>CM034546.1:77434831-77855311 GCA_020055645.1 Tomocerus qinae
TTTCCACCCCATTTGATGTAGCCAATTCATCTTGGCAAAATAGAACACGGTATGAACTTCAAATGTGCAAAATTAACTGAAATTATAAGTTAATGCAGCAGCTGCCGGCTGTAAAAATAATTATAGTTCTCATGACCAAGGCACATAGTTTGGACAAACTGGTTTCATCTACAAAAAGAATAGTAGGTATAATAATATCAATATCATGTGTATTCTAGCCCGCCCGTGCATGTAAGTACAGCTCAGTCTTATTTTCTTCGGCTATCCAAACAGAAGAGGTAGATAGTGTACTACAGTTGGTAGATTATCTAGTTTGTTTCCAACAAGATGAAAACATCGATCTTCCTCCTTCCTTCGTTTGTTTTATTTAGTTCATATTCAGTAATTTGTTTGAAAGAAGAAGAAATGGCCATCGATCCGGTTCTTATCTATAATATTTCCAGGCTGAACGAAGAATGGGTATGCAATCTATCTGACTGGAAAAGAGTGTGGCACATTTATGAAAATTGTCATCATTTTTCTTTTGAAATTAATTGCAGGGTGGGGGAAGGAGCATGGATCCAATTCTCCTCTTAAACATTACCAAGCTAAACAAGAAATGGGTATGTGTTCTTCAATTTATCCAAAAATTTTACATAAATTAAATTCAAATATAAAAGTTACCCGATTTCGTTTTGAATTTATCAGGATGATTTTAATTATGAAGAATTAGAAAGACTACAGACAGAAGGGGACGAATATGACACTGTAGCGGAGGGAGAAGAAAATTTGAAAAACTTAAATCTGTTGTCGTCCCAACGAATGATTTTAAATAATGAAACTATTCTTTTAACATCTGAAATTATATCGTGGTACAGAATCAGCAAGTACGAGCACTCAATTGTCGAAGAAAACGCAAATTTACTGTTCGAAGTAGCATTGGTCTTATTTGACGAAGAGGTAATGTCCGACAGTTTAAATTCTCCAAGAGCTAAAATTGACACTGAGATTCATTTCTACAACAAAAAATCCCATTTAAATCTTCTATTCCGTTCAAATTAGTGAAGTTTAAAGGCGATGTGGCAGGGGAAATTAGCTGTCTTAGCATAACTTTCGAATACACTGATTTAAATGAAGGAAATGAAAATCACAAGCGAAAGAAAGAATCCTTCCACTGCTATGTGAGTTTAGATTCTAATGGGGGTCAGTCTTATTCGATTATTGCGCAATATATCAAAATAGAATTAGATTGCATCAAAGATTTTACGGCCTTCCCTTTTGACTTCATGGAATGCGAATATTTCTTTGACTTTCAAATGCAGCACGGTTGGATGAAGACAAATTATTCATTAGACCAAAACGAAGTTAATCCTAAAATAAATATCAATGATTACTATTTGGAAGACATGAAACTTAATGATGGCCGAAGCATTTCGTGGAAATTGAGAAGAAAGCATGGCTATTACATTTACACAATCTACCTGCCCATTTCTCTTCTTGTGTTCGTTAGTTGGTTGTCATTCTTCTTGGGAACATCATATTCGGATGTACAAATGAGGTTAGGTCTCGTGGTCACGATACTTCTAACTCTCATTACTGTGATTCAAGGAATAAATAATTTTGTTCCAAAGAGTCCACAATATAAAGCATCGGATCATTGGTCAATCACCTCAGTTGGATTTGTAATTGCAGCCATGGTAGCAATTGTGGCAAATCGAGCCCTTCTTTGGTGCAAGAACAAAAAATCGGAAATAGGAGTCAAAAAAGAAACGGAAAGTGATAGAAATGACGAAGAAAATCAAGGTTTATTCGTAGAAGAGGTTGAGGATTTGGATGCTGTAAAGGTTACTGTAGCCGAAAAATTTGGTTTATGCACCAGGGATTCGCTAAGCTGGGCCAAAAGCAAAACCAAAATGATGAGGTCTAGGAAATCTCTTTGGTGTGCTAGAATCATGAATATTTGCGCAGCTGTGATTTTTCCTTTGATCTATTTATATTTTGTAATCACACATATTGAAAAGTATTGCTCCTTGGAAAAATTCTGGGATAACAAATACTTTGAAAGTGTCACAGATTACCAGGGTAAAAATAGACCGCCGTTTTTGCATTCTTGGTAGATTTTTAGTAGGACAGCCTAACATTGTCAATTAAATATCATCATGCGTTGTATAAAAGATACTCTATTTCGATACATTATGTAGTTATGATTCATAATTCGTTAAACTTAATTATTTTATTGCAAGTAAAAATAAATTGATTCTGAATTATTAGCTTATTGCCTTTTATCATTATTAAAAAGCGTCAGAATTAAATTCTAAATTGCGTAATGTTTAACTACAATATGCAAAAATGGAACGTTCGGTGTTTCCAGTAACTTGTTGTATTCACCTTCATTAAATGTCATTCTTCACTTCAATCGATTCATAATTTCATATAAATAAAATAATGTTTGCCAAATAAATTGGAAACTCACAGTTTAAAATTCACTTATTTCATGGATATTTTATTTAAGATGTGATAAAATATGGACACGGTAAAAAATAGTACTAATATATAACACGAAACGTATTTTCTATCTTATAGTGCAGTATACTGTAAAAATAAATATATAATATAATAACATCAGTCGATTGTATAAAATATAGAGTAAGACAATAGTCTAAAATAACATAATATAACATTCAAATCATGGTAGTATGATTATCTGAGAGCCATTGCAAGACATAGAGTGATGATGATAATTTTAAAATTACTAATGAATAAAGAGGAATTTGTTCCGGCTGTTGTGGTTCTGGATTTGCATTGACCTTCAGGTAGTTCATAATCTTCTGCTTGGGGATATGTAGTGAATCCTGAGATGATGGTAGCATCCTTAGCCCCGTAGCTTTGAGGCACGCCAAAATTACGAGCAAGGAGAGTTTCGTTGGTTTCACCATTGTAATCTCCAGCGGCATAGAATGCAGTATGATTCCCATATCGAAACTCGTGCTGAATTTGATTTCTTAATTCATTCGTCCATTCTAACTCGTTCAAAACTTGAGAGAACAGTTTTCCTTTCAATGCTTCTGGGGCCACTACAGTGGGATTGAACAGATTTCCGTGTGTTCTATACAAATAAATAAAGCAATGAATCAGTTAATTATAATGTCTCAAGACACTAAAACAAGCATATTTTAGATATAATAAATGGTAATAATTATATACCCATTGACTGCTGTGATGTTGAATTTAGGAAAGAGTTGTTTAAGGGGGTACGTGCTCTTGCATCCCCTTAATTCTATTCTAGGATAGTAGACCAAATAAGTGTGGCACATTTCTTCGTAGGTACTTTCGCCGCCCAAAGTAGTAAAGTTTCGGTCCATTGTGTTGAAAATGCATTCTGAAATATTTTTAAAATTAATATAATTATGATGAAATCTCTATTTAGTATCATTTCCATAAATTAATGAAAATGTTATCAATAAATGTATTGAAATTAAATTGTACCATTGGTTAGGTGATCTCCAGGAAGTAACTTCACCTCATTTCTCAATTCTCTGGTTTGTTGGTAATCAAAGTCGTAGTTCTTATCATTTAGAACCCAAGGCAGTTCTTTGTTGTTTCTGAAATGACGGACTCTCATCTCCCTTCCTAAACGTATACATAAAAGAACAATTTAAATGAAAAATAATAATAGTTAACTTATACAAAAATGGTAGTTTTAATTTGATGATATTTACCGGCAATATGAGAGTGCATGTTGACACCGATTATGTTGATTCCTTCCTTTGGTACAAATTTTTTAGTGACTTCTGAACTGCAATGACCTGCAACGACATAATTTTTAGATTGAGGAGGGATGAGAAGAGCGGGGTTAACATCGTGGCCGACCATAATTATAGAGCCATCAAACTCCCTACAATAGAATAAAAAATCAATTATTATAAAGACAATTGTAAACTACAACCAAAAATTGGGTAATTCTACAATTTAATATTGACTTTTATGAATCAAAGTGGTCATTCGTACCTTTTCTTGTCGGTGTAGTATGTGTTAAATCCAGTCGTGTATTTCACTCCAAATCTTTCTGTGGGGTTTTCATAATGCACTTCCAACATAATGTACAAACTTCCATCCCCATTTCCCCCAGATGAAGCTTCCCCAAATGGTACACCAACATGTTCTGGCAGCATCACTCGCTATAAATTCAAATGCAAATATTTATTATGAAAGTAATTGTAGCATAACCAGTAATGAATCTAATTAGTCATTGTTTGTAGAAAATGATAGAAAAATATATTATGCATTAAGGGTAAGGATTCTTACCTTTCCTCCAACTGCCCATCCAAATAAAACCTCATTGCAGTAAGGTCTAATCCACAAAAGTTCTTCTAAACAATCTTTGCCTTCATTTGCAGTGTCAACCAAAAGTTGTTCGAGAATACTAGTATCGTCCATTCTGCATGTCGTCACAGAAAAATGATGAGTGTGACGAATTGCATCTTGATTTTCAAGGAATGCTTCAACCTGTAGTTAAAATTGGAATTTTATTTACATAGAAATTTTAACATATCTAAATTACTAGATAGATTATTATTGATGTAGAAGTTATTTTTATTAATTTATTGATAACAATTGCTAGGAATATACTTACGCCAACAAGGTATTTCTGGTTTTCAAATTTGGGGAACTTGTGGAAAGAACAAACATAAGATGTCTTCTGCTCCGGAACAGTGTTTCTCACTCGAATTGGATGGATCTCAAACCTGAATGGTATTATCAAACATTAATTGTTGTTTGTGTGTAAAATAAATGTAACAATATCATTAACTTTTGTTGCATCGGGTTAAAATGCAGATTGTTCAGTAAACTGACTTACTCCTTCATATTATTTTCATTGAATGCTGGTGGGGGGTCGAGCAGTAAAAACTGTCTGGCTCCCCTATTAGTTTGTGAATGCTGTCCGATAGAATCAGTCTCACCAAAGGACCAAATTACATTGATCGTATCCGCCTATTTTAGCCAAACATAATCAAACATTGTGTTACTTCAATTTGATTTTGCAATTAAATTAGGTATACTTTCCGTAAACAGGGATACTAAATAGTTCTAATTCGTGATGTGCTTACAGTGATGGTGATGTCGTTCTCCTTATCGCAAGTCTGAAAAAATCTCTTAAATTTAAGATGCGTGTGTGTTGCATTTTCTGAGGCTTCTAAAATTTCCCAATCCTGTGATTTATCCAAGGTGGGCATCATCTTTCCAGTTCCATGATAATCCTGTTTAAAATATACAAAATACGTTTAGTTAATTAGCCAATAATATATGTAGTAATAATGAATGGATACGTAATAATTTTTGAAATATGTTGCTTACTTGGAAGTATGTGATGCCGTCTCTGATTCCACCGATGACTATATCAGCGTTGTCCATGCCAGCTTTGGGTGCTAATCCGAATCCAACGTAACCAGTAGTTTTTACAGTAACGTCAAAAGTAATTTCTTCTTTCTCCACATTGGGTTCGTATCCCATCACATACAAACAACCAGGATCTAGACATTCCTGCAGCCGTACTCGATCTCCCAAACAACTCTCTCCAAATCCAAATAGGACTAACAAAACGATAATGTAATTTCCTTCCATTTTAAGCTGTAAATTACGATAAAACTATTTAAAATCCGTTTTCTTTATATTGGTGTGTTAACAAGCAGACAGTTTAAACGAATGATTACCCACTGCAGCATGTCTGCTTTTTATACCCAAATAAAATGACAACAAACTATCGTCGGGGAAATCAAAGTCGTTGTCGCATTTATCTCAGGCAATTCGTTATCATATCTCTTACATGTAGTTGTCGTGTAATAATGTTAATATTCGACCAAACAATCACCATTTCTGTATTATTACACACTTCAACCATCAATTCTGTCAAATTTTAGTCTTTCCTGCTAAGCTGAAGTGCTTGCCTATTCATAACATAATTTACATTATATTTGTTTATATATTAGTTAATATCTGATTAATACACTATATAGTGTAATTAACAAAACATGCGTACATGACATAAATGCACCAACATTATTATTATTGCTAAAAGGTGTAGTTGCTCTTATAACCACAATTTACGTTGAAAACTATTTTCATAGTTGTCTCGAAGTTCAAGTGCAATTTATACTGAATTAAATGAAAATAAAAACCAATTTAGTGGAAACGGATTTTACTATATAAATAATTAAGTAATTGATTGTTGCCCAAACGAATCAACTTTCCAGATTTAAAAGTTATTACAATCTATTTATAAATATTAAAAAGCGTAAATTTATTGTAACTGGGCAACTTATACATACAAATACAACCTTAAATGAGAACAAATTTTACTTTGTGTTTACAAATATATTTTAGTAATTTCAACTCTTTTTGAGTAATTTTGAATATTTTTAACTAAGGCGAATATGGGGGAATTTTTTTAAACGGTTTTGTTTACAGTAAATCAAGTCTGTTTAACAATAGTAGGGCATGTAACTTTGCTTCCAGCCTTTTGATTCATAACAATTCATTTTTTGAGGATAAAGGCTTTAAAAATATTTTTATAGTAGTTGAGAGAGACATGGCATTAATTTTATATTTCAAGGAATTTTTCTTGAAAAATGAAATATTTGAAATAAATCAAATTAATGAAATGAATGAAATAAATGAAATAAATACAATGCGCATGTGTACACGCATGCGCAATTCATTTATTTCGCGCAAAATTTATTGAAATTTATTGAAATAAATGCCATGTAACCTATTTATTTTATTTATTTCAAATATTTCATTTTTCAAGGAAGTTGGGAGTAAAAATATATCGCGAAATGTTTAAAAAATTTCGCCTTTTTATTTCCGAGAAATATTTCAAGTGCCATGTCTGAGTTGAGATATAAGACAGTTGAAGGTATAATGTATAAAGCTAGACACAAAAAGCGTTGAATTATCTATTTATAGAAGTAAAACATAACAGCATTTTTCATGATTTTGTTTTTTACAATATTGCTTCACAATATTCAAAGCTATTTAAACAAATTCACCAATATTCGCCATATTGCAAACGTATTGAAAATTACTCAAAAAGAGTTGAAATTACTAAAATACTTTTGAACTACTCAAAACTGTGTGAAATTATTTAAATATATTTGTTATTAGTCACAAATATTTTAAATTGCTTTAAAATGTCTGAACTTTCTCTAAATTTTTTTTAAAAAAGCCTAAAGGTCAATTGACATTCGAAATAACAATTAATGCTATACTGGCTTGACTCTTTGACTGCTGTTCTGTGGCAAAAATAATTATATTTTGATCACCAATGCAGTCTGTTAGCGTTTAACAATAGTAAGGCATTTATTCATTATTTTGTTTGGTTATATTATTATAAAAGTTTAAATTTGCTCTCATTTAAGGTTGTATTTGTATGTATAAGTTGCCCAGTTACAATAAATTTACGCTTTTTAATATTTATAAATAGATTGTAATAACTTTTAAATCTGGAAAGTTGATTCGTTTGGGCAACAATGAATTACTTAATTATTTATATAGTAAAATCCGTTTCCACTAAATTGGTTTTTATTTTCATTTAATTCAGTATAAATTGCACTTGAACTTCGAGACAACTATGAAAATAGTTTTCAACATAAATTGTGGTTATAAGAGCAACTACACCTTTTAGCAATAATAATAATGTTGGTGCATTTATGTCATGTACGCATGTTTTGTTAATTACACTATATAGTGTATTAATCAGATATTAACTAATATATAAACAAATATAATGTAAATTATGTTATGAATAGGTAAGCACTTCAGCTTAGCAGGAAAGACTAAAATTTGACAGAATTGATGGTTGAAGTGTGTAATAATACAGAAATGGTGATTGTTTGGTCGAATATTAACATTATTACACGACAACTACATGTAAGAGATATGATAACGAATTGCCTGAGATAAATGCGACAACGACTTTGATTTCCCCAAATATCCATGAAATAAGTGAATTTTAAACTGTGAGTTTCCAATTTATTTGGCAAACATTAATTTATTTATAGTAGTTTAGATATAAGACTGTTGAAGGTATAATGTACAAAGCTAGACACAAAAAGCGTTGAATTATCTATTTATAGAAAGAAAACATAACAGCATTTTTTATGATTTTGTTTTTACAATATTGCTTCAAATATTCAAAGCTATTTAAACAAATTCACCAATATTCGCCTTAATGCAAAAATAATTAAATGTACTCAAAAATTTTATTTTAATCAAATACAAGGGTAAAATCTATAGTTTATACGAAAAATGGTAACTCTGTCGACTGAATCACTTTAAAATTTAAAAAATGTATAGAATGTAGGATACAAGGTATTCCCAAAATGAAATCTAAAATATTTAAGGTTAGTAGCCATTTAGTTATTACATTATTGTTTTAACTTCCGCTCCTTTTATGGAGTCGAATAATAATAAAAAAGAAATTACGTCTTTCTTTTCGTGAACAATAGGGCTGATTTGGTGCAGAGTTCCATACCACACACCAATTTGAATGCCTCAGCCTGGAAATCGAAGAAAATAATTTTTGCCTTAAAATCTAAAAAGTTTGTGTTTCGCGCGAAAACAATTTATATTTCGAAATTTTTTTCTAGCTGCGGCCCTGCCAGATACCCCCAATCTTCTCGAAAGGAAAGACAATGTGTTTTTAATTGTTTGACTCAAAGCAAGTGAATAGAGCCCAAGTTAGAACAATTATGTAATATTTGTGGGGTGGTTTGCGTCGGTTTCTTGGAATTTAATATACATACATAATAATATAATCCAACGAAACATTGAAAGTACTTTATAATAATAATTAGTAAAGTGTATTTATATTAAACAAGAAAACTATTCTCCTAATAATTACAAATGCACTATTATATATTTTTTGCATTGAGCTGATATTTAACTTTCAATTTCCGTAGAACAGGGATTATTTGGAGAAAAATTGCTACTCAAATCTACTGTTTTCTTTTGAGATATTTTTATCAACATAGAAACTTTATCAGCGGGGAATCAATAATCCGTATCTTCCCCTAAAAATCTACTAAGAATTCAAAAACGGCGGTTTATTTGGCCCCTGGTAATTTGTGACACTTTCAAAGTATTTGTTATCCCAGAATTTTTCAAAAGAGCAATATTTTTCAATATGGTTAAATACAAAGTATAAATACATCAAAGGAAAAATCACAGCTGCGCAAATATTCATTATTCTAGCACACCAAAGAGATTTCCTGGATTTCAGCAGTTTGGCTTTGCTTTTGGCCCAGCTAACCGTATCCGTGGTGCATAAACCACATCTTTCGGGAAATCCCATGTTAACCTTCTCAGTACCGGTGTCATCAACTTCTTCCATATATAAACTCTGAGTTTCCTCGTCATTCCCATCAATTTCAACTCCTTCCATTTCGTTTTCGAGTGCTGTTTCCAATTTTTTGTTCTTGCACCAAAGAAGGGCTCGATTTGCCACAATTGCTACCATGGCTGCAATTACAAATCCAACTGAGGTGATGGACCAATGATCCGATGCTTTATATTGTGGACTCTTTGGAACAATATTATTTATTCCTTGAATCACAGTGATGAGAGTTAAAAGTATTGTGACCACTAAATCCAGCCTCATTTGGACATCCGAATATGATGTTCCTAAGAAGAATGACAACCAACTGACAAACACAAGAAGAGAAATGGGCAAGTAGATCGTATATATATAATAGCCGTGCTTCTTTCTCAAAGTCCACGTTATACTCCAGCCATTATTGATTTTCATGTCTTCCAAATAGTAATCATTGATGTTTATTTTCGGATTAACTTCATTTTGGTCTAATGTATAATTTATTTTCCTCCAATCGTGGTGCATTTGAAAGTCAAAGAAATATTCGCACTTCATGGAGTCAAAAGGGAAGGCTGTAAAATCTTTAATGCAATCTAATTCTATTTTTATATACTGTGCTATAACCGAATAAGATTGACCGCCATCAGAATCTAAATTCACATAACAGTGGAATGATTCTTTCTTCCGTTTGTGGTTTTCATTTCCTTCATTTAAATCGGTGTATTCGAAAGTAATGCTAGGACAGCTAATTTCCCCTGCCACATTTCCTTTAAATTTCACTAATTCGAACGGAATCGAAGATTTAAATGGGATTCGTTTGTTATAGAAATGAATCTTCGTGTCAATTTTAGCTCTGGGGGAATTTATACTGTCGGACATTACTTCTTCGTCAAATGACACCAATCCTACCTCGAATAGTAAATTTGCGTTTTCTTCGACGATTGAGTGTTCGTACTTGCTGATTCTGTACCACGATATAATTTCAGATGTTAAAAGAATAGTCTCATTATTTAAAATCATTCGTTGGGACGACAACAAATTCAAATTCTTCCAGTTTTCTTCTCCCTCCGCTTCAGTATCGTATTCATCCCCTTCTGTCTGTAGTCTTTCCAATTCTTCATAATTGAAATCATCCTGATAAATTCAAAACGGAACGGGAAGTTATTGTTTAGCATATTTGAATCTACATAATGTAACAATTTTAATACACTTCAATTCACATAATTTACACATACCCATTTTTTATTTAGCTTCGAGATATTCAAGAGAAGAATCGGATCCATGCCCTTTCCCCCACCCTGATCAATTTAAAGAAAAAATTAATGACAGCATTTATAAATCCAAAAATTTATGTCTTTTAGAATTGCATACCCATTCCTCGTTAAGCCTGGAAATATTATAGATAAGAACTGGATCGATGGCCTTTTCTTCTTCTTTCAAACAATTTAATGAGTATGAACTAAATAAAACCAACGAAGGAAGGAGAAAGATCGAAGTTTTCATCTTGTGGTAAGCAAACTTGGTAATGTACTAACTCCAGAATAATACCAACCTCTTCTGTTTAGATTGTCGAAGAAAATGAGGCAGAGCTGTACTTACACGGCCTAGAATATACAATACATATTATACAATTTCTCTTGGACCTTGAACAATGTGCCTTCCTTATAGGAACTATAGTTTATTTTTGATATCCTGCAAATTTTAATACTACAGATTGCAGCTGTAGCATATATTTTTATTTTCTGGAAATTTTTCATACATTTAAAGTGTATACTTTTTGATATTACCATGTTCTATTTTACCAAGATGAATAGACTAGGTGTAAAGAGATGAAGACATGAAGACAAGCGAATTATTGCATGTTCGATGTACAACTTTCGGAAGTCGGTTTTTTCATGTTTTGCTAAGCTAAAGTGGTTACAAAGCAAAATTGTACATTTTATAAGGTGAGGTTGTTACATCCCATAACGGCATTTTTGATAGGGTCGATGTAATAGGTATTTTTATTACACAATCAGAACTTTATATAGAAATTGGAAATGTGTAAGAAAATGAAAAATTATCAGCATGCTAATAAATAGGCACGTGGAGATTTCATAAGTACATATTTTCCCCACAAGACACATTTAATTACTGTTAATGAATAGGTTTTATTCCGACATTAAGTCATGTCGGCACTTGTAAGTCTAAACAAACACTAGGTACTTGCAGATACGTAGTAAATGTAAATACAATTAATAGCCAACTCACTATACTCATTTTTGACGTGTTTATCCAGCAGTTAAGTTTCTCTTCCGATCACCAGCTGCCAGAAAACAGTCACGGAATAACACAATTTTTGCCATGAACCACATGTTGTTTTTACATTAGAGGGTTAAATAGCTTCTTGACTCAAAGACATGATTATAAAATATGCATGCAATACTTTTTCAGCGACTCTCAGGAAATAAGTTTAGGATTGATTTAATAAAAACTTATTCTTAACAAAAACCCAGAAGTCAAGTGTCTTTGAAATTGCAGCCTAGTAAAGATGCTTAGTGACAAGTGTAATTATTAACTGTTACTAACAAGGGTTGCTAACAAGTTTAAAATAATGTTAAGTGAAAATTTTGTTGATTAATACCACTTAGGTGCTATTTTGCCGGCTTATCAATCCACACCACGTTGGAAAACTATTCTATTCGTTCGTTAGTATGAGATAATGTACATAGTAAAAAATGTATATAGTTTTGATAAGAGTAATTATATTTAACTAAAAAATTAATTAAATTAAAGGCAAACAATGACTAACTCAATAACAAAAAAAGTGTAACTAAAGTGTAGTCAGACTTCCGAAATATTATGTGTAATCCGATAATCCTAGGTTAGTACTTTACATTTAAATAATGCTATACATACTTATGAGAAACAGGATTGGTTAACAGCTTTAGGTCCTAACGAAATGGCTATACAAACAGTCAAAATGCCCCTCCAAAATTGTGCCTTCATCAGTATAAATGTGCGAACAGCCATCATACTTGAGCTACCACAGTCAAAATATTGAAAAAGCACTTAAAACTTGATTTATTATTGTGAAAGAAGAATGTCAACTGATTTCATCTCATAAAAAGTGACAACACATTTTTTTAAATTTATTTGCAGTTTTAATAAGATTAATCGGAACATTCCTATTATACCGACGCTCAACGGAATAGACTGATATGTAGCTCATTCGAAAGATCTCGTCGAGTACATTACGAATATGGTATTGGTTTTTTGGGGAACCCCCCAAATAAGAAAGTTATGGTCGGTTAAAGTTGGAAATATGACTATTTCGATGCCTATATTTTTTAGAAAACGACGAGTTACAAGTTCTTTAGGACATCGTTGTTCTGTTCTTCATGGTGAATTTACTTGTAACTATGGCAACGTAGCTAATAACAACATGCAGGTTTGGTTTTGTAAAATTCTAAATTACACTTTAACTTCTATTTTGGGTTTTTTCATTGTTCTAACTTCAATTTTCATCATTTTTGATTTAGTTAGGGGCACGCGGTCACAATTTGCATTTTTTAAACCTAACCTAATTAAAATTAATGGAAATTGAACATGGCTTGTGGTCACAGTTAGCATTTTTAAACCTAATCTAATTAAAATTAATGGAAATCGAACATGGCACGTGGCCACAGTTAGCATTTTTTAAACCTAACCTAATTAAAATTGATGGAAATCGAACATGGGACGTGGTCACAATTAGCATTTTTTAAAAACCTAACCTAATTAAAATCTAGGTCGGTATACTAGGTCGGTATACTAGGATTTAGCCCATTAATCAATTGAGGTGATATTTGTGACGAAATAAATCATTTTGACTAATTACAAGACAAAATAACTGAATTGGATAATTTCAGAAGTGTCTTTGGGATTGTAGACCATAGAAGGGTAGTATATAACTATGGAAAGTGAGACTAAAAGAGAGTAGAAAATAAAATTTGCAATTTGTTTCTAAGTTTCTACATTTAAAAAATTTCAACGTTGAAAAATGTAAATTTTTGATGATTGATGATTGATTGACGTGATGTACTCGACGAGATCTTTCGAATGAGCTACATATCAGTCTATTCCGTTGAGCGTCGGTATAATAGGAATGTTCCAAATATTTTTTGTGTTCCATATTGTCTTACATTTAAATATTATTATAAGTATTTCAACAAGAAGCTAATAACAACAAGAAGAAATATTCTTTTGTTCAACTAAATCAACACAATTTATTTAGTTGATTCATTTATTTTTATTAAGTTGCACAAAGCATTTTCATAGTTCCACTACTTAAAGAATTAATGTATTTTAAAATGCTGAGATTTGATATTGAAGACACATCGCCTATTTTACATTTAATTGGCTTCCATGAGTTACAAAACCTATGAACATACATTTCCACCTTCCTGTCTCCTGGGTTCCTGTAATGTGTCCAAGACCTTTTGCAACGCTTTGAGTTTGTGTTGATAAGGGCACAAACGACCATTACTCCTACCCATGATATCAGACAACCTATCGCAGATAGCATAAACAAAGAAGCTTCTACAGCACTTAAAGTTGAGAATGATCCTAGCAATACATAATTACAGCAAAAGATTGTCCTAGTTAAAACTGATCTAAGAGGAAGAAATAAAAATCTGAATCCGTCATGACATCGATTGTGCAGTACTGTTTGTGCTCGGATAAGTAGAATAACCGATTTGACTTCTCGTGCAGAATCTTTGGTAAATTTTCCAGGTTTTCCATACCTAAATGTTTCAATTATTTAAGCACTTAGACATTTTTGGTAGCACGAAAATAAAATATTAAAGCATTTAATATATACCTGATTTCTTGACACAATTTGGTTTGACAAACAAGGGACATCCAACCGATGAAAAGAGTATGCAAAGCGTAGGACAGAATTGCATGCATTGTGACTACTCCAATCGAGATGTAAATAAAACTGACGAAGCCATAAGCACACCCATGGCGAAGATGTTTAGGAATGATTGTTGTTAGGAAAAATATAGAATCTTGATTTTCATAGCAAAAAAGCCAAGTTACAATCGGAATCGAATAACGATTTAACTCAATATAATGTAGCAAGGTATCCACGCCGGAGGTGACATTGTGTCCTTGATTCTTGTAGTGGTCATCTGGCAAAATAAATTTATTTTTAGATCCTCAAAATTGCAAGATAAATTTTTTTAAATTTATGATGGAAACTTTAAAATGTTTGCCTACTTAAGTATTCCACTCCACTAATAAGCACCTTTTTAGGAGTGTTAGAGTGTTTCAAAACTTTTTATATAAAAGTTTTCTTTTTATCGTTTAGAATTTATAATAAAGGGGATGGCACCAGTCTTATGGAGTTCATGGACCGACAGATCTGAATAGGATTAATATATGTTGTAGCACTATTTTTTCTGACCAAAAGTCATTATTGTCAAAATTCAATATGGGCTACCGTTTTCGAGATATCTGTGGTCAAAAACTTCCTTTTTAACGTTAGGGGAGCAATCCGGCAGCCGAAACCCTCAGATTATTGTTATAATAACTATGGTTGGCAGGTAATAAATCTGCGGGTTTAGGCTGCCGGATTGCTCCCCTAACGTTAAAAAGGCAGTTTTTGACCACAGATATCTCGAAAACGGTAGCCCATATTGAATTTTGACAATAATGACTTTTGGTCAGAAAAAATAGGGCTACAACATATATTAATCCTACTCAGATCTGTCGGTCCATGAACTCCATAAGACTGGTGCCATCCCCCTTACGTGCAAATTTTTGGACAAACTGCATCCACAAATTTCCATAAAGAGTAATTTGAGGAGAGAGGGTAAAACTTGAGTAGGAAAGAAGACAACCCAAAATGAAGGTCATTGCTAAAAAGAAAGCAACTAGATGGTCAGACAAAGCCTCGTTATTGTATAGTAGGGCAAATAACAAACGAAAGACACTGATTAATGTGTGCCCTATCAAAACAAAGTGAACCAAGTAGCAATAATTTCTATGGTTAATCGAAGTGCACTTGACAAAAATATTTTTTCTTTCGTCCCAGGCATAATTCAGAAAACCAAACAAATACGCATTTTTCGTTACACTTGAGAGAGATTTTAAAAAGTTTCCGGATATCATTTCAAATAGTGACTAGCTGTTACTATAGCTCGGAAAATCTATAACCTACTAAAAATGTGCTGAATAAATGTTGTTATACCATGGGTCTAGTATAGTATTAAGAGTCAGTATTATTAAACTACATAAAAGCGACATGTTAAAACCTTGGAAACGAAATGATGTTTGTGGTAATACATATATGCACTGTACTGCCTAGTAATTTGAGCAATGTGGTTTTAACTACAACTACATTACAAGTTACAATGTTAGGGGCAGACTACAGCCATAGCCTAATAACCTGCATTAAACTACTAACGCCATTATATTTATGGTTTT
Organism: Tomocerus qinae; assembly: GCA_020055645.1. Taxonomy (NCBI): domain Eukaryota; kingdom Metazoa; phylum Arthropoda; class Collembola; order Entomobryomorpha; family Tomoceridae; genus Tomocerus; species Tomocerus qinae. The sequence goes on from CM034546.1 coordinate 77,450,631, forward strand.
ATGGAAACGTCAGGATTTGACATTTTATAACACAAACAAAGACGATGTATATAGAAATGATTTGGCCAGTCGATGTGGCCAGCTTACATTGTAAAGCTATTATATTTCCAGCAATTTAATGAATACATAAAGTCACAAATTCTTCAAATATTTGGAACCTATTAATTATTTTAGTTTGAGTGTCAAATAATATTTTCTAATATTGATAAAAATCTATGAAATTGTGGATAATTTCACATTTATCAGAATTCACTAATGTACTACAATTTAGTTCGATCTCTCATAATGACATTTAACAACGTTCGACAAAAGGTGCCGCAACAAAATTTTGTACGCTTGGAGCCGACATTATCGTAAATTAGATATCTGCCATGTAAAAGCAAATTTCTTTTTATGCATATTAAAGTTTATTAAAGACCCGGCGTTCATATAAGACTTCATTCCAAGTACTCACGTTGGCAATTAAAGTCAGAAAATTAATTTGCTTAGTTAAATTTTATTCTCAATATAATTTAACCCATAAATAAGCTGTATATTAGAATGAAACATTTTAGGGAATCTTACAATTAGGAATCCTAAAAGCGTGTTTAATGCTACAACTATATCATGCCTCGTGCTACCTATTAATTATTTTAATTTGGTTGTTTTGCTTTTAACTTTTGTTCTAAGCGGTTTCTAGAAAAAGTTTGGTACTCCGAGGAAAGAAAATAAAGTCAATTTAATTACATAATATGTGGTTCTATCTAGTAGTAAATTTACAGTAAATACTGACATGCTGTCGTATAACTAATGGTTTTCTTTACTTTCCGAACTATTCATTTTGTGTACTAGGATTATTATTTACAAATAAAGCGTTTTCTTTTAAATAACAGGACGACCTAAACCAGCATCACAATTATTAAAATTGACAGCTAAACCAAAAGCCCATATTAAAATTGGGCACCACTCCCTTCTTCACTTTACAAACCCAACCGACTGCATAACATAATTACATCTAAAAATGGAGTGTATAGGGCGGCCTACCTTAGGATAGAGACGTTTTAGACTTGTTGCAAAATTGACTATAATAACAGTCGAAACAACAGTCAATTATCTGCGTCATATTCTTCGACTCTTTGATAATAAATACCTTGAATATATAATTGAATAAATAATCCACTATTGACGAAAGTGGGATATCGCGAGTATATTTCTAGGATATTAAATGATACATTTAATGACGTTTTCAAGATAAAACCCTTAAGTTATTAAGTAATTTAAGTACCATCATTAAAATTAGCGTTTCTATCATTGTTGTGCAGAATTTTTTGTATTCCTAATTCTATTATTTGTAAATCATAACTTAAAAGGACGTAATGACATTCCTGTAAATAGGTAAAAATAAAATATCTCGCTAATCTCAAATGTAACCTTTGACATAATATACAGATAAACCAAATTTAGTATACATTTAGGTTAGTAGTATAGTAGGTAGTTATGTAACATTATTGTATTTCTAAGTCGCACATAGAATTTTCATTGTTCCACTACTCAAAGTATGAATATACTTCAGAATGCTGAGTGTAGATATGGATGAGACATCGCCTATTTTACATTTAATCGGCCCCCATGATTTACAAAACCTATGAACATACATTTCCACCTTCCTGTCTTCTGGGTTTCGGAAACGTGTCCAGGATTTTTTACAACGCTTTGAGTTTTGTTAATCAGAGCACAAACGACCATTATCCCTGCCCATATCATTAAAGGGTTTATAACACCTAAAGCCATTAAACAAGTTTCTACTGGACTCAATGTGTTGAATTGTCCTAACAATACATAATTACAGCTTAAAATTGTTCTGGTCAAAGTTGATCGCAATGGAAGAAATAGATATCTGAATGCGTCCTGAAATCGACTATGGAGTATGGTTTGAGCTCTGACAAGCAAAACGACAGATTTAATTTCCCGTGCAGAGTCCTTGGTCATTTTCCCAGGTTTTCCAAATCTACATTTCAAAAACATAATTTCTGATTATTTTCATATCACACTCTAAGAAATTTTCAGTCAAATTTGAGTAAACTGAACTCAACAACCGAGTTAAAAATGCGCCGACTGACATATTGAGTTCAGTTTACTCAAAATGGTGTATAAACGTATTACTCAACTCTTGATCTAAGTTTTTACTCAATGGCAGAGTAAAGATGTGCAAAAAGTATAACCCGATGCGAGTACCGAAGCCTAGCTCCTGCACTATACTATCGAGGCACATTACCACATACCTACATTTGCTTGTTGTCTACATGGAAGGAATAACCTCTACTTATTCCTTTCTGGGCAATGCTCAATATGTTGAGTATTATTAGTCCGATCATTGACTAATCAATTAGCAATGGTTGAGTAAATTATATCTAACCGTTGACGATAACAACAGTTTAATGCACCATTGCTTAAAATGTATACAACAATGATTTAATAATCAGCAATGGTTGAGTAAATTATATTTAATCGTTGACGATAACAGCAAATTACTCATCCATTGCTAAAATATTATACAGCAGTTGCACATTCCAACTCATTGAGTTAGATTTAAACAACAGTTGTCAAAATTTTAGCCAAGGTTGATCAAAAAGCAGTTTACTCAACTGCTTGTGCTGAATTTTTTTTAGAGTGCATCATTTTATTATTTAACCGATGAATACTAAATGTGACATTTACCTGATTTCCTGACAGATTTTAATTTGACAATAGAGTGACATCCAAGCAATAAAAAAGACGTGTAATATGAAGGAAGCTACTGCAGTAAACATACTGCAATACACTATCATGTAAATAACACAGAAGAAGTTGTAACCGTACCCGTACCGAAGATGTTTAGGAATTATTGTTGTTAAGAAAAATATAGAATCCTGATTTTCATAGTAAGAAAGCAGCATGACTACTGGAACCATATTGCTACCTTTCTCAATGGTATATAACAGGTTGTCCAAACTGAATGTGGCATTGTGTCTTCGATTCTGGTAGAAGTCGTCTTTAAACAAAAAAATATTGACCATTAATTCCTCTGTTGTTGATTTTATTTACAGAAAGGGTCTTTCCATCGTAGGCTTAATATTTATGACATACTTACGTGCAAATTTTTGGAGAAACTTTATTGCCAAATTTCCATAAAGGATTATTTGTTGAGAGAGTGCAAAACTTGCGACGGTTAGGGCACTGAACACACTGCCACCCATAGTCAAAACAAAGGCTACCAAGTGGTCAGTTAGAGCCTCGTTATTGTAAAGTGCATACAGTAATCGTAGACAACTGAAAAGGGAGTGCCCAAGTACAGAGAAGTACACAAAATAACAGTAGTTTCTATGATAAATGGAATTGCATTTGACAAAAATATTTCTTTTATAGTCCCAAGTATAATTCAGAAAACCCAAGAAGTAAGCTTTGTTTGAGACAATTGACAAGGATTTTAAAAAACTTTTTGGATATCATTTCAAAAATATAGCGAAAACGCTTGAGGCAGAAGAAGGTGTATAGTTAAACCAGAAGTATTTTCCTGGACTACGTAGGTAACAACTTTATTACATAAAGAAAGAAAATGCTGTTGTTGCCGAGATAGCATTTAGGTAGTTGTAGTATCAACAGCAATCGGGAAAATGTAGGTTTTTTAATGTATGTTAGTAAGTATAGGGAACGCTGTTTACTGTTTTATCCAAGCTGGGCATGGCAATATGTGAGCATTAATATTGTTTGCCTTTCAAGTAACACAAATTATTATTCCCCCTGACAATAATTTTATTTATAAAAATTATGGGGTTTCCTTTAACTTTGCTTACAATATTGTAAGTTATGATAAATGACAATGCAAAACTAAGTTACAATATTACAACTAGGTATGTTTCAACACGAGACAGGTTATATCGATTATTTTTAGTTTATCACCCACTTCTCTAGATGAGTGTAGCCTACTGTTTTAGTAGTGTCGCTGATGCATATAAATGATTAAAGTAACCTTGGAGTAATGTTGATATGTAATGCTTCAATGCTAGATTAGAGTTTAGTCTATAATTTTAGATAGGTAGAACAACATTTTGGTATCAATAATTTTTAGACATGCACACAGCTATTATAGTACTAACTAATTAATCGTCAAAATGGATGGTGTTCTGATGTCGAAGTCACTATCTATTTTTTCTACGTACCTATAAATAATTTAGAGCCAATTAGTGAAAGTCTCATGCAAGAGGCAAACGTGATCAAATGTCTTCCATTGTATGCGATTCCAGGGTTTTCAATTTTTACATTTATTTGCAGCAGCCAATTCTTTTGATTCCATTACAACCATAAACCATTTTATTTTTTTCAATGTATTCAAGAATAAATCGCGAAATCAATTTTTATTTCGAATAGAGATGAATTATAGGACAGTGATTTTTGTTTTCGATGTTTTTAAGCTAAATTTTCATGCAGTCATAAATTTAATATAAAATACTCTCAGGAATTTAGTACATTTTACAGGTCTATAGTACTCATTGAAGACTTACATAATAAAATAATATGGCATTTATTAAAGTAAGAAATTTGAATTACCTGTTTCACACATTTTATAAAACGCTTAAAATATAATGTTTACTCAAAATTTAAATCTTTTTATTTTAACTTTAAGAATATTTGTAACCATACCTAAACGAGTATATTTTAATCCAGCAGTTTGGTCTATAGTCCCATCAAACAGCAAAGAGTCAACACCGTCAATTAGTATATTGTATTTATCAATAATTCATGCTTTAATTTCGTGAATAACAGGTTAATATTTTATTATTGTTTTTTGATGTATAAAAATTGTGGAACACTTAAAAGTATAAGAAACAACCCACAGTCAAATATATTGACACCGTCTTACATTAAAATATATCTAGTGACTAACGTATTTCGAAAAAAAATTCGCAATGATTATTTGGATTAGACAATGTATTAGAATTTTTTTGTTTACTGTTTTTAGCATTCAAAATTTTGTTTATACTGCAAAATTGGAAAATTTATTTTCAATGGAGAAGGATTGTTACATCAACATAATCTTTTACGAAACGTACTCAAAGCATACTACAAAGATATTGGACGAGCTTTTTAACCTAAGCACTCCGTATTCCCTTACGAATATCGATTCGTTGAAAAGAAATTTTACTCAAAAGTACAGAAATGTCTCAGTACAGGAATTCGAAGATATGTACCACTTAAGTGAGCAGACTTTTCCCTATTGCAAGGAAAGGATATCCGAAATATATTCACCTTATTTTAATAGCCGGTTCAAATGTATCGTGCACTTTTCGGTAAATATGAACCCAAGCAACTTATTGACGTGGCGTTCACAAAATACTTAACTCTATACGTAGGATATAATTTCAGGTCTGTTGGTAAACTTATTTCTTTCAAAAAGCCTTATCTGTCATTAGAGAATTTATGCTACCAAAACGAAATGCTGTACAGTTTCGAAGATTACACACATGTGTATTTCCTCGTTCAAAAGGAGATTCTAAAAAACGAAAATAAATTTTTGAATGATAAATAGAAATTCATTTTTCTGTAATAAAAGGGCACTATTTTGTGCATTCTTTATCTGAAAGTGACGACAAGGTGTTCTTCATTTGTGGGAAATGTCAAAATAAACTTATAATCGAAAAATCGGAAAGATTTAATGACTTTATGGGAAAACTGGTGTTCTCACACAATGCCACAACACGAGGATATACTCTTGATCGCAAATACTTGAGGAAGGTCCGTGCCGATGTTGCGTTGAACAGTAATTTCTTAAAAGAAAAAATGCATGTGCAGGTTCAAGATGCAACAGACCCTTTACCTTATTGTGGGCCCATATTAAGAAACGAATATTTTTCGTCAACTTTGAGAGGAAACAAGATCAATGTAATCATTGCTTTATCTTCTATAATCTTTCCCCAGTTTTCAAATACTACAATTGGAGGAACATATCACTGCGAACAAATGAATATGGAATCAGTACTGGCGATTCTTTTCGAAGTTTCCATTGTCATGTTCGGCCAAATTACCAATCCTGTGGCAGACTTAATTGCATCTGGTTCAGACAGTTACAATTTCATATCATGTGTGGTTCTGGAAGATGAGAGTCTGTCGTTCTATGGCTACATTCGTCCATTTCAACTCTCTGCTTGGATTGCAACTCTGTTGACAATATTCCTTGTCACTTTATTCTTCCAAGTGACTTTGTATTTGAAGCACAATGAAATCTTTCAGTTCATCTTCACTTGCTGGGCTTATGTGGTCGGCAACAATTACGGATTCCCGAAAAAGATGGAGAAATATTTCTGGTTTAGGATTGTTCTAGGTCCATACCTACTAATGTTCATCGTTCTGACTTACGGCTATGCAGGCATCGTCATCACGGATTTGACCGAACCGAGATCTGTAAGACAAATCGAGTCTTTTGAAGAAATTTTAGCTATGGACGACATATCAGTTGTAAGTTCCTTTGGTGGAGAAGCCCCATACGAACCATTGCAAATGCCAATTAAGCAGCAGAACTTTATGTTGTTCTTGTATAACTGTTATGTGTATTTGAACCAAACTCCGAATGATAATGTAACCATACATTATAAAAATATTGGTAAGTGCCATAACATTAGTAGTATATTCAATAACCTGACATTTCAAGATGTATCTATCGAAACTGTTAAGTCAGCTATGGATTATTCCAATCAAATGGCCGGTTAAAGGTCATTTCCTGCTCTCACAGGAGTGCATGCACTTCCCTTTATTTTGCCAAAAGCTGAAAGATCGTTTCAATATTGGATTTCCCAATGCAACAGATCAGTATTTGTGGATCGACAGAGCAAAATTCATCGATTTCTAAACGAATCTGATTGGGGTATAAAGGGGATCAAGCCAAAGCGAAAGTTGTACATTGGAGTTTCAGATAACAATACTATTATTTTCAGTAGTATGGTTGTAGACAGTCCGTTTATTTATCTTAAAGAGTACGTTAAAGGCAGAGCTCTTATTTTGGTCGAATCTGGACTCTACTCAAAGTGGAAGGATGTCTTTAACCATTTCAATTTCACACAATGCCAACATTGTTTTGATAGATACCAACCACGCCCTTTGACTTTTTACAATTCAAACATTTTCACTATTTTTGCTATTTATTTAGCTTGTCTAGTTTTGAACTTTTTTGCATTTTTCTGGGAAGTTAAGGTTGTCTTGTATCATAAAATTATGAAATTCATGTCTTCTGTATATTTCAGCGGCATTAAATTATTTGTACAGCGAAAACTCAAAAAGTCTAGCTTGCAAAATATTTTAGTTGTTCAACATTGCGATTAAACAAGAATTGACAAGTCACTATCTTACACTCCAAATATTACTATAATGTAAAAACAGCACACAATATACCTTATCGTCTGCTTAACATTACTAAGTAATAACAAGCCAAATTATCATGACTGCGACAATGTAACAAACCTAACTCCTGATGCAAGGGTTTGTTACATTGTCGTAGCCATGATGATTTGGCTTGTTACTTTGTAATGTTATGCAGACGTTATTATGTTATACCATATAGTTATGCAAGCGTAACAAGAACGTATCCAGTAGGAGCGGTGGGTGGGGGGCGCATCGCTCCCCTAAATCTGAGAAGAGAGAAGTTGTTTCTCAAAAAATGTCAAAAATTGCAGAATAATTTCTAGATACGTGCCTGAAGCGTAGCATGCCAATATAGCCATAGGAATGTAGATTTATTTAATAATTTAGTTTATTTGATGAATATATGAGTCACAATAAATGTAAAACATAAATAAACAAGTTTTCAAAAAGCTGGGCTAGAGAACAAGTAAAATTCAAGAATCGATATTTGCTTATCTAATAATTAACTTGTGAGTTATTAGTAGTATTTTGATGATTATTTGTAGTTTTACTTTGATGAATGTTTGCTGGAAATGGAATATTATGTTATTCTATTCTACATGAATCACGTAACATGATATACTCAAATTACAAGATTATTTTTTACGAAATGTAATGTAAAAAATCTGCATACAAATCCCATTTTCAATTTATTTAAGAAAATTTACAGGTTGTGTCAATGTAAACTATAGATAACTTTCATCCTTTAAGAGCGAATTCACTAAAAAATCTACAGAATATTGAAATAAAATACCCACTCGTTACATTATATCTTTGTAATACTATTTTTAGGTCGCACATAGAATTTTCATTGTTCCACTACTCAAAGTATTTACGTATTTTAAAATACTGAGATTTGATATTGATGAGACATCACCTATTTTACATTTAATCGGCTTCCATGATTTACAAAACATTTGAACATACATTTCTTGGAATTTATTTCCTGGGTTTCTGTACCGCGTCCAAGATTTTTTGCAACGCTTTGAGTTTGTGTTTATAAGAGCACATACAATCATTATCCCTACCCATGTAATCATAGGGTTTAAAACAGCTAATATCATTAAACAAATTTGTACAAAAGTCAAAGTAGAGAAAGAACCTAGCAATACATAATTGGAACATAAAATGGTCCTAGTAGAAATTGATCTCATTGGGAGAAATAAATGTCTGAAAGCATCATGAAATCTACTGTGAAGCAGTGCCTGTGCTCTGACCAGTAAAATAACCGAATCAATTTCCCGTGCAGAATCTTTGGTTATTTTTCCAGGTTTTCCATATCTGTACGCCCAAAAAGAAAAATATCAATTATTTGTTCATGAGTGTGAATATATAACAAATAATTTAGAACCGTCAGATATTTACCTAATTTCTTGACACAGTTTTGTTTGACAATATAGAGACATCCACCCAATGAAAAGAGGATACATTACAAAGAACGCCGATGCAGTCGATATGAAACATAGCCCTACAATGTAAACAGCACTGAAAAGGCCGTAACCGTACTTGTTGCGGTTATTTTGGGGAATAATTGTTGTTAGGAAAAATATAGAATCTTGGTTTTCATAGTAGGTAAACATTAGGACCGCTGGGATACAATTAACACCTTTCTCCATTAAATATAATAGGAGTTCCATCCTGACTGTAGCGTTGTACTTTTGATTCTTGTAGAAGTCATCTAAAAATTATAATTTTTGTAGTTTTAATCAAAATGACTGTTATTTGCCAAGTTAGTAAATTTATTATATTTGTGGAGATTTCTACCCGACCTTTTTTAGAATTAGCTTTTTAAGTGATATACTTACCTGCAAACCTTTTGAGAAACATTATCACCGAATTTCCATATAAGGTTATGTTTTGAGAGAAAAAAAAACTAACGAAGCAAGATAAAGTGAACACACATCCACCAAGGTTCAAAATAAGGGCAACTAAGTGGTCAGATAAAGCCTCTTTGTTGTAGAGTGCATACAGCAATCGTAGACAACTGAATATTGTGTGCCCAATTACAAGACTGTATACCACGTAGCAATAAATTCTGTGATAAACAGATTCACATTTGACAAACATATTTCTTCTGTCATCCCAAGTATAGCTCAGAAAACCTAAGAAATAAGCGTTTTTTGAGAGATTTGCAATTGATTTTAAAACTCTTTTAGATATCATTTCAAAAAATAAATTGAAGACAGCAATGACAAGAAGTTACGACGTAGAATCAGTGTTGTACTGTTGACCACTTTTTTGCATTTTGACCGGGCCACTGGTCAAAATGGTCAAAATGGTCAAAATGGCTAAAATGGTCAAAATATCAGTATACAGTTACTTAAGCTAGCAAATGAAATTTAAAATATTTAGAGAATGAAATATGGCCTAAAACCAATGAAACACTATTCTATTAACATCAGACTACAAAATGACACTCTCTAATCATTTTTAACTGCAATCTTTAGAAGGTTGTATTTGCTGTTTACTATTGCAGTAAAAGCTACCTTGGGGTCTCAATTAACCCCAAAAAGGCATTTTGTCCATTTTGACCATTTTGACCACTTTTGAGTGTATTTTGACCGGGCCATTTTGACCATTATGACCATTATGACCACTAGTGGTTTTAACCACTGCACAACACTGCGTAGAATAAGTAACCATAGATATCCTGAGGTAACTAGAACCCTAGTCGTAAAACACAAAAGCAAATATCGGCGACAGAAAACTGAAGGAATTTATAGGTAACTGATGTTATCAACTGCGGCAATTTTTTAATTTCATTTGATTTGAACCGCAGCAATTTAAATAATAATGGTAGTTATAGGAGTACATTATTTTGACTGAAGGCTAACATTAAGCAGCCAACCAAGCTAGGAGCATTAAACAAGTCGATGCATAACCATATCAGTATGCTTTTTAGTAGAAAAATATTTATCCATCATACCAATTTCGGTATTTCCAAATCCCAGCGAAAAGCTTTGACGTCAGAAGTAATCGAGAATTGAAAATATGTGTTATGTTTATTATTTTCAACAAAAAAACACATTTGAGTGTAAAGAATTAAAGTGAATCTAGTCTAAACGCCATAGTCTAAACGCCATGTACGTAGATGGCGTTTACACCATGGTATTAGGCTATTTTAAGGTATTAGGGTAAAACAAAATATGGAGATAGGCTATTCCGTACCCAAAACGAAAAGTGGTTTTATGCTAAATGGTTCCTTAAGGGACGATATTGCGTATTTTCGGTGTCATCTCTAAGCTCCATATTGCGTAATGGATAGGGACTACCCCTTTTTGTCAACACCATTTTGTCAACAACTTTTATTGGAAATCACTTTTTGTCAACACGTAGTAAGCTTTTTTTCAACACATTTACATGTATGTGTGCATGTTGCATTTTGCATATATGAACTTGTGAAATATGAGATGTGGAATGTTAGAGATCGGCTACTTTGTGACTGTCCACGAACTTCCAACCAAGTGGAAGGATGGCATCATCGCTTTAACCGAAAAATGGTCAGTAGTCGGCCTAACATGTGGAAATTTCTGGGCGTGCTACAAAAGGAGCAGCACAGAACAGAAAATACAGGATAATTGTAAACCATGCAAACGTTTCCTAACAAAAAGATCCTCAGGCTGCACAATATTCTAAGACTTATAAAAATGTTATTCGAAACAAATCCAAACTGTCTTTCTCGGAGTGGATTTATACCTTTGCTAGCAAACTATAACATTTTAAAATATAATGATACTTTTCTTACTACTTATATGACGTATTTAATTTGACTTCATTTATTTGACGGTGACTAAACCATTAATCTTACACATTATTTTTCATTGCCTATTTGGTTTAATCTACTACAAGTATTTAATTTTGACTATTTATATCAATAACACTGGTGTTGACAAAAATGATAATTGCTGTTGAAAAAAAATAAAATGGTGTTGACAAAGTGTTTTCGATTTTTTTGCTCTGTTGACATTTTAACGTTGACAAATTGAAAGGTGATCCAATGGATACCGTAAGGGACGATATGTGGCAGACGTTTTAAAAATTTGCCTCGTTTCTATTTGCTCCGATTAGGAAGTTAGCTATCATTGATTTAAGGATATCGACTATCGACGAAGCAGCTTTAATTAAAAAATGTAGAAAAAGGAAGTTTGCTTTAAAGACATGTTTATTATAATATTTTGTTACGTATTCAAACAACTCACACCTAGGAATTATAATATTGCACCTACTTACTGTATTTGTTACTAACTTCAAATAATACATTTCAAGTGGCACAGAGCATTTTCATCGTTCCTCTGCTCAATACATAAAAGTATTTCAAAATGCTTATTTTTGATATGGATGAAACATCTCCTATTTTACATTTAATTGGCTTCCATGAGTTACAGAACCGTTCTACATACATTTCCTCCTTCCTATCTATTGTATTTCTGTAACGTGTCCAGGATTTTTTACAACGTCTCGAGTTCTTATTTATAAGAGCACAAACGACCATTATTCCACCCCATGATATTAAAGCACACAAAACTACCATAACGAATGCCGAAGTTTCTAGGGTACTCAATGAATGGAAAGGTCCTAGCAATACGTAGTTACCGCATAAAATTGCTCTGGTTATAAATGATCTCAGTGGGAGAAATAGATATCTGAAAGAGTCGTGAAAGCGGCTGTGAAGGATAGTTTGAGTTCTGACAAGTAGAACAACCGCTTCAATTTCTTGTGCTGAGCTTTTCGTCAATTTCCCAGGCTTTCCATGCCTAAATGGCCAAATCATTCAATTATGTCCATTTTTCAAGTTAAGCAATAAATAAAATTAATACTTTATACCTAATTTCTTGACACAGCTTCATTTGACAAAAGAGGGACATCCATCCAATGAAAAGGGCATGCGCAGCAAATGATAAAGTACTAGTCACTATGGTAGCCCCCATTATGATGTACATAAAACTAATGATTCGGTAACCATACCCATAGAGAAGATACTTGGGAACAACTGATGTTAGGAAAAATATGGAATCTTGATTTCCATTGTAAAGGAAGAGCGCGACAACCAAAACTGAATAACGACCCAACTCAACAAAACGTATTAATGAGTCCACTGTGGCTGTAGCATTGTGCCTCCGATTCTTGTAGTGATCATCTATAAACATTTAGGTATCTAATATTAATTATGTTGCTTTACTTTCAAGAATATTTACTTCCAAAGATGTACTGGTGTATTGTTTATTATTGCATAATATATGAAATGGTATGATATACAAAATAATTTTAATTGTTTTTCCCACGATATGTTGTGTAGCCCTTGGATTGGAAATAGGAAATAAATATAAAGAAAAATGCTAATTAAGGCTGATCTGTATTGTATTTCTCAATTTTTTCATTTGCCAATATTTCTTTTAATGGTTTCCTGGGACAAAATGACTTCTTTTATGGTCCCATAAACCTTTAACAGTTGGAAACCTTTAAGGGTGCCGTTAATTTTCAATTGGAAATTATGTTAATTTTTGACAGAAATAACCGAAAGTAATTAAATAATTATCTATGTTGGTATCGGGAAAGATAGCAAGAAAACCCGAAAGTAGAAAATGACTTGTAAGTAAAGAAAAAATTTCGTCCGCAATCGGATCACAATAACCCATTTAAAAAACGTATAACCTTCGCATTCGTCTAATCTATAGTCTATAGTGCCCTCTTAGTTGTCCGTCTCTATATACTATTTAAGTATGGGAAAAATTTATTGTATCAATATAGCTATTTAATTATATTTATGCAATTAACAAATTGTGCATATTACAACTTACTAAATATTACATCAGATAAGTTGTCAATACAACATTTTTAGCTTTAAGATTTGAGACAAGAATAAAGTTTTTGGTGACTTTTAAACAAAGAAAGGAAAGTTTCTTTTGTTTAAAAGGATTTAAAATTGAAAAATTAAATATTTTACAGAATGACCAAAACGACGAGTTTAATTTCTACGTTTCAACTTTGTCATGTACTCACGTGCAAATTTTTGGAGAAATTGCATCGCCAAATTTCCATATAGAGTTATTTGTTGAGAGAGCGTGATACTTGTGTAAACAAGAAGACTAAACACAACACTACCAATAGTAAAAAGAAAAGCAACTAAGTGGTCAGACAATGGCTCCTCGTTGTAGAGTGCATACAGAAATCGGAGACAACTGAATATAGTTTGCCCAGCTACGGAGGAGAATATAAAGTAGCAATAAAACTTATGATAAATAGATGTACATTTCACAAAAATATTTTTTCTGTCATCCCAAGTATAATTCGAAAAACCAAAGAAATACGCTTGTTTAGAAACATTTGAAAGTCATTTAGATTTTAGAAATTTTTTGGATATCATTTCAAATAGATTGTACACGTTATGGACTTAATGAGCAAGAAACGGGACTATTATTGACTGAGAAATTGAAGCAATACAAGCATTTTATTACTTTTCTTTGCAAGTATGTGAAGAACTATTATTTTAGATCATAGGCTTTAGTCCAAAATCATAATAAACTGCCAGTTGTAATGTCAAAATGGTTTCAATTAAATTTTCAACATATGTCTCATACCATAATTATTATTATGGAGTCAGAATTCCATAAACTACTCTGTCATATAATCGCCGGATGCCATATAGGGCATACGTTCGTATATGATTGTACAAAGTAAAATAAACTGGTTTTTTATCACATAGTATAATCGTAGATGATACAATCACCATTTAAATAATGCCGCGAATTGAATATTCTTTTTAAATAACACAAATAGTAGGAAAGAAACTTTTTCGGAAAGGATTCAATGCTAGATATGTAACTTGAGCCCTCCTCTTTGAATTTTGAGAATAAGGATAATGACATGTCATACTAAACAAACGGTCCGAAAACTTTGAAATACTAAATTCATGTTCGAGGTAGAGAATGGAAGCAACTAACAAATTACACATTTCTCCATATAGAGCTATAATTTTCTACGTCACGTCACCTTTAAAACGCCCCTGAATTCTGGCTCACGTTGCAAAACCATTTCTTTCTCACGTGTTGCATACATTTTATGAAAGCTAAATAAATCTTGATTTTCATATATGGTCATCTCTATTATTGTGACGATGTACTTTGACAATCCAAATTGAATATATTCCCAGAATAACAAAGTACTTCAAAAGCAATGGAAACGTAATTTCAATTATTCCAACATAGTAAAAGAATAATAGGGCTAAGGCTACATATACATTATTCCACAAATTTGATAATGCATCACAAGAACAATTCTTACTGACTTAGATAACCAAAATTGAGATGAAGAAACCATGGTGCTATAGTAATCAAAGTTCAGTTATCTCAGTTTAAATTAAGTAGATATTTCGATTTCATTCGTACTGAGTAGTCATATCTTTATTGTTTTATTAATTTTAAAGATGCAAGAGCGATCATTTTATTATTGTGTCTAACTAAAGTGCTTGGAGAGAAAGTGAAAGCGATTTCAAATGAAACCATGCAGCTTTAATAAGAAAGTCTGATGTAGAAATGAATTTTAAAGTATATTATATGGAATTGTATACTTAATAACAATAATAAACGACTGATTATATCATTAAAGTGTTCTGACCCAACAATAAATTATCTATTTTTAGAAGTAGGTTAAGTTTTACTTCAAAGTCGATTGACATTTGCTGATTAAAATAATCTCTTTCAATTAACCCTTGTAACATTTAAAGATAATGTAAGTTTAATATCCATATCGCCCTACTTAACCCCAAATATGTCCTTAACTCATATATATACATTATACATAGGTTTATTCATAGCAAATGGGATAATGAAGATCGGATTTAAGTGACATTCCATAAAGTCCTGGATATGCTGCCGCATCAACACTGTATACCAAAACTATTTCGGCTTTAAATGAGTAAAACCATTGCAGAGGAGGATTCAACAGACTAGATTAACTGTCTTGCCAATAGTATCTAGGCCAGTCCTGACTAAGGTTGACGTATCCTAAATTTCAAATTTTTAGAAGCAAATTATACAACAAAATAAAAGCTCTGTTCCTAATATTACATGCTTAGTTTTATATGTTTATTGTTTAGTATTTGCCTTACACAAGATTGTATTATTATAAGTATTTTATATTTTATTATGGAATTATTAGTCCCCATGTCTAGTAACTAATACGCATTGATGAACAATGAACAATGAACCACGCATGCGAAAAAGAGTGCCTATAGCAATTGTGTGGAGCTTAAAGAAATTCTATCTGTATTTAGATGGTCAAATTTTTAAACTACAAACTGATTAAAAGGCTCTTACACAGTAGAGCAGTACAATCAAGCATTGCTTAGTAGAGTTATCTTATCACAGGTCTGCTACCTCTACGATGAGAATAATCCTCCGACGTCCCTAGCTGCATTAAAATTCATCTTGGAGTCTGAATCTATTGTTCGACAACCGATCGTTCCTGACATCCAAGTGGTCGTCGCAGTGCAACCAACTGTACGCTGCTATAAATGTGGTCAACGAGGTCATAAAGCTACTGATAGGGGAAAGAAATGCCAAAATAAATGAAACAATCGTCGCCAGAACCGACTTCGGGCTTCCGACAGGCGGAAGGCTTCGAGAGGGGACCATGTAGGAACTAGACGTTATGCAAACTTGTCAAGCAAACGAAGTAAGATAAAGTGAACACACATCCACCAAGATTCAAAATAGGGGCAACTAAGTGGTCAGATAAAGCCAAAGCCTCCCCGTTGTAGAGTGCATACAGCAATCGTAGACAACCGAATATTGTGTGCCCAATTACAAGACTGTACAAGGCTGTATTGAGGGGGGGCCTTGGGGGCAAATGCCCCCCCCCCCCCGAAATCCAAGAAAAAGGAATTTTTTTTCAAAATACCAAAAAATTTCGCGCTTCGCGCATTTTTATGTGATTTATAGGCTATTTTTGGCTCATTTTAGACAAAATAAGTCAAAATTTTTAGCCTATAATATCATTGCCCCCTCCGAAATCGACTTCTAAATACGGTACTGAGACTGTATACCATGTAGCAATAAATTCTGTGATAAACAGATTCACATTTGACAAAGATATTTCTTCTTTCATCCCAAGTATAGTTCAGAAAACCTAAGAAATAAGCCTTTTTTGAGACATTTGCAATTGATTTCAAAACCCTTTTAGATATCATTTCAAAAAATAATTTGAAGACAGCAATGACAAGAAGGTACGACGTAGAATAAGTAACCATGGATATCCTGAGGTAACTAGAACCCTAGTCTTAAAACACAAAAGCAAATATCGGCGACAGAAAACTGAAGGAATTCACGGTAACCGATGGTATCAACTACAGCAATTAGATTTGATTTGAACTGCAGCAATTTAAATAAAAATGGTAGTCATAGGAGTACATTATTTTGACTGAAGGCTAAAATTAAACAGCCAAACTAGGAGCATTAAACAAGTCGATGCATAACCACATTATTATCAGTATGCTTTTTAGTAGAAAAATATGGGCTCATAATATATCCATCATACCAATTTCGGTATTTCCCAAACCCCAGTGAAAAGCTTTGACGTCAGAAGTAATCGAGAATTGAAAATGGATTGGTTGTGATAAACATGTTAACATTCAATTGACCTTCCAAACTTTGGAATTGGAAGAGTTGTCCTATTTTGGGCTATAAATGAACAATCCGGGTTAATGAACCTAATGAATAAAAATCGCCCTCAGTAAAATCGAAATGGATGGAAAAACTGAGTCATGTAGAGATTGGAGTTCGATTATATACCTATACGCTGTAGATATGAAATGTTTTTGAATAATTTAACCACCAAAATAAATCTACAAATTTTTATTACAATGGCAAAACAATCGTATTTTAAGTACATCTTCCTTTCTATTCTGTCGTTTATTTTATTGTTTGCTTAAAAAAGTTACAAAATATCATTTTAAAAAATTGTTTCTTCACTCATTACTCAACGCGAGTAGTAGACAGTTTTAGGATTTAGTCGCACAAAGAACTTTCATTGTACCTCTGCTCAAAACGTAAATAAATTTTAACAGACTAATTTTTGAAATAGATGAGACATCGCCTATTTTACATTTTATCGGCCTCCACGAGTTACAAAATCTACGAACATACATTTCTACTTTCCTGTCTATTGGGTTCCTGTAACGTGTCCAAGATTTTTTACAACGCTTTGAGTTTGTATTTATAAGAAGACAAACAAGCATTATCCCAATCCAAGACAAGGAACAACTTGTAACAGATATTATAAACAATGACGTTTCCATAGCACTCAAAGTATTAAACTGTCCTAAAAGAAAATAATTGGAGCATAAAATTATCCTGGTTAAAATTGATCTGAGTGGTAAAAATAAATATCTGAAACCGTCATGAAATCTATTATGGAGAATTGCTTGAGCTCTGACAATAGAAACAACTGATTTAATTTCCCGCGCAGAATCATTTGTTATTTTTCCTGGTTTTCCATATCTACAATTCCAAAAACGACGATTTTTATTATTTCAGAAATATCACAACTAAATTTAAATGGATCTAAATTTACCTGATTTCTGGACATAATTTGGTTTGACAATAGAGGGACATCCATCCGATGAAAAGTAAGAGCCAAGAATATGCCAGAAATGCATACAGTATGAAGAGTACCGTTATGACGTAAATGACGTCGAAGAAACAGTAAAAATACCCATGGCGAAGGTGTTTAGGAAATATTGTTGTTAGGAAAAAAATACTATCTTGATTTTCGTAGTAAAAAAACAATGCCGACAAAGGGACCCAATTGCGTCCTAGATCAACATGTAGGAAGGTGTCCAATTTAGCTGTAGCATTGTGTCTTCGATCCTTGTAATGATCATCTTAAAACAATAATCATTGATGACAATTAGATTCTCTCATTTGTCTTCATTTCATCCATATAATACGCATTCTCTAGTTATAACAATGTAACTTTTAAAAGTATTTACCTAACCTGCGTATGTTTTAGTATTAAATGTGAAATTTACTCAATTTTTCATTTCTAGATAAGAAAAATAATTAAGTTTTATCTGTACTTACGAGCAAACTTTTGGACAAATTTTATCGCCAAATTTCCATAAAGAATAATATACTGAGAAAGAGCAATACTTGAGTAGGAGAGTAGACAGGCCAAAGTGAAAGTAATTGTCAAAAATAAAGCAATTAGATGGTCGGACATATCTTCGTTATTGTAGACTACATACAACAATCGCAAAAGACTTATTATTGTGTGCATAATTACACAAAAATGGGTCAGAAAGCAATAGTTTCTATGATGAATTGAAGTGCACTTGACAATAGTATTTTTTCTGTCATCCCAGGTGTAATTCAGATATCCGAAGAAACACGCATGTTTTGTAACATTTGAAAGAGATTTTAAAAACTTTTGGGAAATCATTTCCAATGTTTAAATGGCACGACGCGACAATTGCAAAAATATGCACAATAAATACCTAAAGTGTATTAATAAGTTTAAATGGACAAATTGTTTGGCTTTCTTTCGTGGCCCACTGATATTGTAAAACTGTCGATTTTCTATAGCCAGCGATGAATAAACTGTACATAAATTGTTGGTTGGAATAAAAACCTCTCTTGAAACGACTACAATATTTTAATCTCTGGAGCCATAAATGAATCCCCACTTTATGTAGGGTGCTTCCTACTAATTATTTTGATTGGACCGCTTTTAACTGAAAGCCGATTTTATGCAACGACCAACAACATTGACAATAAATAAAAGGTTTGTGTTATGAGGAAGTAATAGCATACTGTAAGCCACTCAAAATAATAATAGGTATTCCTTGCTGACAAGACATTTTTGTCTTTCGAAGAATTAAATATTCTTGTTGTGTTCTTGTGCTACGTTATTCCATGTATTCCTTGAAATAACAAGTTTTCTAATACTAGTATAGCATTACTTCACTACAACTGACTAGACAAAATAAACGAATTTACAAATATTTGCGTGCCTTCGGATTTGAAAACCAAAAGACTTAATTGAAGTAGTCCTATAATATAAATGTGGAATTGAAGGTAATTTCACAATTTAAGCAATTGCAGTTCGGGGTATCAGGATTTTCATGAACAATCAAATAAACTGACAACGTGGTTGTAAAACCTGGAATTTATTGATCATCTAATATCGAGAGTTTTATCAATGTAGGCTGACATAGGGGTTATATATCGTCCCTTAAGGATGCAAGAGACCTTTATCCACTTTTCACTGCCAAACGAAAATTGGATTAAAAGGTCTTGTGTATCCTTATAAGAGACGATATTTACAAATTAATTGTGTGTATTGTGCATATATTGTGCACAATATATTGTACCGTCCTCTGTAATATATAGGCACTTGAGTAGAAATAGTTCAAAAATTGTTGCAACATAATTTATTAAATCCATTCAAATCCAGGAAAGGTGCAAGATTTATTATTCTGAAAATGAAATAATTCTATTCGTACAGGATTATCTTTAAAGAGCATTATTAGCATCAAGTTATTATGGTTACGGTATAATATACTTACACCGCTAAATACATAATAATTAAAAATGTTTTTTAAAATTTCGACTTGAAAAAGTTCCTAAGCGCTTAATTAAGTATACAGGTGTTATGTTTATTATTTTCAACAAAAAACACATTTAAGTGTAAAGAAATTAAAATGAATCAAGCCTAAACACCATAGTCTAAACGCCATGTACGTAGATGGCGTTTACACCTTGGCATTTAGGTTATTTTGTACACAAAACAAAAAATATGGTGATAGGCTATTTGGTACACAAAACAAAAAATGGAGATAGGCTATTTTGAACACAAAACGAAAAGTGGTTTTAGGCTAAATGGTTCCTTAAGGGACGATATGGCGTATTTTCGGTGTCAGCTCTAATTAAGCTTCATATTGTATAATGGATACCGCAAGGGACGATATGTGGCAGGCGTTTTGAAAATTTGCATCGTTTCTATTTGCTCCAATTAGGAAGTTAGCTATCATTGATTTAAGGATATCGACTATCGCATCGACGAAGCAGCTTTAATTAAAAAATGTGGAAAAGGGAAGTTAGCTTTAAAGACATGTTTATAATAATATTATGTTAAGTATTCAAACAACTCACACCTAGGAATTATAATAGCGCACCTACTTACTGCAAATTCTTACTAATTTCAAATAATACATTTCAAGTGGCACAGAGCATTTTCATCGTACCTCTGCTCAATACATAAACGTATTTCAAAAGGCTTATTTTTGATATGGATGATACATCTCCTATTTCACATTTAATTGGCTTCCATGAGTTACAGAACCGTTCTACATACATTTCCTCCTTCCTATCTATTGTGTTCCTGTAACGTGTCCAGGATTTTTTACAACGTCTCGAGTTCTTATTTATAAGGGCACAAACGACCATTATTCCACTCCATGATATTAAAGGAGCCAAAGCTGCTATAATGAATGTAGAAGTTTCTAGGCTACTCAATGAATGGAACGGTCCTAGCAATACGTAGTTACAACATAAAATTGTTCTGGTTACAAGTGATCTCAGTGGGAGAAATAGATATCTGAAAGAGTCGTGAAAGCGGCTGTGAAGGATTGTTTGAGCTCTGACAAGTAGAACAACCGCTTCAATTTCTTGTGCTGAGCTTTTTGTCAATTTCCCCGGCTTTCCATGCCTAAATGGCGAAAAAATTCATATATTTGCATTTTTCAAGTTAAGCAATAAATAAAATCAATACTTTATACCTAATTTCTTGACACAGCTTCATTTGACAAAAGAGGGACATCCATCCAATGAAAAGGGCATGCGCAGCAAATGATAAAGTAGCAGCCAATATGGTACCTCCCAATATGGTGTACATAAAACTAATGATTCGGTAACCATACCCATAGAGAAGATACTTGGGAACAACTGATGGTAGGAAAAATATAGAATCTTGATTTTCATTGTAAAGGAAGAACACGACAACCAAAACTGAATAACGACCCAACTCAACAAAACGTATTAACGAGTCCACTATGGCTGTAGCATTGTGTCTCCGATTCTTGTAGTGATCATCTATAAACATTTAGGTATCTAATATTAATTATGTTGCTTTACTTTCAAGAATATTTACTTACAAAGATGTACTGGTGTATTGTTTATTATTATTACATAATATATGAAATGGTATGATATACAAAATGATTTTAATTGTTTTTCCCACGATATGTTGTTTAGCCCTTGGATTGGAAATAGGAAATAAATGTAAAGAAAAATGCTAACTAAGGCTGATCTGTACTGTACTGTATTTCTCTATTTTTTAATTTGCCAATATTCCATTTAGAAGGTTAGAATAGCAAGTATCTGTAAATGTCTTAGTGGTTTTGGTTAGTCCAACTTGGATGCCTCGTTAGACTGGACTATTAGGTGGATAGGTTGATTTAGAACTCCATACTAATACTTTTTCCATGGCTCCTTGTAACTGGGACAAAATTACCTCTTTTAGGGACAAAATGACTTCTTTTAAGGTCCCATAAACCTTTACCCATTGGAAACTTTTAAGGGTACCGTTAATCTTCAATTGGCAATTACATGTCATTTTTTCACAGAAATAACCGAAAGGAATTAAATAATTATCTATGTTAGTATCGGGAAAGATAGCAGCAAAAGTCGAGTTTAAATTACTTAAGTAAAGAAAAAATTGTCAGCCATGATATTTTGTCCAAAATCGGATCACAATAACCCATTTAAAAAAACTATTAGCCTCCGCATTCGTCTAGTCTAGTACTCTCTTAGTTGTCGGTCTCTATATATTATTTAAGTATATCTTTTCTTAAGGAACGATTTAACCTCAATGCACTTTTCGTTTTGTGCAGGAAATGGCCTTACTGCACTTCTTGTTTGATGCATTAAGGCTATTTTGCGCACAAAACAAAAAATGCATTGCGACTTGCGACTATTTCGTACATAAAACGAAAAATGCATTGAAGCTATTTCGTGCACAAAACGAAAAGTGAATTGAGGCTAAATCGTTCCTTAAGGGACGATTTTATTATGCATAAAAATTAGTATTGATAAAGCTATTTAATTATATTTTTATGCGACTAACAAATTGTTCAGTTTGCAACTTACTAGATATTCCATCAGATAAGTTGTAAATTCAACAGTTTTAGTTTTAAGATTTGAAACAAGAAAAAAGTCTGTATAATTGGTGACTTTTAAACAAAGGAAAGGAAGTTTCCTTTGTTAATTTAGGATTTAAAATTGAAAAATTTTTTACACAATGATCAAAACGACGAGTTTAATTTCTAAGCACAACTTATCGTTTCAACTTTGTGATGTACTCACGGGCAAATTTTTGGAGAAATTGCAGCGCCAAATTTCCATATAGCGTTATTTGTTGAGAGAGTGCGAAACTTGTGTAAACAAGAAGACTAAACAAAACGCTACCCATAGTCAAAATAAAAGCAACTAGGTGGTCAGACAATGGCTCCTCGTTGTAGAGTACATACAGAAATCGAAGACAACTGATTATAGAGTGCCCAACTACGAAGGAGAATATAAAGTAGCAATAGATTCTATGATAAACAGATGCACATTTCACAAAAATATTTTTTCTGTCATCCCAAGTATAATTCGAAAAACCAAAGAAATACGCTTGTTTAGAAACATTTGATAGAGATTTTTGAAATTTTTTGGATATCATTTCAAATAGATTGTAAACGTTATGGACTTAAAGAGCAAGAAACGGGATATTTCTATTATTAACTGAGAAATCGAAGCAATGCAAGCATTTTATTACTTTTTTTTGCAAGTAGAATGTGAATCACCATTATTTTTTAGATCGTAGGCTTCAATCTAAAATCATGATTTCAAATAAACAACCAGTTGTAATCTCAAAATGGTTTCAATTAAATTTTCAACATTTGTCTCATACCATATTATTATGAAGTCAGAATTCCATATACTACTCTGTCATATAATCGCCGGATGCCATACACCGTATAGGGCATACGTTCGTATATGATGTACGAAGTAAAATAATTACATAATCGTAGACGATGCAATCACCATTTAAATAATGTCGCGAATGGAATGTTCTTTTTAAATAACACAAATGGTTGGAAAGTAACCTTTTCGGAAAGGAGTACTACTAGACATTTAACTTCCTTGGGCCATGGGGCCCTCCTCTTTGATTTTTTGAAAATAAGAATAATGACATGTCATACTAAACAAATGTTCCGAAAACTGTGAAATATTAAATTCATGTTCAAGATAGAATGGAAGCAACTAACAAATTACACAGTTATTCCATGTGATACCAAATGACGTGAGCTATAATTTTCTTTTTCTAAGTCACGTTAAAAACACTACTGAATTCTGGCTCACGTTGCAAAACCATTTCTTTCGTAAATGCAACCGTTGCACGTGTTGCATTTACGTAGAGAGGCGTGTATTTTAGGAAGGCTAAATAAATCGTGATTTTCATATTGTTATCTTAGTATATTATCCCACAAATAATGGTATCCGATCGATAATGCTTCACAATAACAGTAATTCTCGTTGACTTAAATACGCCAAAATTAAGATGCAGAAAGCATAGTGCTATGGCAATCAAAATTCAGTTATTTCATTTTAAATCAAGTACATATTTCGATTTCGTTCGTATTGAGCAGTCATAACTTTATTGTTTTAATAATTTTAAGGATGCAAGAACAATCATTTTATTAGTGTCTAACTAAGGGGCTTTTGGAGAGAAAGTGAAAGCGATTTCAAATGAAAACAACTGTTCATAAGAAAGTATGATCCAAATCCAGAAATTAATTTTAAAGTATATATGGATATTGTACCTATGCTTAATAACAATAACAAACGAGACTAATTTTATCATCGAAGTGTTATGACACAAAATTATATATTTTTAGAAGTAGGTTAAGTAGTCATTGTCGATTGGCATTTGCTGATTAAAATAATCTCTTTCAATTAACCCTTGTAACATTTAAAGATAATGTAAGTTTGTTATCTATATCGCCCTACTAGTCAACATTGTCATTAACTCTCATACATAATATAGGTTTATACGTAACAGATGGGATAATGAAGATCGGATTTAAGTGACATTCCATAAAGTCCTGGATATGCTGCCGCATCAACACTGTATACCAAAACTATTTCGGCTTTAAATGAGTAAAACCATTGCAGAGGAGGATTCATCAGACTAGATTCACTGTCTTGCCAATAGTATCTAGGCCAGTCTTGACTAAGGTTGACTTTAGCTCCGGTCCAGACGTATCCTAAATTTCAAATTTTTGGTAGCAAATTAAACAACAAAATAAAAGCTGTTCCATGAACAACGAACATATTGTTTAAAAATGAGAAATATAAAAATTCACTATTGAAATAAAGAGATTGTGTTTTCCACAGTAATTTGATCTCATGGTTACTCCCCCATGCAGTAGCAACAGCAATTTGCAGAGAATCTGCAGAATCGTCACCCTTTCCAATTTCCAATGCCATAAACTGCATACAACTTGGGTGCAAAATTTTTGTTATTTAGAATATTGCACTACTGTCCCTGGGGGAGTCAAATTACTGCCGTGTATGCATTGAGATAAAATGTCTAGAATAATTTACGGTAAGGTAAAATATTTGTCTACGGAAACCAACAAAACAAACATTATCGAATCGTTAATAGAAGGATTAATTATTAATTAATAGCATTTTCGGAAATAAATGTCGATACTTTCATGACCTTTACCATGGCACCAAAAAATGGATACAGATATTTCCGTCCTTAAGGAACGAACGAGAAGCACCATACACCTTAGGCAACTGCTGATTAGTTATTTATAATTATTTATAATTACGTCATTATTTGTAGAATAATTAAGGTTACCGTCATCACTTGGAAGGTTTGCATAAATGAGGTTGAGTTCCTCTTGACTGTCAAATTTTGCTATATGCATTTCCAACCTTTCGCAAAGAGCAACTGCAGAATCCCAATCAACCTATATCCAATTCGGAATAAAGTTTTTCATAGAATTTTATTGCAAATTAACTTAAATTTTTAGCTATTCATTTTAGAATTTTTGAACATTGTAAAAAAATTTCAAAAGCACTATCAAAATGTTTATATTGGTCTATTAACACAATTATTAATTGTAAATGATAGTACTGTAACACAGGGATAACCAAATACTGTAACCAATACGATAGAATTGTGTCATGCTAAACTTACCGCCTCACGCTCAATGTAGAAACTTTTTTCATTAATTGTGCCAATAAAAACTAGTCTGGGATTTTGTTGCAGCACATGTGGGGCTAGTGGGCCAATGCCTTAAAAATGAGAAATATACCATAGAGGGTAATAGATAGCTGAAAAATAGGCGAATATAGCTGATTGAAATTCTATTAATGTACCATTGTATGAGCGAATGTTTTTTGAAATAGGTTCTTTAATGTTTTCATAACTTTCTGCATTACGGATTCGTAAAGCAACATTTGGAAGTATTGGGGTAGAATTACAACTTGCTATCACAAAATTGATTAAAACGAAGCTAAAAATTATTTTTCGATCCATGATTGTTTAAAATTATTTTTATTGCAAAAACTTTTATTGCTGACTACAGCAGTTCGAGTGTACAAACAGTTTGCTGTGCTGCACAAGAGTGTTTCTAATTTTGGATGTGAGCATTGTGGTATTTTGGACTATATCTAATCTATGTGTATATTTATCGCACGGTTATTGATTGTGTATCCACTGTAAAATATATTGTACGAAACAAGGCTTTGTAAGATTAGGTAAAGAAAAATTTTGTTTGTTTATAAAATCGAACCTTTAAAAATAGCATAATCAATATTTCAAAGCAGTGGAAAACAACCAATTTTTAACAGTCAAAAGATTTTAGTAGTTTCCAATAAACGTAATTTATTTAATTAGAGAGTCAAATAATAAATAGTCTTGTGCATAAGTCCTTTTCGACATAATAGCCATGGCCTTGTTACTGTTACTGTATATTCATCTAACAAGAGCGAGACTGTAAATGGGATACTTAAATGTGTTATATTTCCAGTATTTCTTTATTTATTTTCTCACATTTATTAGAAAGACAATGGATTCTGTGGCACAATTAATGTTTTCAATAATGTACCCCAAAGCATACCTCTACCTAGTGGATATTTACTGGACTAAACTGGAAATGGATACATATTATAGCCATACAGTCCATCTCCATTCCTCCTTTCATTTTTACTCTTGTGAACATCGAACTTAAATGACTGCCATACACAAATTAAATGAACGAAATGGCGATTCAATTTTAAAAACTTACGAAACTTTAAAAGTAAATGTAAAAATTTTGTTAATACTTAATACATGCATTGCAAGTGCATGGAAGGTCTTGTGTTCTTTGAGTTCCTTTGCTTTCAACAGCATAATAATATAAATATTTTCTCATTCTTGATAACAAATCCAAATCCATGAATCCACTTACTATCATTTTCCTTAAAGCTTATCCACATTTTATTGTAACCAGCTTTAGAGTGGTATAAGAAGAAAGAAAAAACCATTTAAACTAAACTTATTAAAACTATAATCAAATCATTCACCACAATAAATTAAAATGCTCAATAACTGCAATCAATACATCAAAAAATCGGTGTCAGTAGCGACCAGAAGAGATAGTAAACACCATCTCTATATGTGGCATATTATAATATTATGATGGTATTATTGCCATATTGGCCATAAAAGGACGGCCCATAACCATGCTCATGTATAGTTTGTTAGTATTTTAGTGTAGGGATCGGCCCCTCGCCTCGGCGAGTACAACTATCTATAGGTGCACATTTAGTTGCACGAGAAAATTTTATTGGCATTTCAGTAGTCAATTAATAGTTTTAATTAGGTAACAGAACTTGAGAAGAATTTTAAACGGGTCTAAAAGTATATACAAGAAATAATGTTTTGCAGAAACATTTTCTTCGGCTCCGAAGAACTGATTCTGGCCAAGCTAAGTCACCAAAAATACAAAATCCATATTTTTGTGTTCGATATTTTCAACTTTGACGTTTCCAGTATATTGCTCTACATCCTATGCCTCAGTAAATTGGAGTTACACGACCCCAACCTGCAGCAATGGTTTAAAATTCAAGACATTTGTCCTACAAACAAACCTAATTAGAGAGGTCATTTCAGTTTTGGCATTAAAACAAAATAAATTCAAGCATATCGTTAAAGTGTACTTCTCACTACCCTTTGGAAATAAATTTGAACATCGATGATGCTGAATACAAAGTGTCCTCTGAAAGTATACGAAGAAAGCACTATACATTGTGGAATTCAAAAAACATCAACATACTATCACAATCACAGATTGATGATTTCTGTTCCTCAAGATGTATTTTCCCAAAGCCATACTAACAAAGGCTTTTTGATCAAACATAAAATTTTCAATGTTATGTAGCCCACAAGAAAATTTACAGTTTTTTTGAAAATTATCATCCTAATGTTGAGCTATATTATCAATGTTTCGCAATACATAATATTAATATGGTATTGGTATTCCCATATAGTTAAAATAATATATCGTCTGCTTAATATGCAACAAGCCATGATAAAATGGCTTGTTACTTTGTAGCAGTTATGATAAAATGGGGTAAAAGGGGTCATAGAAAAAGTCATTTTGTTCATAAAACGTAAAGTTTTTTGGGCCAGGGTACAAGTGACCATAACAAGAAGTACTGAGGGCAATAGGAGTAGTATTCTTTCCCATATAACTCGTTGGAAATGTCTCAGAAGAACTTGGTCACTCAATTTCAGCTTTTTTGATATCTGCCCCCGATGTCTATTTACCGAGAAAAAATTTTCAATGAAATTGAAATTTCTCAACTTCACCAACACTTCTCTTTTGTTAGCCTTCCAACGAGCCTTTACTTAACCTTGCAGCTGTTATAAAAATCACTGGGCATCAAATCAAAGTCAAAAAGTATTGCTGGGTACTATGTAGTTTCATGTAAGCGGATTGGCCGCTTTAAGGCCATGAAAACAATTCTACCCAGAACATATGGTCGAATAGTTAATTTTAGCGTAAAAGATGATCAGTAAATATGGGAAATCTTGAGTACATAGTGGGGATACATACTTAAGTTTAGGTTACAATATAACAAAGTACATACATTACACACAATGATAAAACAGGAAGCTCCAATCAAAATACAAACAGGTGATATTATGTTTGCTTTTGCAAGTAATATACTTGTTCTAGGACGTGGGTTAATCTGCCATCATCCACGAACATGGCTAAACCTATAACCTAAGCTAAAATAATCCTAGTCATTTTAATGTATTGTATACTCTCATTGCAGATACGTATATTCAGGAATTTGACCAAGGGGGTGGCACACCGAAAAATGTTAGTAAAAATACTCGCGTAAAGCACGAATATTTTTTCGAGTTTCACTCTTTTTCTTGGGATTTGGGAAAGGGACCCCTACACTCTAGACCCTTCAGCCACCCCTCTGGATACGTGCCTGTCCCGGGGCAAATCCGCACAGTCTCTTGTTCTAACATGCATAATTTGATAACCTTAATTATAATAATATGAAAGTTAGGTAATGCGGCACGGCTACATTACCATCACTTCTGAAAATACGTGGCATTCCATTATCATACCTATGAACACCAACTATTACTACTGTGCAGCACAGAGCACAGTTTAGGTTATAGTAAAAGGAGCTTATAGCTTTGCATACTTAAAACATACTAATAATAGAAACTGAATAACAAATCATATTCAGTAACCTTTGGGATTAAAAGATTGCCTAATTTTTATAATTTTTATGGACTTTACCATTTCGACATTCTGATTTATAAAATAACAGGAGCAATGAATAATTAATGTTTATCTAACGGTACCCTACATTATAATCATAATATTTTTTATTGTGTAAACAAAACTCTTTACTCTTTTAGTGATAGTAATAATAATGCATATCGATTGATTGATGTTTTTAAAAGCATGTAACGCAATAGTTAGAGAATGTCGAAAATTGGGAAAATTTCACTTAAATGTATTACAATTTTACATTCAAATATACATACAGGGTGGTCTATATTTCCTGGCCACTCTATATTGACCATCAAGGATCATTTAATTTCTATTCAATCCATTGTATAAAAAGATTTAAACAAAAACTAATAAAATAAAGTATTTTAATTAACTAGAAGTATCAGTTAAATTATTTCTAATATTTAAATGAAAAATCATTAAACCCTAAAAAGTCGTTGTGAACAATTTTTATACACGTTCAACGTTTTTTATTCATTTTGGTAATCTGTTTAGATGTCTTTTTTTTGCTGTATTAGGCTATTTTTTCCAAAAAGTGTTTGTTTTAGTTAAAAATTTGGTACACAATCACTAAAGAAGTCAATAATAAATATTATTATGTTAACTAATTTTTCTGATTTGTAATTTGTTTTACACTTATAGGCCGCATAGTAAAGTTTCGTTTTCTTGTGCTTCCACCCTTGGTAAAAGTCAACCACTTATTCCGTAACTCTGCTGAATGTTCTAAAATTTTCAACAGTCCTATTTAAGGGTGGTTAATAGTGGGGTAACTTGTAACACCTCGGACTTATGGCTCAGGAAAATTGGAAATTTCTAACAAGTTTTGAATTATAGCTTGTGGCCACATGTGGATTTAACCACTTGTCAAACACTGCTCAATTTACCCTGCTACGATCCACCCTTAATGATGAGTATACCGTTCCTTAGGTCTGTCCCAATGCTTAAAGCAACACATATGTCTTAGACTGGGAGGGAAAGGTGACTGGGAGGGATATAATGTCCCTCTCCGACTAGACTGGGTGGGATAGCTCTGTATCGCTAGCGGTACCGAACCATGAGGTTTCCGACTGGGAGGGATAGCTTGTAAAGAATTGATATGAATGATCCTAGGTGTATAAGTGCCACAACTATCGCAGATTTTAGGTTACTCTTACATGTTTTATTCATTGTAATCATTATTTTCTATAATATTCATAAATATTAAGTATATTGCCCTTTTTGTATCAGTCATAAATCATAAATTATTAAGTCAAGAAAGACATTCAAATGGTTAATTAGTTTACGCTGCTATTATATTTATCAAGGGCTATTTTTTCCAAAGCTAGGAGTTCAATTATCCAAATTTTTGCAGGAGCTGCTGCTGCCGTTGTGGCATTCAGTACCGCAGTGAATATCATTCTTTTTACAGGGACATTTTTTACTTTGACAGTTACCCTTGCACTTGCAAATGGATTGAGAGGTGTATGATGTTACAGATCTTAATACAGTTATGTACTTTATAGGTGCCTCCGGCCATCCAGTTTCAGCGGTCCATCGACCGACATTTACTTCACTTACTATACATTCAATGATCCCCTTGGCACATTGTAGTTTAAGATTACAATTTTCTAGTCTTTGGAGAACTTTACATGGTAAGTTTGTTGGATCAGTTGACACGGTTCCCGGTATTCCCTTGCTACGGCAACTGACTACTGATGAATATATGCAATATATGCATGATGGTGTAATAAGAAATACACGTAAGACTCTTTGAGATAGAACTCCATTTAGGAGAAGATCTCAGGGAGAGGGATACAAGACAAGGCTGTCAGGGAGAAGTCAAAAGACAACTGGAGGAAAATGGCCCAAATGCAGCCATTTATATACGGACTTCCTCCGCCCACCTCTCACTGCCATTGGCTGGTCTATTGGAACATTTGGAAACTTCCAAACAATCTCCAATATCCCAGGCAACGGTAACAACGTTACAACTACACCCCCTCCAAACTGGGTTCTCCAAGCGGTATTTATTTAACTGTTAAATTTTCATCATCAAGCAACATCCAATTACATTTCAAGTATACAACATTGACATATCGATTAAGTTACATAAGCAAGAATATTGATATTTTACAATACATTACATTGAATAAGAGAAATATTTTAAGCAATAAAATAGTGTCCAGTCCAGCCGAGAGATGAATGGTCCGGTGTCAATAGTCCTCGATGTTTTCTCCCCCTCCTCCAGAAATCGGTGTCCATTCAGGGAAGTAGTACTTGAAATCCACCTGCGGGTAGCAGTCCTTTGAATCCTTTCTCGTACGACAATAATCCATCTCAGCTACAGATGTATTCTTCGGCAAAGCTTGTTATATCCTTCAGTTTAGCTTTTAATTTTCATTCCACAATCTTCTGACGCTGACTTGAAAATGGGTACCAGATTTTCGAGCAGCAATTTGGTTTGAGAGCAACATATTTTCCACAAACTTATCCATTTATCTTACATACTAGCTATAGTGAGCTATGACTTGAGACAAACTCCACCAGCGTAGTGATCAGCTACAACTTGCGAAGGTGCCAAATTCAGATTTCTTCTAATGATGTTGATTCTCCGGAGTAATAATTAGTTTCTTGAAAGTGGCAAATCCAAATTCATAACTCAACTGCAATCCGCGTGTTTAAGTTTTACAGATTCACTTAACTTTCTTACATCGTAATATTTCATCGCATATCAGCGGTATAATCATTTTAGATACTTAATTACTAATTTATTTCACTATCCGCTGCCAGTTCATTGACCAAAATTGTACGGGCAAATCCCAGGTATCTGTCTGACTGCATAATGTGTAGGGCAGAATACAACATACCTTGGATGGCGATTCTTCCTGATTCCCGAACATACTTTCAAGACATCTTCGCAAACTAGTCCCGATTCTTGTTTTCAATTCAGGGAAAGAAAAGAGACAAGGTATGCTTCCCCAGTAGTTACCAATTTCTCATGGAACTTTTAAAATTTCCCGTAGGTTCACCTTCTCCAGGGGCGAGCTGTTTGCCCGTCGTATCTAAGAGTGCAATCTCTTGATAAAGTGTCTACTAATTTATGGCGTGATTTGAGACACTTTTTCCGTGTTGGAATAATATACTTCAAATAGCGGGAGATCACGACTAGTAAACGAAACGGGTGAAAGTTTACCCTCAACGAACTGCAGCAATGTTTCTCTCAATAAATTTTATTTTTATGGCTCATGAAAATTAAAAACATTTTTGAAATATACGCCATTTTCTCGGTAAGGAATATAACAGGATGTTTTCGGATAACATGGATTCAAACTTCATTCTTGGCTTCAAATACTATTAGATTTCTGGCTGGTTCACACAGGCTGGCTTATTTTTTAGTATTTCAATATATAGCAGTTTTATTGCTTTTTCTTATTCAATAGTTGTGTTGCCTTGATAAGTAACATGCGAATGTTGTACTTCATAACAGTCGAACAGACTATAGGGTGGAAAAGTGGATAATATATAGCTGTTAAGTTTTGTGGTAACAATTTTTCTCCATGAGCGAATTAGTAGGAACAGGAATTATTTGTCAAATAATTTTAACGGTGAATTTTGAGGTATTGAGCTTCCCCCTTCGACGGTACTTCGTCTGTTCAGTATTTCTTCAGTGAATGTCATCCAAACTTTAGCTTTAAATCAGTTACCGTGAATTACATAACTGGTAAAAGCAAACAGGTTAACTGGGTAGCTGATAGATTTTATCAGTGGTTGAAAACAATTTTCAATCAATCTTCAGTCATCATGTAGTTTCAGCTTTTCAGGTAAATGATTGTATATTTCAATTTTTCTTTTCCAGTTGTAGCAATAAACGGCGTAAAGTTTTTCAGAATATATGTACATATTTTTCAGTTAGAAGTACTGAAAAGCATATATTTTATTATATAGTAGTCACTACTCGGTGTAACGGGACAAGGCTACACGTAACGAGTGAAAACTAACGTAGTGTATGTAGCAGTGCACGTAAACAAGTCGGACCGGCCCCCATTTGACACGGTTCCCGGTATTCCCTTGCTACGGCAACTGACTACTGATGAATATATGCAATATATGCATGATGGTGTAATAAGAAATACACGTAAGACTCTTTGAGATAGAACTCCATTTAGGAGAAGATCTCAGGGAGAGGGATACAAGACAAGGCTGTCAGGGAGAAGTCAAAAGACAACTGGAGGAAAATGGCCCAAATGCAGCCATTTATATACGGACTTCCTCCGCCCACCTCTCACTGCCATTGGCTGGTCTATTGGAACATTTGGAAACTTCCAAACAATCTCCAATATCCCAGGCAACGGTAACAACGTTACACAGTATTTGATCTGTCGATCCTGGGAATGGGTAAAGAAACAATACTGCCAACAGTAACTACCCTCGCACTAAGCTTTTTTATACCGATTACCTTGTTGTTGATTGTTGACTAAACTAAAATCTGCGATAATAATAATGATATAAATTTACGGCAAGGTTTGCGTGCGCCCGAGGGCGGTCGGCGAAGCCGACCCCCGAGTGGCGCCCGCAAACCTTGCCGTAAATTTGTCATTATATGAGCGAGCCTGCCGAAGGCAGCCCCAGCGTGTAAAATATGCAAGGTTATTTTACTACGCGGGGCGCGAGTGATATATAATTTATAATTTAATTATGACTGATACAAAATGTGCAATATACTTAATATTTATGAATATTATAGAAAATAATGATTACAATGAATAAAACATGTAAGAGTAGCCTAAAATCTGCGATAGTTGTGGCACTTATACACATAGTATCATTCATATCAATCCTTTACAACCTATCCCTCCCAGTCGGAAACCTCATGGTTCGGTACCGCTAGCGGTACCGAGCTATCCCACCCAGTCTAGTCGGAGAGGGACATTATATCCCTCCCAGTCACCTTTCCCTCCCAGTCTACGACACATATATATCAATATATAAATAAGTGCCTTTGATAGTAGGAATATCCAAAGGCAAATAGACTGACTCTAATAAATAGTCTACATAACTGACCATAACACAACAATCAATTCTTTATTAATTATCTATTTATCGTGTTGATTTATTTTGTTTCCGTGTCTGTATCCTATTGGCTATTATAAATGTATAACAAAATCGTTTAAATAATGCGTAAATAAATAGGCACATTGTATCTTTTTGATTTTTATTTAGCTAATCTCACCTTGTGGACTCATTTCAAAACATCGAAAAGGGAAGGCTAAGAGGATATATTTTTGCAATTCGTACCTGATATAACTTTGAAAAAAATTAGTTTTGGAATTTACTGCTGATGATAAGATGCCTTTGAAATTGTATAAATAACGGCGTTCAGAAAAAGAGTATTTATAACTTTTGATTAGTTACAACCCGTTTAATGTACGGTCAATCTGGGCTAGTTTTAATAAGTAAGGTTCAAGAACTCAGAATTCTAGAAGGAACATTTACAAAAAAGAGAACTTATATAGACTGACAAAAAAATTTATACCACGGGTAGCGAATTTTTAAATATTTTCTTTTAAACTACCTATATGCCAAAGTCATCTCAGGGTTAAGATTTCATTGACATACCGTTAATTATATTGTTTAATGAAAGATTAGATTCCTATATACAGCCTTAAAGGTTGTAACTTTCCAAAGCTACTTCGGCAGGGAATTTTTCTCACACTTTTACTTGGAGTTCCATTGGCACTGCAACTCTGTAGTGACTACTAGTAAATACCACTAGTACTACTATTTACTATATTCTCATAATTTGTGACCATAAGATTGAATAATAATAAATACAGAAATAATACATAATAGACGACTTCGCAATTAAGTTAGAACGAACAAAGGGATATAAATGTTGAGTGAGCAAGCTCACTCAAGCGCAAACTCGTCTATTATGTATTCTTATATGTTTTAATTATTGTCATAAGTCACAAAATTATTGTCCCAATCTTATTGCCATGGCCATAAGTTATGGGAATATAGGATAAAGTGAAGGTGAAAAGCCTAAAACGTGATAGATTTAGCACACTACTGGTTGCTAATGCATGTTCCACTCAACCGACCTTCCAGGAATTTCTTTGCCATTGCTGGTCTCTGCTACTAACCTGGGCCCTGCAGAAAATTGCAAAGTATTTGTTTGCGGCAAGACTAAAAGGCCCATCCTTAGGTTTGGTAAGGTTGTGTGATAAATTGGCTTAGGTTTGTAGGGGTAGGGCGCCCCACCCTAAAAGGGGGCCTTTTTGTCTGGCCGTGTTAATTAGGCGGAAAAGTTTTATTTTATTTCGAAGATTTGAAACAAATGCTTTTTGGTTCTACCTATTCCTTTATGTAGACATTTTATTCCTACTTTTTACTAAATACATTTACTTATTTATACCAACCAAATGATCAGATTTCTTGGTACATGCTTGCTTTCTGGTATATATAATAGAATATAATGACTACAGATAAAGCAAATAATATTAGAATAAACTGTGTAACTTTAACAATATTTTGATTATTTGTTGGTATATTTTTTCAGCAGTGTGAATCAGAATTTACAAGACAACAAGAAGCGAATTCCTGTAAAATTTAATTAAATACAAAAAAAATAACTTTACTGATTTTCTTTGGAATATTATTTCTGAGAAAGGCACAAAGTTCCGTGCCAGAAGGAGACATGTTTCCCTTTGGGGCTGGAAGTGGAGATTTAACGCTTCCACCGAATGATGACAGTTTTACTGAAGCTAGATTTACCCAGGGAGATGTATTCAATTTTTTCAATGATACATATAACGGACTCTTTGTTAACACTAATGGAGCGTTGTCTTTTATTCAAGGTAATATTATTATCTTTATATTATATCTTTTAAAAATGGAATTACTGTCATTATAGGCATAATACTGAGCGTTAATAGAAAAAAAATCTAACATTCAAAGATGTATTTAAATGGACCCAACCTTGTCGGAACAGAATTTCAGTATGTTCTCATATCTATAATATAACTGGTCTTTCTATATAGTATGACAAATTAGAATTTAAACATTAATTTGGTTGATTATGGGAACACAAAGTCATGAGTCATGATGCAAAAGTACCAGTGTTTTATTTTAGCCGAATTTTTTACATTTAGCCAGCCGGCTGGCTAAAATGGTTTATATTATGGTATAAAAATGACATACACTACTAGTAATACTCCACCCGAAAAGGTAGTCCCGACTTACTTTTGAGTTTAAAAAGCCTTTATGTATCTAACGTGAATTTACATCAACTCTTGAAATCTTGAAATTCTTTTCTAGTGCCAAAATTTTGGAATTTGCTTTTCTTGAAATAATTTTTAATTTTAGCCATTTTAGATCATTTTAACCACTAGCCAACAAATATTGTAGCCAGCCACTATGCCATTTTAGCCACTACCACTGTCGACTGTCGATTGCGCATTGGCATGGACCGTGTCTATTTAGTAGATCAATTATTTTTGTTTTGCAAGCACCCAGGCAATAGAAAACCCACCAACAAGAAATCAAGGGCCATGAAATCAAAGTCAATATAATTAATGCTGAATTAATTTTTTTGGATGTATGTATTACTTTTTTGCTTATCAGGCAGTTTTGAAATATTCTCGGTTTTAATTTTTTTAAATCTTTTTCAATTTTGTGCCACCGAAATCACAATGTGCTTAGTCGAAACTTCAACTTCTGACAATTGAGGAACTGAGAGTGAGACTGAGGATCATGAACGTATAGCACCTTCCCTCCAAATCCCAATCGCCCCGTTGCAGAGGCTGGAGTATCGACTCCGACGTCGTGGACTCACTCCACTCCTCCTCTCCATCGTTTTGCTTAATATCGCACGCTAACATCATAATGTGACATACCATAATATTATCATGGCCGCTACAAAGTAAAAAACCATTTTATCATGACCACGACACGACAATATGACATACCACATTTTTTTTAATTGGAAATTTTGGTGGTTTGCAGTTTTTCTTAAACTTTTTGGTCATTTTTCATTAAATGGTTTGTTACTTTGTACTAGCGGCCATGATAACTTGATATTTTACATAGTAATGTTAAACAGACGATATGTTACCACGTAACCACGCATTAGTTGATGTTAATACACTTCATTACACCAGCCGGTTAGTTGGATTAAATGGCGGCCGGTTGAAATTATTTGTAAACCAGTGGCTCAATTGGCTAAAATGGCCGGCCAGTTGAAATTATTTGTTAACTAGTGGCTAAATTCTTAGTCTTCTTAATATGTCATTTGCTTATTTGACTGAATATATCTAACGCCATCAAAAAAACGCTTACCAGAGATAAATGGTGTTTTGTGTACTGATAATGGAAATAAAATTATTTTAACGTGTAGTATTTAAAGAGGAATGGAAATGATTCCATCCAAATTTAATTAAATTGTATAATAATAAGGCTTTAGTTTTAGTTCTTAGTCATATATTTAAACGCTTTCAGACAGGCCAAAAATTAATTGGCTTTCAGTAAAAAATGTTATTAATGATGCAATATTTTGTCATTTTGCAGGTGTTTCACAATTTACACCAAACTGTGGACCGCTTTCTGTGCCTATGATTGTACCATATTGGGCAGATGTTAACACTGGGCTCGGCGGTAATGTATTTTACCGCGAGAGTAGAATAAGCTCTCTACTTTTGAAAGCTTCTCAAGACATTAGACGAGCTTTTCCAGATATACAGAATCTGGGACTCCATT
Source organism: Tomocerus qinae (assembly GCA_020055645.1). NCBI lineage: Eukaryota > Metazoa > Arthropoda > Collembola > Entomobryomorpha > Tomoceridae > Tomocerus > Tomocerus qinae. The sequence goes on from CM034546.1 coordinate 77,488,633, forward strand.
GGATGTTCATTGCTACTTGGCATGAAGTACCATTTTTCGGTGCCTCCAGCTGTGGGGGATTGTCTCTAAGAAATACATTTCAGACGATTTTGACTACTGATGGAAATTATTCTTTTGTATTATTCTATTACAACAAATTAACTTGGACAACAGGAACTGCTTCTGGTGGTAACTGTACAGGACAAGGTGGCACCCCAGCAAAAGCAGGCTTTGATGTCGGTGACGGAAGTACATTTTTTTCAATTCCAGGAACATGTACAGCCGAAATAGCAAAAATCACAGACACGAGTAACATGAATGATGCTGGAAAATGGATCTTTAAAGTTGATGAGTATTTTGAAATGCCAATCACTGATCCCCCCACCACTACTAGGCCTACCACCACTACTAGGCCTACCACCACTACTAGGCCTACCACCACTACTAGGCCTACCACCACCACTAGGACTACCACCACTACTAGGCCTACCACCACTACTAGGCCAACCACCACTACTAGGCCTACAACCACAACGACTCCCACGACTACTACTGAACCTCCCAATGAATGCGATACTGAACAACCTCCATCTGAAGGACCATGGGACTTTGTTTGTCCAGCTCCAGACGGAAATTTTCAGGACGTGTGTGATTGTCACTTTTACTATGCATGTGACTTCGGGATTGTTTCAGGCCACATTCAATGTCCTGAAGACCTTCTATTTAATCCTGTGATTAACAACTGCGATTATCCATGGAACGTTGATTGTGAGAATAGCAAAATGGTAGTTCATTATTAATTTGAATAAAACAGTGGCAGATAAAACGTTCAACGTATGCAAATATAAATTTTTATTACATCAATGATAATGGTAATATCCTTCCTTCCCGACATATCATAAATTAAGGATAAGCCTTGATCCCATCTGTGATATTTATCCTGTGTTTGGAAGCATTTAAATTATGCACCTTATTTTGAAATTATGAAAAACACAATGGCTGTCCTAGATTTAGTTCTCTTTTGGCATTGTATTGTGGGTAATGGCACGGTTGGACAAATTTGAGCCCAAATGAACAGAATATCATGTACCATTAGTTAACGCATTACCCCCAACGGCACAATTACTCATTATCTGATAACTAATTTTTTCCTTAACCCTATCTATGCTGTAGTATTTCGAGAAATATCAATTAGTAAGTATAAAACTTGATGAAAATGAATATGAGGAGTTGAAGGTCCATACAGAACGTAGTTTGTACTATTATCGCCAAATAACTTTGGACAATAAGATTGAATAACAATAAAACCGATAAGAAAATATAATAGGCGAGTTCGCGGTTCAGTGAGCAAGAACAATACAGGAGTTCGTGCTTCAGCGCGCCCTTTGTTCGTGCTCACTGAACCGCGAACTCGCCTATTATATTTTCTTATCGGTTTTATTGTTCTTCAATCTTATTGTCCAAAGTTATTTGGCGATCATAGTATTTAGAGAGGGATGGAAGAAAAGAATGTGCTGGGGGTGACATGCTCCTCCCCTCCCGTAAATCACAATTTTTAAATAGACTAAAATTCGTAAAAAAGACGTTTCCTCGTTCAGCACATACATGGTATTATTGTCACAAGTTTACTATCTAAAGCAAAGCATAATATTTCTAATACGGGCAGATTTTATTTTATCATTTTATTTTAATTTTTTACTTTTCTATTTTTAGTAACTTTTTGAAACCCTTAAGGACAAGTGACATTTATCAAAGTACCCTCATTAGTACAACTTTGGACGGCGTTTTGATTAGTATCAACAGTTTTGCTGTACTACTTCCGGTTATTCCGGTACAGGGGGCCTCGATAGACATTTGACACCCTGTACATATGCACTTATCTATTTTATTCAGTAAATTTGCCTTTTACTTACATTAACATGAAAGGTAAAGGTACGCGGAATTATTTGCTAGAACGGGCTAAAAAGCGAAGTAAAATCGAAATATTTCGATAGGCGGAACTATATCGATATTTACGGTAAATTCGATTCGACAAGTTTTAATTTTCAAAAATGTGCAATTCCTAAACGGCCTTTTATTTTTGCTACATTATTGCTAGATCAGCAAAATTGAAAAATCATGAAATATGGACAGGATTGTTGCAGTGCGCAGTGTGGCTCCTAATAAATATCGTCAGTCATCTACTATATAGTATTCTAAATACACTACCTCTACCATAGGTCAGATAGGGTTAAGAGCAGTGCATAGATGCAGTGTCATAATTTATTGTCTTACTCAAAGCATACAGCTACTGACATTTCAGCATCAAGTGCTTGCCCCGTTTTTTATAGCCGAAACGTGACATTTCATAGCTTCGATCCATGTAGTTGACCATGTGACTGATGATAAAATCTGGCAAGCATGTCACCCTGACACCAGTGTCAATAGCTTTGCGTCGCCCTATGCACGCGAAGACTGGTATGATTATGGAATTTATCCATTACTAGCTGCTAGATGTTTGTGTCGTGGTCCGTGGCCCGTGCGTGTATGGTCAGGGGTTTTTTGGGTGAATTTCTTTGTGTGGTATTCGAGATCTAACCTTTACCATGACCCCAGGATAATTATTACTCATAAATTCTCCAGCGTAAATTTGGAAAATAGGATTGGAAATTGCATTTTCGTATGTAGATCATGGTATAGAAAAAGACAATTATTTTGTTAGATAATGAATGCCCTACTGTGCTTTAATATGGTATCCAGCCAGATACAGGTTTGCCAGCACGTACACAATATATTTTGTCTTAAGTATGTATGTTGTAGCAGTCATAACATCTGTTGCATTGGTACGGCTTACATGTAATCACACATATTACTAAAAAAAAAAAAAAAAGCTCATACACCACTGGTTTGTTTCGTTAGAAACCAATTACACCAGTTGAACATATCTCACTTTCTTTTAAATGTTACGTTAAGTAGTACGAAGAAATGTTAAGGTATTTCTCCATTCGGAGTTACAGAAGCGGGAAAACCATTGCATGATGCATAATTAGTAACAGCCGTAACTGCTAAATACATCAGCGGTGGAAAAAACCGTATCCAAACACCAATATCGCCAAGCATCGAAGCTGTGACCACTCGCCATAGAGATTGACACTCTACCACGCAAGCCACATGTGCTGGCTGCATTACTAAGGCGAAGATGTGCAGTGGAAAGATCTTTGGTCTCGCTTGTGGGTCGATAAACTCCGTCCTATTTAGAAAGATCGATACTTCCAGCTCTCTAAGAAAATGCAGCACAGATAGTCACCAACTTTCTGTTATTCCTTAACTATCACATTACTATTATTATTAAAAGTTAAACTTTCATACCAATTAGTGTACACCATGAACGAAATGATAGTTCTGGCCGCTATATTAGTTGTGGGTCCTATTATCTTCTTTATCGTAAGTTTAGCATCTCAGTTTTATACTTGTAATGCTTAAGTAAATAAAAAGAGTTACACTCGGAATAATTGAGAGCAGAATACTTTATTTCTTTTATTAACAGTTTTATTCGTAATTATAAATTAATATTTCAGACCCTGATCATTATCATTGAGTTCATAAAATAATTTTGGTTGATATATTCCTGTTTTGCAATTATAATAGCGAGTTGCCCATTCATGGAATGAAATTTTAATTGGAGATGTAATTGTAAAATACATTTGGCTAAACCCTATTCGTATTACTTATATTACAGATCATGGTGTTGATTCTAAAAATACTTGCTTATCTAAACAGAGGCCATTCGAAGTCAGGTAAATGTGATTATGAAAACTTTAGATTCCAGTATTATTTAGCACAAATTCTCTATTAAAATATTTACCATACATGGAAAAATTAAATTAATTTCTATACAGGTCCAGCGACTGCGGAAAATATAGATATCCCACAGCCTTCCAACGCCCATCGTTATGTTTTTGACGAATTCATTGATGCTGCAGATCTTAACGAATCGTACTTGTATGGGGACAGATGGCTGACCGGGCTTTCTGGAATGGCAGCCCGCATACCTATTCAAATTGCTCTTACGGGTATACGTTCACCAACACCCACTTGCAATACAAGCTCACAGATTCCAGCTCAAACTCCCGTAAGAAGGGCAGAAATGGCAAATTCAAGACAGTCAACTGCTAATATTTCTGCAACTGGAGACGAAGAGACAAGAAGTATCATCAGTGAGCCTCCTCCAGATTATAATTTGGCTCGGCAGTTGATTGAATATCAAAAAAGATGTCAACCCACTCCACCACCAAGCTATAGGGAATGTGTGTAAAATAGAAACGGAATTACTTAAAGAGTTAGAGCATGCGGACATAAACAAAGAAACTTCAAACTAAATATTATGTATTCTGTAACAAAGTACAATTTCATAAACAAAATTATTTCATGCTGAAATAATTTGCCATTTTCTGTGCCAAAATGCATTTACAACTGTTAATTGCATGCTCTTTAGAGTTTATGTAAGAACAACAATGAACTGGAAACTGTTATTTAGGAAAAATGAATATTTATACGTTTGTAGTAGTAAATTAGAATACATTTACTACTGTGGGACTGAAACAGAATTTTAATGAAAATCGAATGGTATTTATACACAGATATATTACAACTATATTGTAGCGAAAGATTTGCAACCTCGTGGAGAACTGATAACTAATAATGAGAGACTGTTACAGCCAGCTTATAAATTGTTTTCAATACAGTACAATGCTAACAAAGATCAAAATTTGTAAGTTTTGGAACTTTCCGAATTTGGTCCGAAGAAGAAGTCCGAAGAAAGTCATTGTTAAAAAGGGTTGTCAATAAATACTGTAAGACTTTTTTCTCACTTCAAATGAAATATCTATTAGGTATGCATGATAAAATCTTTGACCGCATGACCACATATGATTATGTTAAGCACACTATAATCCGTGCGTCGAACCTTGCTAATAATAATTGTCTGGTTACAATACGTAACAGAACGGACGCAAGTAGTCTTTGGCAAGCACGTATCCAGGAATTTGACTTAGGGGGGCACATCAAAATATATTAGTAAAATTATGGCATATTCGTGCGAAGCGCGAAAATTTTTTGGATTTATAACCTTTTTGACAAAAAATCGTATTCTCTTGTGAACGTAGGGGGGCTCACCCCCTGGGTACTTTGGAAACTTTTTGCAATTTTTGACCTTCTTTGGTAAAAATCCTCTCTTTTTCTCAGATTTAGGGGGGGCGTTGCGCCCCCCGCCCCCTACTGGTTACGTGCTTGCAGACATTCATACTCACATAAAGGGAATCTTCCTGATCCCTTAATATTAGGGTTTACGATGTGGACATTTTTTGACATTTTTAATTACTCTCCAATAGTTATGAAAAAACTTGACAATTTTATACTTTCACGGAACACGGCTTTCCCAAATAAAAGCCACAATTGACATGAAAACTAGGCAACAGGAAATGAAAAATATAGTGGAGATGTTAGAATTATAAAAGGTTAACGGTCGCGGGGGGTCTCTTTCCCAGCATGTGGTGCATTTTATAAATTCCTGAGTTTCGGAGGAACTCAGCCAAGCATGGAAAATCCCCGAATGGCTTAGAACAGATAATTTTTGTCTGAAGAAAGGAGTCATTAATGGAAGTTCCTCATTTGTTAGGGTAGTTCCAGTAGTTATTGACAAAAAAGGGTCCTCTTTATATCCTTGATATAATGTATTCTTAGTTTGAAGGCCACCTCTGTTTGCATTCCAATTAGATTCATTTAGAAATCGATTGAGACGGGAACTTTTGTCAATGATTACAGAATTTTCGCATTTTGAAATCCATTTTTGTGGAGTTGTGTAAGGAAAGCCTAAAGGAAACCGAATAGCTTTGCCAATTTTCTCTATTGCTAGGGCTTTTTTCACAAGACCATTCTCCATGAAAAGGTACTTAAGAATTCCTAGCCAATATCTCAAGGGGAATATATTTGCCCATAATTCAGACGATGCGTGTTCATTTGCTGCCAGGAGAGCAGCATTCACACGACTTCGCTTGACCTGCTTAAATATTAATTCCTTCCTAGAAAACCCGCTGCCGCTGTCACAAATTGGTAAATATTGATCGGCCAAGGATTGTGGATAGTAAGTTTTATTATTCAACAAGTAGCAATCGTAATCAGAGAGGATTTGTGTTTGCCAATTGTGAGAAATGTAATAAGGATTATTGTCCTTCGCTCCGTATAGTGGGCTCAGAGCAGTGACATCCGGCAGATTTGCCAAATGTTCAATAGATTCAATTCGTTTTACGGGGCGTGGCTCAACTAAATCCGCAACGATTATCCCCTTATATCCGTTTGTCAATATAATCAACATGAGTAACAACGGACCGATAACGCATTTGATCCAAAGTATTTTTTCTGCTTTGGCTGATAGAGAATAGCTGACCTCCAGCATATATGCATAGCAAATCATAATAAATGGAATACTTTCGTCATTTTTGTAGAACAATACTCCATGGATAAAACCAATCACAGAAAATAATGAAGCAAGAATTCCCAGCCACGCATACATTTTGAAAGGTCGAATATATCCGAAAAAAGAGAGACTTTCGTCTTCCAAAATAACACAGGAAATAAAATTTAGGGGATCGTCGTTTGTCATAATTGTTGTCCCATAAGTAGGAGAATGATGAGTGAAAACATTTTCAAGTTGGAATGTAACAATTGCTGAATACGAAATATCTTTGTAGCTTCTGCAAGATTCCCTTGGGTATCCCCAAGTTCGTTCCTCGATAGTGGAATTTGGAAACTGCTCCAAAACAAGTGATAAAATAGCCACGGTGACCTTATATTTGCTAGTAGCCAAAAAGTTTGTAAAATAAAAATGTCGAAGGGGTCGTCCGCAGAAATAATCATGTTTGCTTGCCCAATCATTGTGGTCGAACACCTTAATATAGACTTCTGTAGCAATATTACTTTCCCTGATGAAATTGTCAATTGAAAGTTTTCGCAGGCTTTGTTCGGTTGAAAAATGAATTTTTCCAACTGGTAACCTAACCATGTCATGTGCAAAACGAAAATATGGTGGCTTACGCACTGATTCGAATTTCGGACGAAGAAAATACAAACTCTGGTCACCTTTTTCTGCTCGAGATAATATGAACCAAGTTTTTCTCAAAAACAGGTAGTTGAAGTTTAGAATTGGATTTCTTGGTAGATGGAGGGTTAAAACAGATTTTGATTTTGCCAACTCGAGGATGTCTTGTTTAACCAACAAGTACACCGAAATGTATACTGCATCTTCATAAAATAGGCCCAAAGCCTTATTAGTGTATTCTTCAGGTTTATGAAATGGATTAAAGTTGTTTTGATTGGAAAAACTTTCGCTGATGAAGTTGAGTAGCATCACTTCCTTGAATATTTTAGGGTTGAAATTTAAGGCAATGTAGGCCACACAATTAAATCGGGATGACAGACGTGGAGATGAGATAATGAAGGACGTATTCTCTAACTTTCTTACACAGTCACCAATGTTGTATTCGAAATGATGATGCTTTCGCGTTATATCGCTAGGCAAGCAGCCATTTTCTTCCATTTCAGTTGTCGGTCGAGTAAACGCAAATGGTGAGTCAATGTCTTTTAATTCATTAAAAATTGTGCCATCCGTAGATGAATGTTCGTAGGGAAATACCAGGTTAACATAACAATTCTTTTCAAGAGCTATTACGTCGTTTAATTTCCATCCCAAAGATAACTGGGAGACAAATAGTAGTACAAAAGGGATAAAATTGTACATCGCCAGTCAAATGTTATTATCAAATTTTAAATTTTTTCTTGGTTTAGCACAAGGAAAAATGTTTATTTCATAGAAATAGCGGAATTGCTTTTAAAATTAATTTTATATAATTTTGAGTTATAAATCTCCTTAGAATACTACATTCAAAGTCAAAGTCTAATATTTGCGAATACTTTGCTATTGGAATTATTACGATTGGCCATTATCTATTTAAAAACAGTTTTTGAAAAAGTGATTTCGGAATCAAATAATTCATGCAGGTGTGGAAATAGACAAAAATGGGAGAAGTATGTCTAGTTCTAGGATACTATCAAGTAACTTCACTGAAGTTGTGGCTTATTATTATTAATTTACAATGCAAACTAATTTTAGATTGTTTGATATTGTAGATATGGTGATTTGTTTTTAAACCTTGCTCCCTTTCTAAATATCCTTCAGATAAAATAAGCACCACCTTCCTTTTAACTTCTTTGTCTATGTAATGTCAATGTTTCCTGCCAACCATGTCAAACATTACAAAATCCTACCTAATAAACATAATTCTATTCGATATAATAATATTATGTAGTTTCTCGATGAGTTTATTGTATCAACATATTATAACACATAACTACATATAATTATACAATACTCAAACAAAATGAAAAATGTCATATTACAAATATTATATCATTCATATAATAACTAGTAACTCCTTTTCGGCTCTATGGGCAATAGCCATCACATATATCAAATAAAATTTAAATAGTTTATCGGGTATAATTATTATACTGCCATTGCAAATAAGTAAATAAATTCTGCATAATAACAAATAAAAGACATTAGAGCTGTTTGGCAAATTTAATGCACAGGTCCCTACAGTTTTACGTAGAAACAAATTATGATTATGCAGGATGCCCGGCCTAATGCCTATAAGTTTGAAAATTGAGTCACACATTCTAGTGCCTACCATTAGTAGGCTACCATTAGTAGATACTATTAAAACTATGGTAAAATAAACAATCTAATGTTTTGCGCATTCTGTTCTATAGTAGTTATTAATTAACATTAGCATGAAATCTGAAAGCAAAATGAAGTGGATTAATACGTATTATCAGGTTTAGCAAGTCAGCAACAGCAACACACAAACAATGGCCCGTTACACTAGTATCTGTTGTTAGTTTGTTAGAATGCTTACACTTTCTTACGTTTTCCGTTTATTCCGTTATGCCATTTGATGACATCAATTAGAGCTAATGAATGACCCTAAAATTAGATTAAGGTGATTAGTGCGTTTAGAGGAAAGATGAAATTAAATAATAACCAGAAAATGTAAAATAATTCTATATTTATATTTAACTTTAAAATCCATATAAATATCCGATAATTAACGTTCGAAACTTCACACATTCAATGGATAGATTTCAACATGATCCATTAATTCACTTAATACCTCTCGAAATAAAATATATTTTCCAAAATTGTACCCAAATAATAATTTCCAGAAAAATGAAATACATTGGGTTCTTTTTCGCTTGTCTGAGTGCTTCATTCACTTTATGTCATGGCCTTGGTCTGCACGAAGCCGTTCCAGAAGATGGGAAGCTTAGTGGCAATGGATGGGGATGGAATGGTCAACTACCGCCTGGGGTTGAAACACCTCCACCTTGCCTCGATCCTAGCACAATTACTCTGGAAACCAATGTTGACTCCAATTTTGTAAGTCTTATTAATTAAAAGTTTTAAAATAATAATCTTGAATTTTACATAATCTTACCACTATTGACAGATAAATCGTCCAAGATTGTTCTACTACAGTGGAGGGAGTAAATTCGGGATGGGCTTATACGCCCAAGCCTATTTGGGCCGAAATCCTCACTCTCAACAAGAATTCAGTGAAATGTGTCCAGCTGTATTTATCGTTTCGCCGGCGTTGAGATTTGTCTCGGGTTACGGGAAAATGTTCCAGGCAGATTGCTTCTCACAGGATGCGAACACAACTACCAAATGTTACCGCAACAACTCTCCATTAACGTATGACGATGGTATCGACCCTAGTGTTGGAATTCGTACGTTTTTTTAAACTAATCATTAATAGTACTTTTGGTAGTAAAGTTGAACATAGATTGAAGGCCATGGATTACATTGCAAGGACGTTTTGAGAGGAGGCTTCACAGGCTGAAGCCCCCCTCGAAATCTAAGAACCACATCTTTAAGATAATTGAATCTTTAAAGCTATAGACAATTCAAACTGGGATTCATTTCTTTTCGCGTATTTTAGAAAACAAAAAGTACTACTTGGTGAAAACGGATAACAAATACTATGCGATATTCCTGACATGTGTGAACGATCGATATGCGGATTATTAAATTGTGACCACCAGACCATACGTCGCCCCTTCTGAAGCCGCAGTTTTTGTTGACGTGATCAAAGCAGCCAAATTTTCTTTAAGCCAATCAGTATTATTATCCTGTCAAATCAACAAGAGCTACACACACCATTATCCATATCCTTTCGGAAATTATCCTTCGAGTCCTAGTGACTACAATGACAATTCAGGAAATGGACACGGATGGTCACAAGGCCAAGGAAGTGGAGGATGGCATCCTGCAGGACCTTCAAATGGCTGGGTTCCAAAATATCTATCATAATAATTTACTATTTATTTATCAGTGTTTATACCCACTAAGAATTTCCATGTCGCCAAAGTTAAGAAAATATCATATATATTATTATTTTATTTTAATTTAATTTATTTCAACACAACACATCAATAATTAAGCAACCCAAGACAATATTAAACCATCTTACTCTATGTAAATAAGCAACGTACTACTACAACTAAACGTATTTTTAAACTTACTAACATTCTTAACGTATACCAAATGATTACATAGCCAATCTTTGTAAGTCTTTTGTTCACACTGTTTTCATATCTACCCATGCAGACATTTTATACTAAATCCATATATAATTTATTGCGGTGGCTTATATCTTAGATAACTGTATCTGTAAATCTATTTTTCTACGAAAATACAAAATATTATACTGAAGAAAAAATAGCAGATTTCTGTTCTTTGACTACGGTAATTCCCCATCCCCATACAGTATTAAATGCGGGCTGAAAGCTCATTAAAGTGAAAAGGTACATCAAAATATTGAAAGTTTGTTAGTTAAACTCCTAATAATGATTTTTGTTTGGTCTAACTAGTTACGATAAATCTATTTTTGTTGATGAACTACTTAACTGCAGTATACATATTGCACAAGTAACAATAAAGGGTACGTTAGTAGTATTAATGGAACGACAATATTATGAATATGACAAACAAGCCATTTTAATTAAAACAGCTTCAAACCGTAACAGATCCATCTGTGCTTGAATTGGCCGGAAATGAAGAATCCAATTGTGTTAACGTTTATTCGTTTCGGGCCTATACAGAAATTTATAAGAAAATTAATAATGGGCATAAGCAAACATCAATAAACATAATTAAGCAATGCGAAGGAAAATCAAGACTAATTATTGATCATAAAGCAGTTAAAATTATTGTCTTTGTGGTTTAATTGAGAAACACTCCTTACACTAGTACCTCTGTAAATAGAAAGTAATTACCTTCTTTTTATGTTTTTTAGAAATATTTATTGCCCAGTTTTTAGCCCAATGAAGTTCTTGCCCAGTGCAGCACTCAAAATATTGCCTTAAAAAAGTTATCCGTGGTGAAGGGTTTTGGTCCGGAGCTGTAGCTGCCCAATCCAATGTCATTTGCTGTTACATTGATAAAAATAAATAGGTCAGTAGTGGTCAGTATAATAACATGAGGCATGTATTCATTTCGATTTTCGACTAACATATCTCTATATTTCAAAACAATAAGATAGAATGTGCCAAACTTGGTCTCGATTGATTTCATTACATCATTTAATAACCTTTTTTCGATATACAACGTACTCAACCATAGCGATGTACTTTAATTTATAGTTATTAAGACAGCCTGTCATGCCAGTTCTATTTTATGTTGTAATTTTTCATTAATAGTGATTTTGGTGGTAATCTACCATGAAGTCCTAAATTAATTTATTTTAGAAGAATACTATAACTGGACATTTTTATAATTTTAATAATAATTAAGGTCAATGTTTCTTAAAATATTATCAATACGCTAAGTAGAATTCTGCTCTGTGCTCTCGTTATATATTACTATAGGCATAAAATTAAGAGAAATATAATACCGTAAATTTAAATTTTCTTATCAACAATTTTTTTCAATATTCTTTCCTACCTTAAAATCTATGGCTTCCACCGCTGTAGATTTTGCTATATTCTCCGACTTTAAAACTTGTGACTTTCCAATTTGATCAGAATGGGAATACCGGTAAGGAAGTTTTGCTGATTGATCTTCAAAGCGAGTTTTCCGTTTTTTAATGCTCTTAATTTGATCCTTACAAATTACACCCCGCTTATCATAATACTCATCAGCTTCCTCCATCTCATCTCTCCGTTTGTAATACTTCTTCCTTTGTATGTCTTCAGATTCAATGTCAAGTCTTTTATATGAATAAGGTGGTGATGAGGAAACGACAACCGTTCTTGACTTTTTGTGGGAAACCATTTTAGTAGTATGTTCTTCAACAATATCTTCAATTGTCATTTCGTTTTGAATATTACCATCTTTGAAGAAAGGATTGAGTTGCTTCTGTCTTAAAGTGAATCTCAAATCACCATTATTTGTATTTATTACAGCCAATTCCTGATCGACCGTTGGAGTAGGAGACGCTTGCATAGGCAAAGGCAATATTGGTTCAACATTTACTAAATCAATTTTGATCGTGGAATTTGATTCATTGAAACGTCCAGAGTTAGAATATGACTCCCGGATTTCTTTTCGATCAAAAATGGGCGTCTTGCTTTCTTCAGGGCGACGAGGAATTTTTACTTCGTCGGCATTCAAAATACAACGTACTATCTGTTGAGTAGGAGGAATAACACCAACCGGCTGTTTCTGAAAGTTTTCCTGGTGCTCTGATGTATTTTGTGACTGGATATATTGCGCAGATTCTTCTTTTCTGAAAAAAGAAAAAAGATTTAGTAACAAGTTAGTAGAAGTATTTGGAATCTATAGATATTGATGAAGATTAACGTTTTCAGTTAAAAAAGTGATTTAATATTTAATTATTTACATTATTTTCGATGGAGGTGAACCAGAAGTGTGGAAAGGACTGGATGGCTTGTGATATTGAGATTCATAACTATCCACCGAATCATATGCTTTTGGTATGGATGACCTTCGATGTTGCGATTCATAATTATCCATTGAATCATATGATTTTGATTTGGAGGATGACCTTCGATAATACTGTGATTCAAAGTCATTTGATCCTCGCTGAGTTTTACTGATAATTGGAGGTGGTGGAGGAGGAGGAAGACGCCTTTTACCTCCTTCATTATTTATTGAATTGGACATATTTACTCGCAATGAGTAGCTAGCATGAGATGATGATGTGGCGATTGATTCTCTATAGCCCTTTGAAAATAATTCCGCTATGAATTTTAAGAAGAAAATAAAATAACTTAAAATTATCAAGTGTGAGTTTGAATTACAAAGCGAAACAAATACCTTCTAATAAACAAAGCACCACATTTACATAAATCAAGTGGATTTTAGTAAATCTTACAACTTAAATACGAATTCAAAATACCAAAATTGCAAATTACCGTCAACCGTAAACCGATAAGATAAAGAAATGCGATGTTTTCGTCTGAGTCTGAACCTGATGTGATGCGATGGGCCCTCGCCGGTCTGGTACAAAACACTGACAAAAATTCAATCCCTCAAAGACTCAAAGTCCATCCATCTATCTACTAAAAATAGACCTATATACCATAGACCTTAGTAGTCATATACACTTCATATTCCATCCATGTCCAGAACAATTTAAAACCAAAACCAAGGATGACTTCCCGCACCTGTTGTACCTGTAGAATGTTTTCTTTGCATCTGTATTTTCTTATAATTGAGACGAAGTAATTAACTTACCGTGATGTGAGCGTATGTGGATGCAACTTGGATATCTTTGTGTGGTATTCGATTTGAGATTACCTTCACCCCAGGAGGATATTTATTACTCATAAATTCTCCAGCGTAATTTGTAAAATAGGATCTTGGGAATATTGGCTATTAAGGATGTTTAAAAGATTATGTTTATGTAGAGTAAAGATTCCTGTCTTGTAATCATGATAGCGAGTTGCCCTTTCATGGATTTAAATTTTTATTGTAGATGTAATTGTAAAATACATTTGGCTAAACCCTATTCTTTACTTATATTACAGTACATGGTGTTGATTCTAAAAATACTTGCTTATCCAAACAGAGGCCATTCGAAGCCAGGAAAATGTGATTATGAAAACTTTAGATTCTAGTATTATTTAGCGCACATTCTCTATTAAAATATTTACCATACAAGGAAAAATTAAATTAATTTCTACACAGGTTCAGCGACTACGGTAAATTATATACATCCCACAGCCTTCCAATGCCCATCGTTATGTTTTGACGAATTCATTGATGCTGCAGATCTTAACGAATCGTACTTACATGGGGACAGATGGCTGACCGGGCTTTCTGGCATGGCAGCCCGCATACCTATTCAAATTGCTCTTACGGGCATACGTTCACCAACACCCACTTCCAATACAAGCTCACAGATTCCAGTTCAAACTCCCGTAAGAAGTGCAGAAATGGCAAATTCAAGACATTCAACTGCTAATATTTCTGCAACTGGAGACGAAGACACAAGAAGTATCATCAGTGAACCTCCTCCAGATTACAATTTGGCTCGGCAGTTGATTGAATATCAAAAAAGATATCAACCCACTCCACCACCAAAGCTATACCGAATGTGTGTAAAATAGAAACGAAATTACTTATACAGATTTAGAGCATGCGGACATAAACAAAGAAACTTTAAACCTAATAATATAATGTATTCTGTAACAAAGTACAATTTCATTAACAAAATTATTTCATGCTGAAATAATTTGCCATTTTCTGTGCCAAAATGCATTTACAACTGTTAATTGTATGCTCTTTAGAGTTTATGTAAGAACAACAATGAACTGGAAACGGTTATTTAGGAAAAATGAATATTTGTACGTTTGTAGTAAATTAGAATACATTTTTTACCATGGGACTGAAACAGAATTTTGATGAAAATCGACTGGTATTTATACACGAACATATTACAACTATATTGTAGCGAAAGATTTGCAACCTCATGGAGAACTATGATAACTAATAATGAGAGACTGTTACAGCCATGCAGCTTATAAATTGTTTTCAATACAGTACAATGCTAACAAAGATCAAAATTTATAAGTTTTGGAACTTTCCGAATTTGGAAAGTGTTTTAAAAAGTCATTGTTAAAAAGGGTTGTCAATAAATACTGTAAGACTTTTTCTCACTTCAGATGAAATATCTATTAGATATGCATGATAAAATCATTGACCGCATTCACCACATAGTATTATTAAGTTAAGCACACTAAATTCCGTGCGTCGAACCCTACTAATAATAATTGTCGGGTTACAATACGTAACAGAACGGACGCAAATGGTCTCTGGCAAGCATGTATCCAGGAATTTGACCTAAGGGGCACACCATGCAAAATATATTAGTAAAATTATGGCATATTCGTGCGAAGCGCGAATTTTTTTTGGAATTTATAACCTTTTTGACAAAAAAATTGTATATTCTTGTGAACATAGGGAGCCCGGGACACCCTCTGGATACGTGCAAGGTCTCTAAAACGCTAGTGATATGTAATTCATTTTCTGCATTAATATCAGGGATAATAGTTTGTGGCTTACTTCAACTAATAAAGATAAATACTAGCATCGCCAGATATGCTAAATTAGCATTCTAAATTCTAACTAATAGCTACCAGTGCTAAAAATTAAAAATACACTTACACAATCTGTTGGCTAAAACTGTATTTGCATATTATCATCATTTTACTATTATTTAAGAACTACATAGTATTATTCCATCAATATCATCATTTAAACATGTAAATTATGTTCTATGAAGTAATACATATTTCATAGAGACTGAAAATTTTAGGTGTCAGTAAATTTACCCAAATTACATTTTTGACCATTCAGTCTCCCACTTTTCTTCCATGGTCTCTGAAAAGGAAAGTTTCATCATATTAAAAATAATACTATTTATAAAATGGTTGGTGAAAAGTGTAAAGAAAAATGTATCACCCTTCAGGCGAATTTGTTCTTCAAAGTAAGAGATGAGGCTTGAAAACTTTCTGTCATTTTTATTTCTTGACTTCTCCCACACTTTTAGTGTTTCTAGTACCCTGTTTTTTAATTCTGGAACGTTCCTCTTAATGTGTTCAAGCGAAGCGTTTTGTTTGACCAATATATCCGCCATAATCATATCCCATTCAGACATTGATACATCGTCTGCAATGCATATGCTTATCTTATTTAGGTGTTTGTCTTCCACTGCAAACAAATTATTATTGAAATTATTGAATTTATTGAAACTTCTAAAAATACTTATAGGCAGCATTTTTAAATCGTTTAACTTTCTATTTATTACTATTTTTACTTCGTACCTGTTAACTGAGACAAATTGGCATTTCCCTGTTTTCCATTTCCATCAGGTATGTTACTTTCTTCTCCCGATGCTTTAATTAAAATAAAAATATAAATAAGCATTATAATCATTTTCAAATTGCTGTATTTGTAGCCCTACATAACAATAGTGTAACGAAATTTCAATGCGGAATATGCAAGCAAGTTTTAAAATTAAATCCAGTTCCAAAATGAAGTTTTTAACATTATTACCATTAACTGGCTGGTCATTTTTATGAATCAAAGTGCTCAAGTCACAGCATTAGAATTCGGAAGCAAGAAAAGTTTACATGATGAGGTTCTGTCTGATGTCCTGACATTATAAAACTGATCTTCATACCGAGACATGTGATGCATTCCTATAGTAATCATTACTCTTCTCACTTAATTATGTGACATAGCATATGAAAGTATCATTGCCAATCTATACTGACTCATATATTACTCATCGACACCTGACTTAAATTCGCGTACCTCTATTCACAACTACCCACGTTGATGAAATGAAATCAAAATTATCAGCCTAGAAACTATAAAAAAATTATTCTAACAATTGTCCTCTATTACAACAGAAACCAGTATGAGTATAACAAATAGATTATGTTTATCTTGTAGCCGTTCGGGGAAGGAATTATCAAAGAAAAAAACTATGCACCTACGGCGCCTAGAATAGTGTACGCACAAACAATATTGACTAAAAACGTGTTAAATGAATTTATAATATGATATTATGGTTACATCATATCAATTGAGTGTGATAGCAATTTACAATGATAGCACACTCAATTGCAGTCATCATAATTATACGTATTATACAACTAAATATAATGATTATCTCATTCCTGGTAACTGATTAAATAAGTGCATATGTTGCAGAAAATTTGTACAGACCGGACGTTTGCAAAATGCTTAGGATATAATGATATATACCTAGGTACTTACAAAAACCAATTTTTTTATTTTTAACGAACCTAACCTGATTTAAATCAATCGAACTTACACGAAAGTGCATTTGACAGTCTACAAGTTGGTTTAAATTAGTTTCGTTAAAAATAAAAAAAAAGTTGGTTTAAAATACATTATCCTAAGCATTTGCATATGTCTCGTCTGTACAAATTTCCTGTAACCATACATAAAGATTGCGGTTCAATTATGGACATACATATGTTTTGGGGATATTAATTACTCTGTCAATATAGAAATGAAAAGTATCACTTTAAAGCCATACAACATGCCATTGTTTAATTCTGGAAACTTCTATATATCATGGTGTACGTAATATACCTAAACCTAAAATTTTGAATACCTTTAAAAATGCAAAAATGAATGACAAAATGATAGCCAGAGAGGAAGAAGTTCTTAGAGTGCTCTGCATTGGAGAAAAAGGTATTTGAGGGCTACATAATTTGATATTTAGTTATTACTGGAAGCATTGGCAGCTTGGGGACCCTTAGTTGGAAGTTGATCTTGTATTATTTTTCGTTTATCTGACATGGTGTAGGAATCCATTGTGACAAAAAGCAATGGCAGACAAGGCATTATTGGCTTTGTGCAGAGAATGTCGACGAATTTTTCGTTTCTACCGTTTTCGGTCGGAGCAGCGTCCTGAGAATAAAAAAATTGTTAAGTGGATGCCTGTAATGGCTGTTTATTTTTATCAAGGTTTTAATAGTTCTTTATTAATTATGTTAAAAATTCTTTTGTTATTTGTGTTATTATTATACTATCTATGTTTCAATTTGATATAACATTCATGGAATAACATAGAGGAATAATTAGGTATATATAAAGTAACAGTTAAACAAAAACTTACAATTAAATTTTTTTCAGCCTTGGTCAAAACTTGGTTTGCCATAAGGACGTTGACCAATGTTTGCAGATTTCCTAATTTTTCAGATAAATGTGGGCGACTACAGTCCAACGCTGTTTCGAAGTCATCAGCATTCCACCCATTGATTTTGATTAATTCGACGTATTTGTTATAGCTCTGGACGTCTTTAACACCATTAGGTTTGTTGCCACTCATGATTTTTCCTCGTCTACCTTATTGTCTCAATTCCAAATGGCAAATGAATAAATTATTTTCCGGATAGGCGTAACGAGTTGGTTTGATTCACATCATTGGATTTAATTAAATATAGAATCAGAGATTGGAAAAGTTATTACCAGAGATATGTAATAGTATGTAATTACGATTACTTAATCTAAGCTACACGTGTCAGTAGTCATTAAGCATACTATAAAATCAAGGTTCATCAATAACTCTCATTGCGGAAAAACATATTTTTAAGTGTTGTTATAATAAATATTGACATTAGGTTTTCACTGAAAGAAATAATAAAAAATTTTGGAAATGAACTTCAACAACTTAATTTAACGAATAAAACGTAATTAATTTTAATTATGCTAAATAAAAACGAGGAACCGTTTCTCATTATTTAGAGTGAATTCCATTTCGTCACTAAAAAATTTGTTACTGAAACCATAGAATACCTGGAGTGTTTGTTGAAAACTCTTCAAAACCCTAATGTGTTTTTTCATCCAGTTTCGAGGACAGAAATACAGAATGGCCCAATAAATCATTGTCCATTGTGTAATCTAAAGCTTCTACACGTTGCCCTCACAAAAGTAGCTGATAATACTGTAGTTCTATAGCATCATTCAATCTTATCAGAGAGAACTGTCAACGTCAACTTAATTTTTAGTAAAATATTTCAACGTCATTGGCTAGGCTGAGGCTGTTATCTGTTTGTCCAATTTATTTGTCGTTTTTATTTAGAATATTGTAATATAATTTAATTAATATATTTTTGTTCAGAAATGTCACTATTATTCCCACTTTTAAATATTGTATGTAGTCTTTCTTTTTCCAAATCGTCCCAATTACGCGACATAATTCCAAAATAATTTATCTTCTTAAGAATGAATTTAATTAAATGCGACAAGTGTACCTTAGTTGCACCTGTTGTCATGGCCTGTGAAATGAATCTTGTTTATATTCAAAAGATTAATACTTTCAAATGCAGACCTTTTGGAAATTTGTATTTGTTTATTGCAGTAACATTATAAATGTTAGATAGAGTCCATTATGTTCTTTAGTCACAAAATTATTATGTTATTACTAGCCGGTCACAGGGCCCAAGCCCTGTTTTAAATAAAGCTAGTGTGTATTCCGGGGCACTATTGTAAGATGGATAGAATGCATTTCAGAAACTTTTTCCCCTCACCTACCTAGTGCGAGCATAGTTGTAAGTTGTAGTTGTAGGTAAACATCCCATCCAATGGAAAAGATAGAACATCCAACCCCATCCATCCCATCATCACCAAACACCCAAGAAAATATCAACATCCTATTCAGCCCATCACCAATATCCAAATGAGGTAATCCATCTAATATAACCATCACTAACACATCCCTTCCAGCCCATCCAAACACCTGGATGGGAATGTTGGGTAAAATGGATGGGATGCTTACATCTATGCTTGGCAGTATGCATAATGATGACACAGAGTAACGTAGACGTAACTTTATACCCCAAGTAAAAAATGTGACCCTAATGGGTGACCAGACTAAGTGCCGATAGTCACTTCATACAATCCCAGCACAAAAATATTGGCCCTTGGTCGTAATAAGCTGAAGTTTTAGAAAATTTTTTAACTCCTGGTTTGGAATAACTAATTACATATACTATCGTTGTTGTATAGTGTCAATGCAAGGAAAATGTCAACTTCCGTGACACTCATGACCATGACCAACGAAAATGGCATCACATTAAGGAAATATTCTATACTCATAAATATCCACCCACCTAAACTTGTTAAGGGCTACTTATACTCTTCCTATTCCTATCATAATCACGATTTGTGACGTCTTATCAGTTGATTTTAAATGTACTAAAAATTGTTTTCAATGAGACATGACGTCATTTTGACGTCACGAAGCTTGATAATGAAGGAATAGGATGAGTCTAAAATGGCCTTTAGTCACCTGCAAAAATTAGGAAAACTGGGAAATGTATGGAAATCAAAAGGTGTTATATTAGAAGCCATAATTTTATGATAATAAATCTCTTTAACACATAGGTTAGGTGGCACATTCAAAACGTACACATTTGAAATTAAAAAAATAGTTTACCACATCATTCCGCTCTGAATATTTTCTATTTAAGAATGGACTTAGCTTTTCTATTTAAGACGTAAAACATTTTTAACCTCCCATTAGCTTAAAACCATTTGCGAATTGAAAAAATATAGTTCCAATATGAATAACCAAATTTTAAATTTTCCTGCGTATAAAATAGGGTCACTGCACGGTATATTACATTGAAGGAAAGAATTTCAACTACCACGTCGCACAACAGTGACAACAGTGACACAACGCGCAAGCGTGTATGCATAAAACCAAGTTCCACCTGGATGGAATTTAGCATCTTTAGCAACATACAAACATCCGTACATACAAACATCCGTACATACAAACATCCGTACATCCAAAAAATTAATGTTTTCAATAATGTACCCCAACGCATATCTTCATGTACTAAAGTTAGCACATGAAGGTATACGTTGGGGTACATTATTGAAAACATAAATATTTCGATTACGTTTATATTATAGACATGATGTTATCATAATTTAACCTAATCTAAGAATGGGAAGGGTGGGGCTTGTTATTATTAGAATGAGTGGAAAAGGGAAGGAAATTCTAGGAAAAAGGAATGGTGTCAACACGCAAGACTGTTCGAAGCCTGAGTCTTCTTTTTAAGAGAGATTCGAAATTCATCACCTTAAGATAGCAAAATAATATAGCACAATAACACCTCACCAAATGCATTAAACTGTCAATAAGCTTTCAGAAATATTGAATGCTAGTTTAATCATAGCACCTTCAGTTCCGGTTCCGGAAGTCATTCTTATAATTGCAGGTATAAAGTAGCTTACATGTACTAATATGTACAGATGTAACAAAATGACAGTTAATAAAATATTTATTATTAATGTACCGCAACCAATAGATTTACAAGACTATCAGCTATGACTGACATCAAGACAATTGGGCTGTTAGACACAAATGGGAAGTAGTTTCCCAAACCAACAACAATGGTGGCTGCAGAACGAAGCCATGACGAACAGTACTTCGCATAGCCAAAATGAATACAAAGTACAGTTAAATACTCTTTCGACGATTCCGTTAAAAGTGCAGAAAATGTTGAGAGTAGGACTAAATGACTGATTGCAACAATTATAACTGCTAATATTGCTGCTTGAACGACAATTGGAAAAATGCCAGAAAATTTTATCAAAGTAAATAATCCCAATGTTGCCAAAACCGTTGCCAAGAATGTCGTGATAGGAATTAAAGTATTGCAGAAAATGTCCCGATAAAGATTATGCAGCAATTGAATTTCTCTGTACTGAGAAGCATGTTTTGTCATGGAATTTCGCATCTCAAAGACTTTTTCTAAATCGTTCTTAGTTGACAGTTTCTTAATTCGAAAGTTAAGGGATTGACCAAAGTTTGTTCCCCTGCCTCCTCCTCGGATATATTTTCTGAAAAACAAATAAAAAACTTGAATAATTTTTGCGGGGCAATAAAGCAAGTGTCAACCAGAGGAAGAGTAAAATAAAATGGTAAATAGACGTACCTCATTGCATTAAACCAATGGTTTTCAGTGACCGAATAAGACTGCAAGGTAAAAGCTACCAAAATAGCATGTGAATAGTCATTCATTATTGCCAAAGATGACCATGCAAACGCTGTGATGGTCCAAAACTGATTTAGAGTTCCATAACGACTGTAAAGAGTTATTTCAGCAAACTGAAATCTTTTTGGTATGAGTAGAAAAGCAGGCAATATTCCAAAGGCTGCCAGAAAGGGGAGACGAGAAATAAATGGAGAAAGTCGCTCAAAAGAACTTCCTTTTAGACCGGGGTGGGGAAACGCCTTTTCTGTAATATTTAACAATTAACAAAATGATTAGTATCGTAGGAATAATTGCTTTATTGAAAATTTCTAGTAGTTGGCCAAGCCAGCCAGATTTTTATCAATAAAATATAATAACCTGTTTTTAATTTTTAAGGAAAATGCTATCAAACTATCTGTTGGCCGAAATACCCTTATTAGATTAAAATTCCATTTGGGCTATAATAATACATAAAAATACCGTCTTTTAATAATATTAGGAAAATTTTCTGACTTACCGATTGCAGAATTCATCCTGAAAAAGTTGTTATAATAGGATTCTAGCTGTTTACGATAAATAAATGTATTGATGTGACATGTAATTGTAAGGGGAACCGTTAACCCGTAAAAGCAGTAAAACAAAACGATTCCTCTGCTAATAGTCGCATTTGTTGCGGTGCCGTAGATGATGCCCAACATTTCCGTTCCTCTAGTAAACATTGTAAGTGCTAATAGATTGAGGATGTAATACAAATACTGGCGTCTGTTGTGTATTAAAACAATTTTCCGATTTTCCTCGTCCCATACAAACGGAACATTTTTCATTGCCATGGCCCATTTGAATAGAAATGTAAATGCTTTCAACGTTTTCGGGCCAATCATGTTTGTCGTATTCTTCTTTTCGACTCCTCGATTTTGCGCTGCAATAAATCGTCTTTTTAATGATTGGTAAAATAGAATAATAATTTCGTAAACAATAGATAAATTAACACGCATAACTTTCTATTTTTGGCAATTACTTTTACTATAATAACCTTTATCTTATCTTAGGCTATTCGATTAACAATTTTTAAGACAGGAAATTCAATTAAATAAAGATACAAACAAGTATTTCTATTCTTCTCACAAAACGACACTACAAAACTAAATTACTACATCATCCTTAAAATAGTGGCCGTTTTTAGTATCCCATTTATTTTTCATAAGAGTTGTGCCTTTTTGATAAATATCTGACGCCAAATAAATCTGGGTCTAGTTAAGAATCTAGGTAGTTAAGCCTTTGTCCTATATAAATATATCTGTCTTAAGTTAAGACGGAATATGGAACGGAGGTTCAACCAAATGGCTCGGAAATATTGATTTGCTGTCACTTTGAAATGTTGTATTAGATAGAGCTAACATTTTCATACCATCAAATAAATGTGCAATCCCGTAATTATTAATTTCAGTTCAGTGAACTAAATACATTACTTAGATTTAAAACTTAAAGTTTCCATTCCACCAAGCTTTTTCTTGAATCTCAACATACGGTATAGGCTCTAGCTATAAATTGTGAGTATATTATAATGTTAGCTCTCTAAACCCATAAACATGATTGAGCACCGTAAGTATTTAATCATTGCCAAAAAATAATTCACCAACCGGAAGAGTAAGAGTACAAGCACCTCAGTTTTTGACTTTTTGTCTTGATCTTCCCTATTGTTTCAGATGCTCTGTTTTGTTGCTTTGGTTTTTGTAGCTTTATAGGGTGTTCAGTATCCATAGTTGCTTATATTGAAAAAAACTTCGAGAACTATATTACGATTTCTTAAAATGAAAATAGAGAAAATCGGATTGTAAAAAAGGGAATCGATTATGTTTTCAATGGCAAATAACAGTTCATCTAAAATAAGCAATGTATAATCTGTGATGTATTTATATACGCTATTTTTGATGATTAGCTCCACATCATATTTCTATGTATACAACCTTCACTTATAATTGCTAAGTTTGGCAAATACCTAAATTGCTTGGTAAATACAAACGTTGAAATATGTATAAATAAATGAACAATGGATTTCATCGTATAAACAACACAAATACCCTACACAGCATTTGTTTTAATTTGTTCAGAGTTTGTTCTACTAACAGGCAAACAACTCCTGCTGGCAGTCATTAAAAATAACTCAAGTTATCTTCTATCAGTATGTAACGTTATTGAAATATTTTAAAATAGATGGTTTCATTTACATTTTCCGCCATTTAACACCAAGAAAGGTACTCTGTAGCATCTATCCATACTCTAAATTTAAACTATAGGAGCTAAATTGCAGAATAACTGCAATATATAAATAAATTTATATGCAAGTGTAAGCACGTTTCGAAGAATATATAACGTCTGATACGTAGGAACATTAAATACTTAAATAATCAATTGTGTTAAATTTAGTAACAACTATGGAGCAGAAACAAAGGTGAAGAATTAAACAGCAGGCAGATAATGAAATTAATAATTTTTAGAACTCCATGACTTCCATCGTTTTATCCATTTAGTTCCATCAAGTAACGGCAATTGTCGCTTGATATTTCGCGCAGGGAAATGTTTTTGCGAATCCAAAACGCAACAAAAATTGCCATTTCGGGATATAATTTTGCAAAGGGAGGCGAAATACAATAATAAATATTACTACTTGGGTATAGTTTTGAAAGTACATTGATAGATGCTAAATCATAAAAGAAAGTAATTATATTAGATTAATTACTTTGCAACACTGCGACTTAATGAATATCATTTCATTGTTCTTTTATTTGACTAATCGCTTTTACTTCTTGTTCTTCTAATCGTAATATTACCTAGGATTCGGTATGTTTACTATGGTTCCAGTTTATACAGACAAAACATTTATTGTATATTCTTTCTAAATATCTAGCCAATAATGATCATGGTCATATGCACGAGGAGTATATAATTTGAGAGTAAGTTTAAATAATTTTTTAACTAAAGCAATACTAAGAAACTTATCTGACAGCTTGACGTACTATTTGATATCCACCAATCAGTTCTGATCCGGTAGCCACTCTTTTCTGTTGTTTCTCAACGTTCATGTTCATAAATTGTAATGAGACGTGCCTTAGACTAAGTCACCAATACGATGATTTTAATGACATTGTCTAGACGTATTTGAAAACATGGGCGTATATTCTTGCTATCCAAAGGAATTTAGGTGCCGCTGCTTTTAATAATGTACCCCAACGCATACCTTCATGTGCTAAATTTAGTAATTGGAGGTATGCGTTGGGGTAGTA
The DNA here is from genome assembly GCA_020055645.1 of Tomocerus qinae. Taxonomy (NCBI): domain Eukaryota; kingdom Metazoa; phylum Arthropoda; class Collembola; order Entomobryomorpha; family Tomoceridae; genus Tomocerus; species Tomocerus qinae. The sequence goes on from CM034546.1 coordinate 77,513,982, forward strand.
CATTATTGAAAATATTAATTGCATTTTTGCATCAACCTGCCTGAGTTGTTTTTGCAAATCAAAATAGCAAATTTTCACTAATATTTCATATATACAAGTGACAAAGGTTGCATTATTCATCTCAGAAGTTTTAAAATGCTTAAATCATGAAGCAAAATCAAACTCGTCGAATCAATTGCCAAAATTGCCTCATTAGTTTATTATTAACTAATGCTTAATTTTTAGTAGTAGCTAATTAACTAAAATTTTGTTTGGGGTTTGCAAACATATCAGCCAATGAAATGGATTGGATTCAGTTCAAAATGAATCCCGCCTTCGAAGTTGCTCGCAGTTCTGAAATCTGCAACTAGTTGTCTGAGTTGGTTTATTGAATTCCTTCTTCTTCCATATTCGGTTACAGTAATAGGTTTTGTATTCGCTTATTGTCAAATCCCCAGCATAATAATTATATTAATTTGTAGCATTAGCATTGAATATGGAACCTGATATTATGGTCATAGTAATATTATGTAGCACTCTTGCACTACACAACAATCAAAGATCGCGTCCTAAAACTTAGAGATGAACTTCTTAGTTTTTTTTAAATTTATGATAGTTTTTGAAACTATAAAAAATTTTACTTCCCTGTTAAATTCAAGCACTTGCCTCTGGCTGTACGCAAACCTTTCTTAACTTGCAAATAAAAATCTTTACGCAGAGATATATCGTTCTTTTGTATCAGTCTTGCCCACATACATTTCACCTAGGATCATCTTACGCTTTACGCGTCATTTTACGCTTTTTACACTTCTAGCGCTTTTGCAATCCTCTTAACGATTCCATTAGCAAAATAGTGTTGAGAACACTTATCTAGGCTAGCATTTCTCACATATTATAGTATCATAAATTTCCCATTCATTCTCATAGCCAAGCAATAAAATTGAAAAGTTTTGATCTGTTGATAATAAGAGAATATAACAAGTAATACGTTTTTGAACTCATGGTAAATTGTATTTAATATGGGTATTTTGTAGCGAGCTTTCCATATATCTGGAAACCTTTTAGGCTACTACCTCAGATTGCTGAAGAAATGGTGTGGACAGTTTCTTCATTGTATCATTTCGACTCTCCGTAACCCCGTCCACAATTCATTTTAGGTCGCTATGCCATTATAAATGACATTTATAAGTTGAAGATTTGCTTAGAGACAAGTTTTGAAAGAAATCAGACGAGGTTTTAGAAATTCCAATTTACCATGGAACTTTGGAACTATTCCTAATCATGAAGACACAATTTCTTCATCGGCCGTCCGGTTGAAGAAAGGTTGGTGTTCCCATGCAGAGTATAAAGTTGGCATGCCGTAAATTAATTTCAGATATCGCATGCCGTAAATGCCGTAAAATACATAATACATGGCATGACGGCAGAGACAGTTTAATGGCAGTATTCAGCTAATTGAAGTACAAAAAATAAAATTTCGATAATTTTATAATAAATGACAACTCTTATAAGTTATAAAATGAGTTTTCACTTTTCTAGGCTTTTCAGCCACTAAAAGAGGCATGCAATGATGTTAATAAACAATATTTGTGTATAAAAGCACTTTTAGCGTGTTTTTTCTCACTTCTTACATCAATTTATGTATAAAAACAGCTAAGAACATAAAAAATAATTTACGGCATTTAGGGCATGCCGCAAAATACCAAATGCCGTAAATTCAATTTACGGCATGCGGCATTGCTTGAATTTACTTATTAACGTTAACACATGTACTGCTATGCTGCCGTAGCATTTCTCTCCCTTCATTACAATCCTTGCCTGGTTTGAAGGCCGTAATTAAATTGTCCTGATTTCCATTCACATAATTTAATAGCCTTGATTTTAAAATCCAAATTCCTTGACACGTATGTACTATGAGTAAAAAATGCACGTTCTTTCTCTGTTTCTGCCATTTCAAAGTAATTGCAGACTGCAATTAAGCTACCATTATGCCAGTTACCTAGAACTCTCAAGGCAATGTTCTTTTTTTCTTTAGTACACATCCACTTATCTATATTTCAGTTTAGGTGCCTTTTACCTTCATTTTGCATTTCTTATCAAAATTTACGTACATTACATACATCTACATTAACCAACATACACAGACATAGGTACGCGGAATTATTTCGATGCACGAAATTATATCGATTACTACGGTAACTGGTTTTATTGGATTTGCTGCAACTAATTACTTTAGTTTTGAGTTAAAATTACAATAAAGTTTATTATTTACAGTTTATTTAATACACCCTGTATTAAATAAACTTTAAATCACTTATATAATTCCCACCCACCACAGCCCAACACAGAATAACTATCAAAATAATCTATACACCATCTTGTAGAGAATCTTTTTGCAAATCTAACCGACTCCAATACCATGCAAATCGGTTAAGAAAAACCGGGTAAAAACTTTTTCAAAAATAAAAAGTTGAAAAGTTTCAGAAATTATGCCCGCTTTCCAACTTTCCGAATTTCCTCAGGTCCCCAGGAATTTTATTTTGGAATATTGTTTCCAGAATCATTATTAGAATCGCATTTGTGATTTTTCCACCAATTTTCATCAAAATCGGAGGTGGTCAATTTTTCAACTTTTTCGAGATTTTGTCAAAATTGGAGTAATCCACAAGAAGATTATAAGATAAATAAGAAAGGTAGTGTGTTTAGATAGGTAAATATGTTAACCTTATATCCTTTCTCAAAATACACAAAAAATTTCTCGCTTTGAGTGATTTTATGTGATTTTTAGGCTGTTTTAGCCTCAATTTCGTAAACGGAGCCTAAATTTTTCACCTAAATATACCTAATACATATAGCTTTATGACATTTCCCCTCCGAAATCTACTTAAACTGACTTCGTGACTGAATTCAATATTTCCATTGACATTGCAAAATACATTTTGTGACTAAGTATTATGACTAATTATTTGTTTGTTCAATAAATTTATGCCAAAAAAGGTATGCCAAAAAGGGTGTCTGGAAATCACATTTTATGCCAAAAAGTGTATGCCAATTAGGGGCATTACCCGCGTCATGGATCTGCTATCTGGTCTTTTAAATAGTATATCGCAGTAGTTGTGTTACTGTATGCGGAGTTGCGGACATCATAGGCATTAGACATTCCCATAAACTACCTAAGTCATTAGTTAATAATGGTAATGGGAGCCATTCAAAACTAACGAGCAAACCAGATTTATCTTTTACATGCATAAGAGGCAGAGGTAAAAAGAAAAGAACCCAGAAAAGATATTTTTTGAAGATTATTTTATATTATCGCATTCTCACTTACTAGTATTCCTGAACGTGTTTTTCTAAAAGTTTATGGCATTAGTAATGAGATATTGTCTGTGAATTCGCAACCAAAGGTAACTCTGCCAATTAGGAATTTGAACATCAGTGATTTATTGTGCGATAGTAGTAGTTTTGTAATGATGTAGTCACGATAAGTATCCACTTCAAGAAATATAATACCACCATAAGCAAGATATTTCTAGCTAGTATTAAGTTTTTTGAACAACCGAAAATGATAAATACAAGCAGAATACATATTTTCAATCAATGTCTGCACAGTTACCTTACCGAAAGGAAAGACTAATAAAAGGTCTACAATACGCATTACTCAACAATCGATTGACATTGACTGTTTCTTTAGTACCAACAAGAAATAAATCTTCATACAATGGGAATTGGTGAGTAGATTAATCTCAATTGATTTTTGAATTTTTGACGACTTGTAGAAACATAGACAAAAAATTATTTCGAATAATTCAAATTTTAACATATGAGTAACAGCAATGTCCTCCCTTAAGGTATCAAAAAAGCACAATATTATTCATTTTCAGGACTTTACACCATATTATGTATCTTTAAGCTGCCAAACAAAAGCGCGATATGCATTTTAAAGCTGACACCGAAAATACACAATGTTTTCAATAATGTACCAAAAACAACTCTTATGTCATACATATTTGACAAGATTTTTGTAGCTTTATTGAAAAAAGTGTGTTCATCGTTGTCAATGGAATGTCCCTTCTTCCACCTGAGGCAGTGTACACAATTTACCTGTTTTTAGGCTTTTGTACCTTAAGTTGTAAAAATGCACTTAATGATAAAAATGCATTTAACCCTTAAATGCGTAGCTTCCTCCATCCGTGGAGTTTTTGATTTCTGTATACTACATAGCTCTGCACAGGTTGGCCGTATAACCTAGGGATTTTTTGTATTTGTCACAAATGTATCTCTCTGCTTATATTTTTAATTTGAAAGGATTTGGAGGCACTTAACGATGTGTAAAAAATAAAATAATCAAAGAAAATGGTAGTTTATTCCACTCAAGCGTAGCTTCTCCACGGATGGAGGAGGTATATGCTACGCTATAGATGGAGAAGCTGCGTGATAGTGAGTGAAGAAATGCTTTTGCCAGTGGCAAAATTGATTACATTAGAATGACATAAACAAACATGTGGCATAAACTGCATTACTATGTACGTGGCATTTAAGGAGTTGATGAAAAGTAAATAAAAATTGGACTAATAACAATTAGCTCAGCAAAATTTGGGTCTACAACAAATAGGTCAGTAAAATATGGGTCTACAATAAATGGGTCAGAATTTGGGTCTAAACATTTGGGTCGAAATTATTTGAGTTTAAAACAATTGGATCTAAATTATTTGGGTCTAAAACAAGTGGGCCGAAATTATTTGGGTTAACAACAGTTGGGTCGAAATTATTTGGGTCAACAATAATTAGGTTGATATTATTTGGGTAAACAACAGTTGGGTCGATATAAATTGTGTCAACAACAGTTGGGTTGATATTAGTTAGTCAACAATAATGGGGTCGATATTATTTGAGTCAACAATAATGGGGTCGATATTATTTGAGTCAACAATAATGAAGTCGATATTATTTGAGTCAACAATAATGGGGTCGATATTATTTGAGTCAACAATAATGGGGTCGATATTATTTGAGTCAACAACAATTGGGTCAACAAAATGTGGGTATAAAACATTTCGAATTTGCAGGAGCAACTGCAAATCCCACATCCTTCATTTGTGCCTTAGACAAAGACATTATGCCATTTATGCCACCATATCATTTGTGCCATTATGCCATTTGTGTCTCTCATACATTATGGCATTTATGGCATCATATCATTTGTGCCTTTATGCAATTTGTGCCATTAAGTCATTATGCCATTTGTACCTGGCCACTAGCCAGGCAGAAACATACAGAGTCGCACACCAAAAATGTGCGAAAATTGAGCCAATGAGACGTCTCTCCACATATCGAGAAGAGCTACGTGATACAGATCGGTGTGATAGTTGCGCATTTAAGGTTTAATGATAAAAATGATAAATTTTAGCGATTAATTAGATTTTAGCAATTAATTAATTAATACAGACACACAAGACTTAATAAAATGTGTTTTAAAACTTTATTGTCTATGAAATATTTCCAATTAGCCCCTTAATTATTCAAATTAATATTTTTAATTTCATAGGTTTGCCGAAAGTTATAAAAAAGAAATTGATGTATTTGGTATCGCCAATTAATATACAATTGCTATGAATGTGCTAATTTAATTGCAATTAATTTCTCTATCGGCAAATAAGGACGATTAGTGCCCCATTGGTTGAATCCAACTCTCATTGATGAACACTTATTTAATTTGTGGCACAATTATCAGCTGCTAAGCTATTTCATACTTTGGCACCGAATTATATTCAAAATTTAAACATGAAATTTAAATTTGAAACTATTTTTTTCCATTTTTACCAATTATACCACTTGTCACTACTTTGTAGGTAGGGGTATTTAACGATAAATACCATTAAAAACCACTTACCACTGGGAAGTGGTAAATGGTGTTTTGTACACTGATGAGAGGTTGTGTGAAAAATGACACGCCTTGGAATTTGTTTTGAAAATTTCGTATCTCGAAAATATTTGACCCATCTACCCTATTTTTGTGGGGAATTGTTGCCAGGTTTCTAAAACCATGCATGTGTCCTACCTAACTACTATAATATTGACAATTATATAAGCTATATTAAATTACATTAAAGTGGTCAGACTACATTTGTAGGTAAACCTAGGGTTAAGAATGACATATCGTCCTTTAAGGAACGAAAGAGCCAAAATCCATTTTTTGTTTGGTGGACGAATAAGCCTAGGTATATCCATTTTTCGTTTGGTGCAGGAAATAGCCTAACTCCACTAACAAGCGTATGGATATAGGCTTTTTCGTGCACCAAACAAAAAAATGGATTTTGGCTTTTTCGTTCCTTAAAGGACGATATTATTATATTATGAAAATTCATCTTTCCTTTTTCATTTTCAGGAGCCAAAAACGCCTGGGTTACTTTTGCTGTGGACGTTGCATCTGTGAGAAATGCAATAGTTTTGGCAAAATCACTTGCTCGCGTTGTCACGGATGCTGACACTGTGGTTTTAGCTTCCAATGACATTTTCCATTCTACTGGAGGGTAAATTATTATAATAAAATTGTCCAATTGTCCATGTGTTTTCCTTCTTTTACTAAGCTAAACGAAATGTGCTACATCCAGATAAATCTAAAGACATTAATATTTATTAGCATTACTTCTTCCACATTTATACTTCAATACATTTTTAGTTTTCTACGAGACCGTCATTAAACCCTGGCTATAGCAATCATATGACAATACTCTCATAAAAAATGTTCCTTGTTTCGATTTGAGACAAAAATAATTGATAAAAAAATTTCTGAAGGGGTTCGACATATTATTACTATGAGTGAAAGTGAAATATATCGTCGCTTAATGAACCATTTAAACTCAATTGATTTTTTTGTACGAAATAACCTTAATGCAGTTTGTTTTTTGTATAAAATATTCTCAATGGCCCAAACAAAATGTTCATTAATATAATAATAATATAATATTAATAATACTAATTTAGTATTTCAATTCACGATGGTATTAACATTTTTATACGTTTAAAACAAAACCTTAACGGTCAGTATTAACTTATTGATTATTTTGAAGACATCATCTATTTGAATACTTTGATGTCGTCCTACGACAAGATAAAAGTGATATGGAATTCCTAAAAATTGTGGCATGTGATCTGCAAATGTACTCTACGATCATCGTACTGAGCCCAAATAAAATGGTAAGTTTTAGTTTATAATAAATAATTACCTATTATTATAATATTATTGACAGATTTTATTTGATATAGGTAAATGGTCAGCCCGATGGCTTCCAAAATGCCATTTCCTTCTCTCTACATGTGCGGAATGGCAATAGGAACAAACTTTCAGGGGAAAAAATGATTTTTGACCCTTTCAGTAGTTATATGAAAAGGGGATCTTAAAAAGGAAAGCAAAATAACTTCTGAATCCCTAGACGGATTTTGATGAAAAATGGTATGGGGTACATTCATAAGTACATTTCCAGATCAATTTTGAAAGAGCTGTAAATTCTCAGTTTTTCGATTTCAAATGGCCCCCCAAAGTTTCAAAAAGTGGGGTTTTTTGAATGTCTTCCAAAAAGAATTTTTTTTGAATATCTGCTCGGTTTAAATTAAAGAGATTATAAAACTACAGTTTGAGGGTATTTAAGTATTTAAGTAGTATCTAAGTATTTAAGTGAGTTTTTCACTTTCTGTGACCCATCTGCTAGGTGTCAAAGGTCAAAACTTGGTAATAAGAAGATTTTCATGGTCTGAGGTATCAATCGAAAGCTGGCAAGGATCCCGATGTCGTTAAAGGCATTATTTTGGCTAATAACGACCTCCTAAAGAGTTTAGAAGTCATATAAAACACAATAATACTTCAACATTGATGTATATGAACACCCACTGTGAGTATTCGTATATACATACGTCTGGAGATTAACTTATGACGGGCCCCCTAACCAACGTTCATCAAAATCCGTCTAGGGATTCAAGAGTTATTTTGCTTTCCTTTTTAAGAGATCTTTTTCATCACTACTGACAGGGTTAAAAATGACTTTTTTCCCTGAAAGTTGTTTGTTTCTATTGCCATTCCTGACATGCATGTAGAGACAGGGAAATGGCATTTTGGAAGCCATCGGGCCGACCATTTACCTATATATCAAATAAAATCTGTCTATTATAATTTCTCTGTAACTTCGCGAAGTTTAATATTTTCATGTTAACATTTAAAATTTTAGGTGGCTAAAAACTGTGATGAACTATTCAATCTTGACAAAGAGTTTGCTGTCGCTACCGTCCAGGATCATGAAAATGAATACGACACTTCACTTTTTGTCATAAAAACAACATTTTGTTCCACCAGTTGCCTGTCCAAAAAATTGGGTCTTAATACTACCACAAATAACTGCTGTAAGTCGATTTAATTTTCTTGTTGCTAGATAGAAACGCATGTAAAAATTAACCGTACGTCAGTATAAACGCACGCAAAAATTTGTGCCTCATTTGCATTTGATAGAAAAGCTTAATAGATTGGTAAATCCAAAAACCAACTGATGAAATTCGGATAAATATAATATTATTTATGATTATAATAAATCACTATAAGTACATTTATTTAATCAATTCAAGTAATTTTGATCACAGAAGTGTTTTAATTTTTAGTGGCGAATAGTTTAAAGAATTTTTTTTTATCTGAAGACAAACAAAGATTAATCCATCTTCTATCACAAAGCTACAATTATAACATCAGCAAGGCTCTTCCACGTATGGAGTAAGATTTTCATTCATATCTTAAATTAAAACTTAATGACATCATCATTATAGTTTATCAAACATTAATTGTACAATCAGGATCATAACCAAAAATTTGACAGAGGGGGCGCAAAAAAATAATGAAAAGCTGCAAGCTATAAAGCTTGTGTTAAGCTATAAAGCTTGCAGCTTTTAATATTTTTTGAAAATATCGGTTTTTTAAACTTTCGAAGCGCTTGCGCTCGGTCCCTCCTCTGGATACCCGCCTATGTACAATCATCAAACACATGGTTTGTTTGTATACTGTTTTCTACCATAACTTTTATAGGAATATTCACGCAGCCAAAATTATTGACTTTGGTGACGTGGAACATGTGAAGAAGGAAATTAAGAACAATTATTTTCAAAATGTAAGACAAGCAATAATTTATTTTCAATGAGTATTATAAAATTTTTGTAAACATTATGAATTACAAAACAAGTGAAATTTATTCAACAATGTACAATTTTTATCTACAACTTTTGTAGGAAATCATACAAGGTTGGATGTCTTTTTACGAAAGCGTCGTCAACAATTTCAGCATTGGTCCGGATTTTATAGCAAATTGTGAAAAACGTTACTATAAGGATTGTATAGCTATTGTGGGTCAGAGCTGCAGATTTCCTGGAGCCAACAACATTGAAGAGTTTTGGGAGTTATTAAAAAGCGGTGGAGACGGAATCTGTCCAATTCCACCAGAACGTCTGTTCGACTTTCAGCAAAACGATCCTCGGTACAAGGAGTCTCGGGGGGGATTTTTGAAATGCCCAATTGATGAGTTTGATGCCAACTTTTTTGGGATTAGTCCCAGGGAGGCAACATTTATGGATCCTCAACAACGACTTTTGCTTGAGATAGCATGGGAAGCTTTAGAGAATGCGGCTATTAATCCACATTCTTTGAAAGGTAAGTAAGTGGTATCCTTTAACTTTAGCTATCTGTATTTAGCCAATTGGTTGCATTTTACAATGTTTCATACTTTTAACAGGGGGAAACACAGGAGTTTTCACAGGTGTTTGGAGTCACGATTACGAACGACTGGTGGTTGAAAATGCAACTGCACAAGATTTTCATCATGTGATTCTAGGAAATTCATTTTCAGCAACATCTGCACGAGTATCCTACTTTCTGGGACTAAATGGACCCAACATAGCAGTTGAATCTGGCTGTTCATCCTCAATGATAAGTCTCCACTTGGCCTGCGAAAGCTTAAGAAAACAAGAAACCAATTTATGTTTGCTTTTAGGAGCCAATATTTTAGCTATTACATTTCCATATGTTGCCACTCCTATTCTAGCTAGCGATGGACATTGCAAAACTTTTGATGAAAAAGCGGACGGATTTGGAAGAGCTGAGGGTATTGCTGGAATTGTTTTAAAAAGACTACCTGACGCCGTTAAGGATGGCGACAGAATTTTGGGAATGATTCGGGGATCTGGTGTGACCAATGAAGGAACTACTTGTAGCTTTGGAACGCCCAGTAAACATTGTCAGGAAGTCGCTGTAAAGGAAGCACTAAAGAATGCGAAAGTGGATCCCAGAGATGTGGACTATGTAGAGGCTCATGGAACGGGGACACCTATAGGTGATCCCATTGAATTCGCAGCATTGTCTGCTGCTTATGCAGTGGGGGATAGGGCAAATCCGTTGTTGGTCGGCTCTGTTAAAACTAATACTGGACACACGGAAGCTGCAGCAGGGTTAGCTGGTGTCATCAAAGTACTTTTGTCTATGCAGCATGAAATTATTCCTCCTCACAGAAATCTTATTAACCTGAATCCTAATATAGACCTGAATTTGATTCCTGCAGAAATTCCTCTTGAATGTAAAAAATGGACTAGAAATACCCATAGACCACGAATTGCTGGAGTTAGCTCTTTTGGTATTAGTGGCACAAATGTGCACGCAATCATAGAGGAACCGCCTTTAATAAGGGATTTCTTCGATGATATTTCACCAAACGAGAAAATCGAGCAAACACATCAAATATTTTCTATTTCTGCTAAATCAGAAAATGCCCTCATAGACTTATCCAAAAAGTATATCGAATATTTTGAGAGTAATCCTAATGTTAATCTAGCCGATGTAGCCTATACTGCTAACATAGGTAGAGCTCACTTTAAGTTCCGAAATGCTTTTGTGGTTAAAGATATCAAAGAATTAATGTCATCTTTGGAGTCAAATACATATGAACCTCCAGTACTTAACTCTGTGAAACCAAAGTTGGCATTTCTTTTCACAGGACAAGGATCTCAATACATTGGTATGGGAAAGGAATTTTACGAATCAAATGCTATATTCCGAAATGCGTTTGATAAATGCGAATCCTACATCCAGACAACTGTAGGCATTTCTCTAAAGACTGCACTTTGGGATGAAACCAACCAAAAATTATTAGAACAGACTATATTTAGTCAGCTCTCAATTTTTGCAGTGCAGTTCGCTCTGGTAAAATTATGGGAAAGTTTTGAGATAAAAGCAGATTTTGTGCTAGGGCATTCTATAGGGGAATATGCAGCCTCTGTAGCAGCAGGAATTTTAGATGTTGAAGACGCTCTTAGTTTGATTGTTGAACGCAGTAAATTAGTACATGCCCTTTCTGAAGGGGGCATGCTGGCTGTTAAGGCCTCAAAGGATTTTGTTTCAAAGTTGATAACTGAATTTTTGAGTCTGAATCCCGATTTAGCAATTGACATTGCGGGAATTAATTCCCCAAACGAAGTTGTAGTAGGAGGCTGTAGTGAAACTATTATTATATTTGAAGATTTTTGTGCTGCAAAGGGCACTCAGATTCAAAAACTTGTAGCTAGTCATGGATTCCATTCTCGAGCTATGGATAGGATTCTGCCACAATTTCATGAATTTTGTAATAGATTTACTTTCAATAGTAACTCAAAATACAATTATATTTCGGGCATGACAGGTGAAGTTTTGGCGCTAAGAGACTTCGGTTCTTCGTATTGGGCGCAGCATTTGAGGGAAACTGTGAATTTTGAAAAGGGGATGACAACTCTTTTTGAGAATGGTTGCAATGTATTTGTAGAAATCGGATCTCATCCTGTTTTGTTAGCGTTGGGAATGTCAAGCTTGAGTTACACTAGCGAAACTATTTGGCTTCCTTCGCTCAAAAGAAAGGAATCATGTTGGAAAACAATTTTGGAGAGCTTAGGAAACTTTTACGTGAATGGTTCACATGTAAATTGGAAAGCTTTAGATTTGTATGGCTTCAGAAAAAAATTGGAATTACCCACATATTCGTTTCAACGCAAAAAATATTGGGCAGAGTGCCATTACGATGAATTTTCAAACGTAATCCATCCTCTACTTGGTAAAAAAGTTGTCCTGGCTGACCCAAATGTTACCATTTATGAAAATGAATTAAATTTAAAGGACTTCTTGTATTTAAAAGATCATCAAGTTTCCAATGTAATTATTTTTCCAGCCGCCTGTTTTCTTGAAATTGTCTTAGCTTGTAGTAAAGATGTTTTATTAGAAACTAGTTCTAACGGTTTGCCTTTGACAATATTGGAGTTTTCTGTGGAAGCTCCTCTTGAACTTGAGGAAGGAAAAAAATTCAAAATTCAAACGATGGTGCAACATTCTGATTGCGATGACAAAATCAAGGTACAAATATTTATATTTCAAAATTTAAACAACTACAAAAATGAAAAGGGCTGGAAATTGTATGCTTGCTCCGTTTTAGCACCCAAAATCATTGATCATGCCTTCTTTAGTGAAGGGAAAATTGAGGAAATTAAATCACGTTGTAATTGTAATTCTGAGTTCACTGTTTCAGATTATTACAAATATGCTTTGGATATGGGTTTAAATTTTGGTGAATGTTTTCAAAGTATCAAAAATGCATGGAAAGGCAATGATGAAATTTTGGTAGAAATTTCAGCAACAGTAACAGAGAATCACATCAGAGGGAATTATATGTATCATCCAATTGTACTGGATGCTATGATTCAAGTACAGGTAATGAGTTTCAAAACTGAAGATAAACATTTGTACTTACCAGTTTTCATAGATAAATTCACTGCAATAGAGACATATGAAAATTCGGATCGTTATTTTGCGCACGGAATATTCGGTGATGAATCAACTGGAAAGGTTTTCCTTTATAATGACATCGGTTCACTACTTGCGGTTATGGAAGGTGTCCGATTAGTAAGAACATCAGTGAACTCGTTTTTAAATATAATCAACCGAGTACAAAATAGACTACCTGGGATGTATCAAGAGATTTGGAGGTCAAGAGATGCCCCACTCTTATCCAGAGTCGATTTAGCTTTCACTGCTGCTCAAGACTCTAAAGTAGCTTTGGAAATAGAAAGATCACCGGATGAAATCGAGTATCAAGCATTTGCTAACAAATATGAAAATGGATTTTGTAAATATCGTATCCTTAAATTTTTATTCGATCAAGGTTGGGATCCTAAAAGAGGGGAAACTGTGAATTGTCGTTCTTTTATCACAGATTGTGGGTTTCTATTGTCTTTCGAACGACTTATAAGCAGATGCTTTGACATTCTTTCTGAAGACGGTTACTTAGAAAAACAAGGAATTAATGAATGGATTGTTATCCAAAATATACCGACAGTCGAAGAAATAAAAGAAAATATAGATTTATTGGATAAAAATTTTGAAGAACTATCAAATAAAAGCGGCATTGCTCATCATGTAGTTACACATATTGCTAAACACTGTTTTAGTCAGCTTCAACAAGTGTGTTTGGGAAATGTAACCCCGCATTCAGTTTTATTTGGCAATGACGATCCGAATTTGAATGCACTCAAAATTTATACTGAGGGCTTGGAAGTACAGCATACTAATAAATTGATGAGCAACTTTATTAAAAAATCTTTTAAAGAGAGTTGTGTCAAAAGAAAGAACATTGGCCCTATTCTAAGAATACTCGAAATTGGAGCTGGAAGTGGATCAACTACTAAAGAAGTTATTGCAGGGCTTAAAAGTGTTGGAATTCCCTTTCGGTATACATTTTCAGATATATCTGCACATTTTATTAACGAAGCAAAAACTAATTTTTCAGACGAGAGTAATATTGATTTTAGAATTCTGGATATTGAAAAAGACCCATTAGTTCAAAATTTTCCTCCTCGTCACTACGACATCGTTTTGGCGTCAAATGTTTTGCACGCAACGGCAGTTTTACAAGATTCAGTACGACATGTTCGTCTTTTACTGAGAAACGGGGGGCTTTTTATGCTGCAGGAAATGTTGAGACCTAGTAGAGCTCTGGATATAATATTTGGGATTTTAGATGGGTATTGGAGATTTACTGATTACGATACTAGACCTAATCATCCAATGGCATCTAAAGAAGTATGGGATCATGTGTTTGTACATAACGGGTTTGCTGTATCCAATAACTTATCTGTTGAAGATGTTTCAATATCTTTAATTTCAACAAGAGCAGTGGATTCTTATGATACTCTGTGTGGAGTACATAGTTTAGTAGAAAATAATACATGGATATTGTATTGCGATACAAATGGGATATACAAACATTTGATAGAAATGTTAAAATCTGTTGGTCGAAATGTTATCTTGATCAAAGATAACAATGATTTAAAAACAATAAAAGAAGACGAGGACTGTTATTGCATTGACAGTTTGGATTCAAATCAAGTTGCAGAATGTTTAGATGAAATTTTGAATAACACCGTAGAAGGTTTTTGCTATTTAAGGTCTGTTTCTGATTACTCGTCAGACGACCAAAAACGTATCTGTGTCCCTGTATTAAATATACTAAAGTACCTTATGTCTAAAAATCGAAAGATATCTCGGTTTTGTGTTGCCACAAATGGAGTTTATTATATCAGTAATAAGCAAAAAACAATATATCCACATAAAGCAACATTAGTGGGAATGTTGAAATCTGCATTCCACGAAATAGAGGGGTTGTTAGAGACTAGTAAAATAATAGATTTGGATTCAGACTGTAAGGATGTTGAAGTCACATGTAAAGAATTGTTCCATGAGATGTTTTCGGAAGATGATGGTATATGCTCGTATCGAAATAATCGGAAGTCTGTAGTTCGACTGTGCAAAATGCCGAAACCTAATGCTCCATTGATACTCCCACCTGGCCGGTATGTTGTAGTTAAGCCAACATCCAAAAAGATTGACGATTTACAATTTAGAACAATGTCAAAACCTCAGTTAGGACCGAATGATATCGAAATTCTCGTTAAGGCAACCGCAATAAATTTTCGGGATTTATTTGTTGTCCTCCAGCCAGAGCAATTTAAAAGTGCATATTTTGATTGTATTGGGACGGATTTTGCAGGTATAGTTTCTGAGGTTGGCGGTTCAGTATCAAAACACCGAGTAGGAGATAAGGTTTTTGGCTGTGCAAACAAAAGCTGCGCTGCAAGTCACGTTGTTGTTGATGAGCGAATGACTATTGGAATGCCTAGCAAGTTAACGTTTTCGGAAGCTTGCACTTTGCCTTCTGTATTTCTAACTGCCTACTACTGCATAGTTAAAATCGCCAATTTGCAAAGAAACGAAACCATTTTGATCCATGTAGCATCTGGCGGAGTTGGATTGGTGGCCATACAAATTGCCACACAAATAGGAGCTCATATAATTGCTACAGCAGGAAGTCATAGGAAAAGAGCTTATTTAAGATCCATTGGCATTGAGCATGTATTCCATTCCAGGGATTTGAGTTACGAACAAAATATCAAGGATGTTATGAACGGAAGAGGCGTAGACATGGTTCTTAATTCGCTGACCGGCCCTGGCTTTAAAGAAGCAACACTTCGATCTTGTAAGCCAGGTGGCCATTTTGTCGAAATAGGAAAAGTAAACATTTGGAAACCTGAAGAAGTTCAAAACATCAGACCTGATGTTCAATACTCAATTGTGGATTTAGAGACAGTTGACAACGGCATCATGAACAACCTTGTCGAACTAATGGAAAAGCACAGTTCTAAGTATTCCATGTGTCCACTACCATCCACAAAGTTTCCTCTTCGTCAAATTAGGGACGCTTTAAATTATTTTGCGAAGTCTGAACACATTGGCAAAGTTGTTTTAACAATGCCGGAAATTAAAGAAATCAACGGTCGTCATTATCTTAGCCATTTTAATTTTGACAATTTTGCTACATATCTAATAACAGGAGGCTTAACTGGCATTGGATTGGAAGTAACCAAGTGGATGGTTGACTGTGGAGCAAAGAATCTAGTTCTAGTTGCTAGGTCTTCTCCAAACGATGACGCTGTGAAAGTTTTGGAATCTCTTAAAAGAATGGGTTGTCGTATTGAGAATTTCCAAGTAGATATAGGAGATTGGGGACAGTGCTTACATTTGTTCGAATCAATTCAATCTCCTGAGTACAAATGGCCTCCATTGAAAGGGATAATCCACTCTGCTGCTGTGCTTTCCGATGGATTGATAAATAACCAAACATGGGGAAAATTTGAAGATGTTTTCAATGCTAAGGTTTACGGGGGTTGGAATTTGCACCGTATGTCGGAAAGTCTGAAGTTGGACTATTTTATAATGTTTTCGTCCATGGCACATTTAATAGGATCAATGGGACAAAGCAACTACTGTGCAGCAAGTATGTATATTGACTCGTTGGTGTATTATCGACACTCCATTGGGCTACCCGCACAAACTATTGACTGGGGTGCCTGGGCCACAATTGGAAAATCATCTGGTATTGATGCATTTAACAAAGGAGAATTTGGCGTATCGTTTTTTAACCCTGTACAAGGCATAGCGGCTTTGGACTTTATTATGTCCCGTCCAAATCTAAAACAAGTAGGGGTTGTCCAACTAAGTCCACCAGAACTAATTGCTTCAATTGGAGACAAGGGAAACTACCTATCCGAGTTGATTGGAGAACATTACAATACATCTGATGTATCTGTTGCCACCTCAGAAGCCTTTTGGTCAGAAATCAACCCGTTAGATTTGCCGGAACGCGTTAATTATATTAAAAAGCATATTGAAAAGTTAATTAAAAAGACCTTGAGGCTGCCGGAATCGGAATATTTAGATGAGTACCAAAATTTCTCAGATATGGGGCTAGACTCTTTAATGGCAGTGGAAGTCAAAAATAAACTTCAAAATATTTGCGGGAAAAAACTACCTTTGAACCCCACTTCTCTATTAGATTACCCGACAATCCATACATTAAGCCAATATTTAGCAGAACAAACCTTCACTACTGACGATTCCGGTTCTACTCCTAATATTCAAATAGCAAATGACGAAGAATTGTTTAGACTCGACTTTGCTTTACCCATGGACATTCAATGTTCAAACCTAAAGATTTTAAAGCCCTCGGAGGTTAAGAATGTTCTACTAACAGGCTCGACAGGACGCTTGGGTGTGTATGTTTTAAAGGATCTTTTAAAAATTCAAGAATTAAATGTACACTGCTTAATCAGAGGAAAATCAATAGACCAAGCTCGGAAAAAATTGAAAGCAGTTGTCAAACATTTCAAATTGGAAAATAGTATAAACACCGACCATGTTACAATAGTTCTAGGTAACATTGCAGAAGACCAACTGGGATTTACAAATGAAGGTTATGACAATCTTTCTAAACTAATAGACTCCGTTATTCATTTGGCTATCAAAGCAAATCACGTGGAGAAGTATGTAAAGCCAAAATCTGGAATAGCAGATATTCGTTCTGTTAATGTTCGGGGAACAATCAACATCCTCCGATTTGCTTCTAATGGCAAAATAAAAAGAATATTTTATTCATCTTCGTACATAACAGTGAATAGATTAACGGATGACGGTTACGTTTATGAAGATTATCCTGAGGATACTAATTGTGGGGACCAATTGTCATGGGGCTACCATTTGACCAAATTCGTGTGCGAAAAGTTATTAAAACAGGCAAGCGAGCGAGGAATTCCGTGTACAGTGGTTAGGTATTTAGAATTGACCGGAGACAGTCAGACTGGTGTGTTTGCAATAGACAAAAACTCTTTCTTGAATTTTTTACAAATTTGTATCCGTCATGGTGTCATAACTGACATAGAGGGCGGCTGGTGTTTTATGCCGGTAGATATCGCTTCGCAATTGACTGTTAATTTGCTGTTTAATGACGATGCAGACACGGGAGTATATAACTACACACCGCCTAGTCCAATGTATACCCAGGACCTTGTTGAAGTTTTGGCGAATATTGGAGTCCACTTAGATGTAGTTAGTCCTGAGGAAATGAAAAGTAGAATATTGAGCGACAGCGAGAATGATGCCTGGGTTACTATATTTACTAGTACTTACGGCACAGATGTTAATAGCGCCTTTAATGCTTCACCCGTTGGTTCTTTATTAAAGGATAAAAAGCGAGTGTATCGAATCAGTGAAAAGCTTTTGAAAGGTAATCCCGACTTTATTAGTATGCTTCCTGATGGAAAAAACGTCTTGACGAGATACATGGAATATGCAGAAAAAGTAGGAATGATAATAGATTTACAACAGCCAAAGCAATGAATTTATGTATCAAAACAGTGGTTTTGTAGTGTTCTGAATGTCATATTCTGAAATAGGCAATAAAGTAATACTAAAATGATTTAATCATTTAATAAATTAAAATTAAATTGTCTAGGATCTGTATACTGTACTCAATTCGGTAGTTTCAAAAAATAATTATAAGTTCGATGTCTGCCAAACATTTACAGATATACCGCTTCTGATTAATTTATCTGAAGTAAAGGTTTAAAAGTAGGTAACTAATGTTGATCAATGTAGTGTATTTATATAAGTTCATTTATATACGATACTGTATTTTCCTTAAGAGGCGATATGTAGCTGATAAAGTGTTATAATTTGGGCAGGAGGGATAGGGCGGGAAGCTGGAGACTTCATAGATTATATAATGAGTAAATGAATAAAATTTTTAATTGTTGAGTGGAGATTACATGGACCTAATTGAAAAAAATTATTTTTGTGTTGTGTAAACGTCATTTTGGGCTATTGCTACCGTGACAAAGTTACGGTTCACCGAAGGCTTCGTACATTTTCTAATAGGGAAAAAGACCAAATGGATATTGCTTTCAAACCCCAATAAGATAACTTCTAATTTTTGACGCCGAAGGCGACTAAATCATTTTCTACAACATCCGAAACAGTCAGATATATCATCCAATACAAAACATTGAATATGAGAAAGCTGATTGGAAAGAGGACACGGGAGCATTTATCAATATCAACAGGCGTGATTCCATAGAATTTTTCGATATCGTATTTTGGCTCAATCATTATTGGATCATCATTAGCTGAGGTTTCTTTATCGTTGATGTTTTCGAATGTTTCATCATCTTTTCCGGTTACTCCCACATTTTTTGAAGTCTACAATCGGAATGGAAAATAAAACAATAAATCATGGATTAATCGGGTGAATCGAATTTGGAAGAAGAGAAATTATTAATACTGTATTGATATTTGATAACCTTATTTACGTCATAATTGTCGTCCTCAGCATCAATATATTCGAGTTGGTCCAATAGAAGTTTCTGTTCATCTCGGTTTTGCTTCCAAGAAAAGTAAATATTTTTCCTAATTTGAATTCGTTTTTTCATGTAACCCACAATTGCATTTTCAATTAACGAGGCAAAAACGATTAAGAAACAAGCCGCAAGGTAGACATCCATTGATTTGATGTAGGATATCTTGGGGAGGGTGGCATTTGCAGACGACATGAGAGTGGCCATGGTCAGTACAGTAGTGACTCCTAAAGCAACTCTTGCGGTCGTTGCATTTCTGGTCAGCCAAAAGGATAACCAAGAAATAACGACTATAAGACCTGAAGGGATATAAATTTGAATTAAATAGTAACCCATTGACCTAACAAATTGAATTTCCCAAGATAGACGAGAATAATTGCCAGAAAAGACAGAAATGTCAACGTTTTTCTCTCTGTGCCCGATGACTCTAAATTGCGGTAGGGAGGAAACTCCTTCAGCAATACCGACGGATTTACTTCCATTAGCCCAAAAATATTGGACATCTGAAATAGAATAGCGATAACTTTCAATTTCAATTTTGCAAAGTTGTCTGTCCATGGGAAAATAGCGGAGATTCATTGGACACGACGCAGTAATTGTTAATCTGGTCGATCTGAGAACGTCTCCTTCAGAAGAAATTCGCAGAAATTCGTTGGACGTCGTTGCAGTGTGAAAATATGACTTTTTCTCGTTTGTAAAGAAAGTGTCAGGTATCCACAAAATCTTTAGGTATTCTGCCCCAAGGAAAAATTTGTTCACTCCAGGTGGACCTTTGAATTTTAAACGAGGATCTCTCCACATTTGACGAAAGTAGAAGGAAAATGTAAAATCCATGTCCACTTCCGAGACGGAGGAGATGCTGAGGACGAACATCGTTATTCCTACTTCAACTGGCCCACTTCCATAGTTTGGCCGTATCCGATTGTCGTAGTCCTTTTGAATACGATTTAAAATTTCAGTAACTGCCTTTCCAAGCGTCTGAGCTTTACTCGATACATTCCTACTTATAGTGCTATTTTCTGTAACTCCCGATTCCGTTGAATTTATTTCCATTTCATTCTGGATTGGTATCGCTCCAACTGAACTATTTATAAATACTAAGATAACTAGAACAGTAAAAGCACTAAAGTCGATCATTTTCTCAGGAAACCGGATCTGAAGATAAGTAAATATCTGTAAATAACAGAGATAAAGAAAAATATGACACATGTTTAGTTACTTCAAGTATACGGGACAGAACCTGTAACGACTAAACTATATACCTCCAGACGATTTTACTATTTTGATTTAATATTTTAACAAAATATTTAATCACTGTTGACTTTGACACCAATTTAAATGTTATAAGTAGTTCATTTAATACTACCGGTTGTAACGCATGATTATTGATGTCAATAAAATGGCAACTAATTGACATCTCTATATATTATATTAATTCACACTAGTTATGCAATTTCACTATAAACACCAAATCAGTACTTATAATTTTCATCTTTGTATAAACACCAACCAAAATTAAACTTTAAATGAAAAAGATAATTTCAAGGTATTTACCGAAATAGTAAGGGGAATGGTCAATTACTGTATTCCTTTGGAAGGAAGTGAGGTAAGAACCACAAGCAGAGCTGAACACGCATACAACTGAACAGTTTTTGTTGGTGAATCTTTCACAGTAATTTGCCTCGAGATCAGGACAGTTTGCCCTGGTTCCGGAATTAGGTCAAAAATAGAGTATATTGTCCCAGATGCCCTAGTTAAGAAGACTTTTATATAATAATATCTTTCCATCCCCTGAAATATTCTAATTTCCGCTGAAACAAAATTATATCTAAGAGTGCAAATATTGATTAACCTCCATTTACCAAGATATTGACTAGATACTTACTAGGTTTAATTTTATTACCTTAATTCATGCAGGTTGAGGATACAAAACAGCATAATTGCCTTATGACTGGATTATCATATCACCTCTGAAGATCACTATATACGTAACGTTTCTATCCATAGTATTCCATAGTGTAGCAAATCTCCTTAATCTGGTAATCTACATGTCAATACGACCACACCATTTGTTAATAAGTTGAGTTTGTTTGCTGTTGGGTCAGATAGATGTGGAATCGACCTTTGTTCATGCAGACGATTTAAGCATATACCTGGTACAATATAAATTAACATGTCAGAAATACACTAATAGTAATAAGTAATCTGCTAGGAAGTCACTGCAAGGAAAAAATGTTAATAAATGTAAATGTATACTAATTAGTTACTAGCGATTAATGACAAAAATCATCCTATATGATAAACCAGGAATAGGAACTATGTAGTATCTACAAAATTACGTATTATATAATGTTCGTTAATATGCTTCGTTATCCATAAACTTGGTATAGAAAGGAGGAGAAAGTTTGCAAACTGTATTTTAAGTCATTAATGCAAATGCTAGCATGTAAGGCACTCAGGTCAGGAATATCAAATAATATGGACTTAATAAAACGATTTTTAATACACACTAGGCCCTTAGTGCTGTCTATATATTGAATTTCAAAAGATTTGCGAGTCAATACTTTGGACCTTTCAAAATATGTTAATGCTAACCCAGAGTAGAGTTCATTTTTTACGTAATATGCATTGCATTATATAGCTTACGCATTTTGCGATGTGGCTCTACCACAACGGATAACAGTACACATAAATACAAGTACACAAGTAGGTGTAAATTTATTGTTTTATCAAGACTGAGATAATGATATAGAATGGTCAACAATCTGGTGGGAATGGGGGCAGTGCGTCGAATATTACAAGTGATGACATTGTGCACGGGTTTTGTATAGTATTAAGGTTACTATTAAGGTTGGGTTTATGGAGTTTTCGTCCAACCCTGCTATCTCCGTTGCCACTAGACATGCAAAAAATCGTTTTACTTCTCCTGTAATGTTTTTTTCGAAATCACCCGCTAACTAAAAATTTAACGAAATCCAAATTTTTGGATTAAATTGTTAAAATTCGAATTTTATTAACTGCTTATTATATACACGCTTAAGCGGGTATTATTGGTTAGGTACCTGGTTGGTTGTACCTGGTGGTAGTGGATTCAGGTACAGCCATTACAGGAGAAGTCAAACTTTTTCAATCACCTTGACCCACACAGCGAGTATAAGCTCCTTTTTGTAACGTTGTTATTTGGGGTTTTCACTCGCCATAAGTAACATGAATTAGAACCAAAGTAATGTGGCGTTCCTTGCAATCGGTCACTTCAGCCCTTAAGTAGTTACATATTATATTACGTATCTAATTATTTAAAGACTCTGAAGTTGAATTTTCATTTGAAACAATTATTGACACTGCATTGATATGACACATCCACTTGTTTCTCTGACTGAAATGAATGATGGACAATTGATTGCCATTGACTGTTAGGAAACATTATTATTTGCGGTAACCCTTCTGCAATTCTCCTACACCTATTCATTATTCTTTACATACCCCCTCACAGTAGACAAATTCTTTATATATTTAGAAAGGATACTAACGGCACCATATATGGAAAGTAATGGTGCTATTAAAAGCGAAAACAATTGGTACAATAAAAATATAAATGACCTATATCACAATACTTAACAAATAATTGGGTTAAAAATATGTCACCATTAAGGTCGTAATAAAAATGTATAAATAATATAAAATTTTGTTTCATACTTTTCCTGTGACAACTTTGATAGACATTTAATAATTTCATAACATCTTTCATCAATAGCGGTTATTGAGATTCACAACATCTCAACAACGAAAATGAACCAAAACTGGCTGTGTTTGACAATTTTATTCGCTGATGTGTACTTACCAGGTAAGCTAAGCACTAATAGACAAATATTTATACTATGCGTTTAAGACTAGCTTGCATTTATTAAGCTATTGAAAAAATCTACTTTAGTCAGATGGGCTTTAGTTCTATTAATATTTTTAATACAAAGTCGTTCAAAAATATTACCACAGAACTCCTTTCGATACCCATTATTATTAGTATTACAATTAAGAACCTAAAGCTAGAGCCAAATGTGCAGTTAATCGGAAAAGTCGAAATGCCGCAGTTTAGATTTTCATCATGAATATTTTCTTAAGATGCACTATTTTTTATAGTGATAAGAAAAAGTGTGTAGTTTTGGAAAATGAAAGTCACATAAATAGTATTCTAGTTATTCAATACAATGATAATAATGAAATCTTTAAATGCTTTATTTAATATTATATTATACCATAATAGTATTATACATGTATTCAAATCGAAACATTATCTATACAGGCTTAGATACTTAATCGTATACGACGCAATTTCATTTAGTTTTACTTTTTACTTTAGGATGGAACTCTGTATTCTCTTTCTATGTATTTTGATTTACAGTGAAGACGGAAGATTTAAGCATTTACGATGATTATGAACTGGTAGCAAAACCTGAAGATGACATCTACGACGATTATGAATTGGTGGCGAAGACTTCGACAGGGAAATGTACTTTCATTATAATATTTTTGTTTCTATTTAACGAGAGTTACAAAAATTAAAAAATTGTGAAGTAAAATAATTGAATATATTTAAGCATTTCCGTTTTAGCTCGTTCTAATGAAAAGTGTGAAAGCATTAAGTTTATTAAATTTGCGATTGACAAACATGGACTAATAGGACATCGTTCTCCATCTAACATTGCAGTAAGCCCTATTTACAACTTTATTATATTGCAATTATATTTTATTTTCCCGACGATATCCCTATTCATCAACGCACAAGTTTATCTTAAATTCATGACATTAATACTAACAAAATAAAATGCATAATATATCATTTCCAAGAAATAAACTGAAGAAAAAAACATAGCTAAGCTAATTTTAACTTGAAAAAATGTATTTCTTTTTGAATTGATTATAAATCCGTTATTTTCAATCGCAGTTAGATTGGTTTGCAGCAGTTTGTTGCTGCCGTCGCCGTGGAATGCACTTATTTAGCCTAATCAACGAGGAGGAAATGCAGGAGCTTCACAATTTTGTTCCATTTGCTGGAAAAAATGCTATTGGATGGGTAGACATAAACGGCTTTGTGGGGAATTGGAAAAATTTATTGAGGGATGGGCCCAAACCAAAAAATAAAAAGGACTTTTACGCATTCCCAAATAAGAAACCTAATCCTGCTACATGCATGGAGCTGGGAAGTAAGCACTCAATATTGGGGAACAAATCAGATACAACATATTTTGCCTTTGGACACGATGTGTTACCTTGCCACCAAGCAACTAAGCAGATCCTTCTTTGTGTGGAATATAATCGCACTTTACAAGGTAATACAATTTTAGTTATTTCTTTCTCAAGTGCGCGTGAAGATTCGCCATGTCTGTGGCAGACTACGCTCTGTGTCTGTTTGGACCTTATTATTGGTTTCAAATGGAAAGAACCCGCTGATAATGGGTTGGTAATGTCCTCATGATCTTTGCTAAATGTAGTGTGACCTAAACAGTCGGTAATTGCCAACGGCGTATCTGTATTGAAAGAAGCCATTGGAAAATGAAAAAAATACTTTCCATATTTTATGAAAGCAAGTGTAAACAGCATCTTAAAACCGGTAATAACGTATTTTAGACGACTGCTTCAGAAACGCGAAAGGATGCAACAAAGTAAATATCATTCAGTATGCAAAATCGGACAGTTGCCCTGAAGGTAATTACAAAGCAAAGAAATCTACATCTTAACTGATATTGTAAGACAAGTTTAAAGCATAAGCTATGTGAGTTTATGTGTATTGGACAATAAAGCCGGTAAACTAATTCAAACCATTTGTATGACCGTGGACTGGAATCGACATAATACACCGAGATCCACTGCTGCCACTACTTACACGGGTTAACCTAACCTAACCTAACCTAACCTGTAGATCCTAGGTGAGTAGGCTGTGGGTCGCGGTGTATTTTGTCAATCTATATTGCTTGCTCTTCGGCTTTAGTTGCATTTATTGGTTTGGCCTTATTTGCATTTATTGGTTTGGCTTTATTTGCATTTATTGGTTTGGTTCCATTAAAAAACAGAAAAACGTTTCTTTGAAATTTGCTTATGCGTAAGCCAAATAACGTTCAAGGGGGGCTTACATACAATTAAATATTACCGGGGAAGCTACCTTCAGTTTTGGTTATGTAGTGGTCAGTAAATTTCAGTTGGGTGCACCCGGGTGGTGCCAATATTGTTACATAAAAATAAAGCTTTAAATTTTACAAAATCATTTCGTTTTTTATGGTCGTCTTTGTTTAGATGGAAAAAATTCCACAAAACTAGAGGCTCCTGAAACCGGCACCAATAGTCCAACTACGCGACCCGGTAATACTCCCAATCCCGACCGCACCAGCAACTCCTCCATTAAACCCAATGATCCAATACACCCCCCTGAAGAAAAATGTACACGTAATTGTCTACAGTTAGGTTGGTGTACCGAATTTGAAGAATGTGTACCGATCAATGGCACGTGGGAATGGGATGACGAGTCTGAAGTATTCAAGGGTCAATGGCAGAGAAGTGTTTGTCCCGATCCTTTAGTATGGAATCCTTACAATGCCACTGGAAGGAATGGATCCTGTGATTTCTTCGAAAACTTACCAGCTGAAAAGAAAAAAGAATACAAAACAAATACATCATGCTGGCAATCATGCAAGTTCGAGGAACATGAAGACCTGAAAATACGATGCACTGGAAAATTCTGGTATTACGGAAGAACTAATGCATCCAGTTGGTCATTAGATGACCGGGTTTTGAAGCAATGTCCAGCAGGACTGGTTTTCAACATCGATTTGAAAACCTGCACAAGGTGTCAAGATGCAAGCCTGCCGACAAAAACAGAGTGTTGTTCACATAAAAGTGCGAGACATTTACATGGATTGCATAAACATGGTTAGATGTTATCGCTGGATGACTACTTCACATTCAACTGACTTAAATAATTGGGCATAGTTATGGGACTTAAATGAATAATTCACTGATTTATAATTAACAAACTTCAATAAACACAAATGTATCGTTGAAACGC
Organism: Tomocerus qinae; assembly: GCA_020055645.1. Classification (NCBI taxonomy): domain Eukaryota; kingdom Metazoa; phylum Arthropoda; class Collembola; order Entomobryomorpha; family Tomoceridae; genus Tomocerus; species Tomocerus qinae. The sequence goes on from CM034546.1 coordinate 77,540,302, forward strand.
TAAAAATCCACACAAAACCTTAAAACTATATTCTTAGTATGATAATTCAAAAAAATTGTATGGAGTGAGGTGGTTTCAGTAAATTGAAAGCAGCGACATAAATTAAATGTACCGTAAATCCTCTAATTTTGCTGAACTAGCATTACTCAAAACCTCAATTTTTAACCCAAACACTTCTAGAACAGAACCTATATAGCACAACCCCAACAGACTTCCTAATTCAAAAAGGGGGCCGAATAGGGTATGAATTTCCATAGTAAACAGGTTCTGCCATATGCTGATAAAAATTCTCGGTGCCTATATTCGATGTGTAGCGGTTCTGGTTTCAAAATTTAGTGGTTTCACTCCGGTAGTCTGTCTGTCTGCTTGTAGATTTATTCAATAACTTTAAAATAGCGATAATTAAATGAAAACTTCTGTAAAATGTTACTATTACACTAATGAGTTTCGCATTGTGTCGTTATATAGTTAATATTATTAGTAAATTCTTAAGGTGTTTTAATAAGACAGATGCAATGACCACTTTAGTAGTTCATCGTCTACCTGAATTTTTCTTCTGGATTTTTTTCTGTTTTGTGTCATTCGATGGGACATCACTATTTTTTTTATTCTACATTGTACGATTGGGATATGATCAGGCATCGCAAAAACTAAAATTTCTATGGTAACAAGCTCTCTTTTTTCCTAATTTCGAGAAACTGCCTCAAGGTACATTATCTCCCGAATGAATTCTATTTGACAGATAGTTGGCCAGGCAGACAGAAAGGGTAATTCGTAATCCTTTACAAATTTATCAATTTATACTGCTAAATTTTACAACGTTTGCCGTGGTTTATTTTATACATTTTTGTTTTTACTTAATTTCACATTAATCATACAATTACATTACCTAATTAATATATGTTCATCAACAGCATATATTATTCGAGCTTAAAGTTTAAACCCTTGTGCTTGAGTTATCTAAGTAATTCGAAGTGTGAATAAACATTGCGTCCCTATCATTCATATAATGTTTCCGGTATCCATGAAGATTCATTAGTTCCATCAATTTGTTTCTGTCACTTCTACTTAACAGCATGATTTCAATAACCCAAACCTGTATATTAGAACAAAGCCGTATTGTTATCAGTTTATTACATATTTACATAGGATAATTGAGTAAATCTGCTATCTTTACTTATTAAGTTGGCATAACCGCATGCTGCATGGCATCATGCTAATTGCTTAATATTATTAAAGAGAAATAACTGTATATACTTTTACTAATATTAAGTCGAAAGGGAAATTTTTGATCACTTCCCATTCTATCCCTTGCACATCCAACGTAACGAATTCCACTACTTTCACATCCGTTGCAGCAATTATTGAATATAAAGGAAATGACTGAACTTCAAATCTTGTAAAATTTGAATGGTGTAGATGAAGATCTCCCTTGCCCATTGAACTTGATGGAGGCCAATTATCCACTGAAGTTATATTCGTCTGATGAAATTAAATTATTAATTATAATGCTTTGGCGTTAACAGGACTTAACAGGTGCATGCAACAGGTCAAGCCATTTGCGTTCCCATCGCAAATTTGCGAGCCAAAAAGAAGTGTTTATCTTTGCAAAGTGTTGTCAGTCTGCATTTGTACTTGTAACCGCAGTAACGAGTTTTTATTTTTTACAATTAACTTAGCCAAATTAAATTGCACACTTGCAAAGCGATTCCACGCATGTGCGGTAGATTTGCGATTTTGCACGTTTGCTAAAGCTCTGAGTTGAGCTAATAATTTAAATATCGCAAATATCCATCGTTACCGCAAAGCATAATTTTTCGGTAACGATGGACATTTGCCAACATTATTTTTGCATGCATAATTATTAAAGGATATGAGTGGTAAACAATGGTGAACGGAATTACCGTTGAGGGATTTTGGGTTACAGATATGCAAACATCGGCAAGAAATGCTTTTCTGTGTGTTTTTCTGAGTTCTGGGACAACAATTGGGTTGCATTCAATTAGTAAACCCGTCCATTGAAACTCCCTTTCCAAAAAAAGTGTATTTGAATTTATTCCGTCATAGCCACCGCACTCCACAAAAAATCCACCTGTCTACAATGAAACCAAAATTAAAAATGCAATTTATACATGATATAACAAATAAATATATTTTCCAAAAATTAAAGAATGTGATTTTACTAACACATTATTCTATACATTTACATTTGAAAACATTCACGTTAATTTGAATAACAGACAATGGCTTATAGATTTTAAAATACTGCGGTTATTGATCTGCCACGCCACGAACTGGGACTAGAAACAGTAATATTTTTAAAGCATAATATATTGGGAAGAATATTGTATTTCGTACCTACAGCATTTTGGAAAAAGGTCCTTATGGGCTTAGTAATATCCAATTCTTCTTTTGGGTCCTTACTATATTTTCCCACGAAATTGTAAGGTAGTTTGGACGGAGATGTTAAATGACGAATTTTTAAATAATTTATGAGTCTTGGATCATTTTGATTAAGCTTGTTTATGTACTCAATATCAATAACTGTTATATTATTGTCACCTAACCATCTGAGTTCATTTTGAGAAGAGCGATCATTAAAATGTGAAATTTGGGTTTTTGGTATAATAAAATATGAAACAAAAAGAAATAACAAAATGTAAAATATTACAATACGTAATTGTAAACATTGATCAATTATGCTCATTTTGCCAGCAAAACAACACAGATGTCTATAGAAAGGTATTCTAAGCCTAACCAATGAGTAGAAGAAATCCTTTCGGCATTCAATACAATACAATACGAACTACTAATTAACAAACTATTAGTATGTATTGAAATTAGCTTCACCACTCGATATGACCATGAATGGAACATTCTGAAAATTTTGTTCTTTCAATTTTTTAAAGCAAAATATGCTAACATACTGTGATGCAGTCGCTATCATTTTCCTAATCTAAATAGAGTTTAATGCTCTCCTTTATAAATGGACTATAATAAACCATTCACTCCAATTAAAACATTTACAGTCGCCGTAATGTATTTCCTGATTTTATGCCATTAAAATTATTATTAAACTAAAAATATGTATAACATTAATCGCACCTAACGCTTATTATTTCAAAAACATATACCGTCCGGGACAGTATATTTCATCCGAATAGATTCATAGTAATAATCACAATTTCTCAATCCATGCCCCATAAGGGGCATATAATTCCTGTGGTCACTTTTAACTGTCCCGTACTATATATATCGTCCCTTAAGGAACGATTTAGTCTTGATGCAGTTTTCGATTTGTGCACGAAATAGCCTCAATCTTGATCCAAGGTGAAATTATTATTATACTTTTCGAAATCGAGTTGCACATTATGGGGGCTACTAGTTAAGTATAATTTCTACCGGCGGAATGCGGATAATCTTGCCATTTCGAAATGTCTGATTGTATCCTTGTCCTTGGCTGATTTCAGATTTCAGTATAGATGCTATAATTATTGATTTCCATTTATAACTAAATTAATACGAATAATAAAATAGTCTACAAAGTTTTCCTCTGGGGTATGCATCTGTATATTTAATAGTATTACAGTCACTGTAATAAATTCACATTCTGTGTAAATTCTAGTCTCATTTATATTTTCATTTCCAATTCCCAGTTTATATGTTATGTAGCTCATCAGCATAGTTAGATGAAGATATTTTATTTTTTTATGGACCGACTACTAATGTAGATAAATATTTTTGATTGCATACTTTTCTAAGAACTAGTGTAATGTACACACAGTTTTGTAAGTAGATAGATAGCCCATCCTCAATCACATTCACAATCATACTGCATTTGCAAATTGCAACATCTGCAATTTTTCTCAAGGTTCTTCATTTCATTTCTTGATGATTATTAATTATGTCTTTGTCGTTATAAAGCTCAACCAAAACATTACAACGATAGTCCTTCAAAAGTTAGTTGTTGTTGTTGTTGGGTAGGAATTGATCGTCTACTGCTTTGTACTCAATAGCTTACACTACGTTTCAGTTTGATTACTACCTAAGCTGCATTTTCTGAACATTTTCCTGTGAAATTAAAATAATGACGCCACACAAGTGTTTATATAAATGTTAAAACCCGAAAACCAATTTGTATTAACTGCAAATGAACCTTTAAATTACAATTACAAGTGATAATTTGTCAGTCGTTGTTTTCTGAGCTCCTTATAGATTTGAAATTGCTTTAATGCCCCATGCCCATGTGTACGTATACCATTGTCATTCGTTGCTAAACATTTCTGTGGGGGAAGAGAGCCTTGCAATGAAAATTTTTCTGGGTTGATACTAATTGTGAGTTGGTTTAATAATGATATAGACATAAAATTTATCCCTTTAAGAGAATTTTTCTAATACTGAAGATATAGAATCGGAGGCAAAGGAGGAAGAAGAATAATAGAAATCGCAGTAAATCAATTGACAATAAATGTTTAATCAAACGAAGTTGGTGATAAGCATTATAACATAAAAACGTGGAAAAGTTCTTTCGGTATGTTTAAATCCACTCTGAGACTACTGATTAATCTTTTTATCGGCATTCAGTTAATTAGTCCTAACGATCCAATTGCATATTATATTATTTTTAAAGAAATGTGATAAGTGCAAATTGATAGGGAAAATCAATTTATATCATTTTCCTTATTCCTGGAGAGAAGAGGTAACCATTGATTAAGGGCTGGAATTTTAATTTGCTCATCATTATGTCAATTTACATATCTCTGGTTTGTTACTTTGTATCAGTCATGATAAAATGGCTTGTTACTTACTAATGTTAAGCAGACGATATTATACTTCTGCAAATTTTTTATCGGTATCTATGTCCACACGTGTATGCAAATATATCACTTTAAACAGGAAAATGTTGTTAAGCAATTAATACTAATGAGGAACGCAAGGTGGAATACAAAGTATAGCTATGTAATCTTTGATCTCAGACAAACTGGAAATTACATGATCTTGAGTACATAAGATTCTTCAAAACACGGGTGTTTATAAAAGGCTGTAACGTCGGTATCTATAGCCATTCTTCATTCTACATTTTGTCCAGAAATTGCCTTGCATCTTGATCCATTAAATATTTTCTTACTTATTTACAACCTTCACAGATTTCCAGTTTAGTTGAACTGTCAACAGGTAATAAGAGGAAACTTAATGCTTTGATGCCGTTGATTCTTCTTTACAAGTTACTGTTTACATTAAACTTTTTCAGGAAAATTACATTTTGCATGACATTGGACATTTAATAATATAAAGCAGAAATAACATAATATCTATAATAGACATTATATTATTCATTATTCAACATTGCAATTTGAATAGAAAAAAGTAGAAACTTTATACAGCAGTTCTCGCAATGAGAAGTATATAATTCCAACATAATATTATTGTGGCTTATACGTTTTACAAAATAATGTGAAGAATAATAATTGCTTTCCTTACTACATTTTAGATGTTATTTCGTTCGGCACAATGAAAACGAATTCTAATATCTCAATAATTGATTGCTCTTCCATTGCTGGACCATTTCAGAAGGTATGTGATGGAAACTTCAATAGAGTTGCTGAAGAAATCGGGGTGGCCATGAGCAGATATGGAATATGCTATCTAATTAATCACGGCGTTGACATGGAAAAGGTTACTTTGAGGAATCCGAACTTTTATAACTATTTAGAAACGATTTTACAATGTGCTAGGATCAATTATGGGTTGATCCTCTCAACTTCTGCAGGGCCGCCCCAAGGCATGGGCAAGCAGGGCAGCCGCCCAGGGCGGCAAATGTTTGGGGGCGGCAAAATACTAAATATCCAAGCACGTATCCAGAAGGGGGACGCAGCGCCCCCCTAAATCTGAGAAAAAGAAAGTGTTTTTTTTCAAAAAAGGCCAAAAATTGCAAAATTTTTTCGCGCTTCGCGCGAATATGTCTTGTTTTTGACATTAGTTTTGGTTGCGCCCCTCCTGACTAAATTTCTGGATACACGCCTGTAAGTATTCATTACATTTACGCTGTTTGGAAGATGGAAGAATCACTATATAATAAAAATATTTGTAGAAATGGAGTCATTCATCCTTGTCTTATTACTTGTCCACAATTTGATAGTTATCGCAAATCCAAATGAAGTGATGGTCTTAGGTCTTAGGGGGCAAAAGTATGACATAACTCCATATGGACTTGTCAGTGCCATTGCATTTATAATTCAAGGGCTTAAATATACTTGAGTTTACCGGTTATAATTAATTACCAAATCATTATTTGACATTAATAATGGCATCAATAAAATGGACTTTAAAATGTATCTCTAAGGCGGCATTTTTTATTTTGCCCGGGGTGACAAAGACCCTCGGGGCGGCCCTGAACTTCTGACAAAATGGCAAAAATATTTTACATTATTTATTTATTAAATGCAGGTTGAAAACATTTTCAAGAAAACAAAACAATTCTTTGAGCTACCTGTCGACATCAAAAGAAAGTATAGGAAACGGTTTCCAAAAAAAGTATTTCATGGCTACTCGGGTCCGGGAGATGAGTTGTAAGTCATGTTTAAATCTGAGTTTATATAATTAAATACGGCTTATTAACACAATAAAATAATTAACTACTCATAAGTTTCTCATTTTTTTTCAGTTTGAATGAGGAAGTGAAAAATTCAATGGAGCTTCGTGAGTTTTGGGACAACTCAAAGGTTTGCTGGAATGATGAGTCAACATATCCTACAGATGAAATTTCCGGATTCAAAACCGCATTTGACGATATTACAAGTGACCTTGACAACATTGCCAAAAAATTACTGCGCTGCTTGGAAAGGCTTTTGAAACTGGAAGACGATTTTCTCATCCAACGACACAGAAATGTTGGAGATTTCAATGTCAAGTCCCAAACTGTAGCACGATCAACATATTATTACACTTTGGACTCAAACGGAGATTATCCGACCGATGCAATTCGATGTGGGGAGAATTGTGACTGGGGATCCATCACACTTGTTTTCCAAGTAAAATGTTTGATAATCTCAATAAAGCATTTGGTCGACAAAGGATTCATTTTTGTCTGATGTCTCCATATAAAACACTAAAATTTAGTAGCGACATTTTAGGATTATGAAAATAATTTTGGACAAACTAAACTAATGATATTAAATTTATTTCAGGACATGGTTGGAGGTCTGGAGGTTTGTATACAGTTATAAAAGGGAAAAAATTAATTTTATAATTTACTATTAATTCCCTTAAAGCAGCTTCTATTTTCTAAACTAATAGTATTTTGTTTCAGCAATAATAGCACGCCAGCCAATTACATGTTGTCATTGGGCCATTTTATAATTAGTAGCATTTAAATTAAAGATGTTTATAGACAGAAAGTATCTGAGATTTGATGCAAACAAACAACACGAAGTAAAAAATCCCAAGCCAATCAACAACTGAAAATAAGTGTAAAAATTCAAAATTGGTAAAAAATGAAAAAAACTCGGCGACGCTAAACCGATTTAGATGTAACTACCTAGGTATGGAAAAATGAAAACATTGATATTATAGCTCGGCGTCATTTTCAAAGTTGGCCTAAGTATTCCTTCTATTTGAAAAAAAACTAGATGATAAATTGCGGAACAATTCCATTTTCTGATAAGAATTTGTTTTTAAAAAGTTTGTTTAGGTGATATACGTTCGTAATAAATGTTAATTTGATTTGCTTGCTTTAATATGAGACTTGTTAGTAAAACGCTTAAATTATAATATTTGAATAATTTAGTTTAGTTGTCCGCAAGCTCATGATCTACAATACATACGTCAGATACTTTCCGTCTATAACAATAAAAAAGGTTATGCAATAGAGGCTTTTGTACTTCTGTTGTACGCACGATAAGAACCCATTTTAAAGAAAGACTTTCTCATTTTTATAGTAGCTTAGAATATCCGACTTTAGTATTTTGTATACTAAATGAGGGTAGTACAGTGTCGTATAAATTCATGTATTTATATTTGAATAATAATAATTTTTATTTTATTACTATAGGTGAAAACAATGGCAGGAGAATGGGCTGAGGTCCCTCCTGTGAAAAATTCAATTGTTGTTAATATTGGATTACTGTTGGAATTTTACACTGCTGGACAACTTCGTGCTGCAGTAAGAAATTTTGAAATTCTGAAAAAGAACCTAATGAAAGTCTCTTTGGAGATTGCAATGTCTACTTTAAATACAGAAACATCGAGTTAGAATATTGAAGGACGATCAGCAAAAGATTAAGAAGGAACCGCGACAAAGTTTCATTTACTCTGTCAATCCGGATGGTGATCAAGATGTTTTTCCTCTTCTGCCAATTACTAGTGGAAACAAAAAGTACAAAAAGTTGCCAGCTGTAAATGCATTCGAGTATTTCCTTCGGCGTATGGAAGAAGTTGGAACTTATTAAATTTCCGAAAGTGGATTAAATCATAATATCATAATAATATTATGATTCAAAACTATTTTTAGATCAGATTTATAGATTATCTATTTAGATTAATAAAAATGGAAATTAAAATTAATTGGAATTAGTAACTTTGTGTTGCAAAATACTACTATAGAACAAGAACTGCTCATATAGGTATACTATAGGAGAAAAAATTAAAAATATAAAGATAGCCTAATGTTATTTTATTTTAAAGTGTCAGTTGGGCTTTAATTGCAGATTTGAAAGCAAATTTCAATTCAAAAAAAAGTTCAACTATGAAATAATTATTGTAAGCAATGATTTTATTAATTTTCCGTTTATAAATAAAATGAAAATATAACAATACAAACATTTTAACTAATTATTTCACCGGGAGAAACTTACTCATAATGTAAGTGAATATCAAATGATTTATCCACTAGTTCTTTATTTGGATGTCGTACAGATATAGCTTTTGGGATGTTTGGTTCTATTTCCCCACCCATGAATCATTTTGGAGTGGTTGATGCAGTATTAAAAATTAAACAAAGTAATTACAAGTAACCTTCAAATTGCAAGCTGCTAAAAATTAAAGGTAATTATCGCAATTTTAGTATTTCACTTACATAGCCTAGGGCCACTTTAAAACAAAAAGTGACTATCTCATTAATGAAACAAAATAACGAAGCAGTTAAGCAAATGCTGTAAATAAGAAAATGTGATCTCAATAATGACGTCGTTAATGGCATTTTGGTTTCCAATTCTTTCTTTTTGCAAACCATATTGTGTTTAGAACAAGTTTCAATGAATAACTTAGTTTGCATTGCAGTCAGGTAGGATTCATAGTAAGTTTTCCAGATGGGATAAATTCCAGATTCGAATAAGCGAGATAGAGTTTTAACAATGGATATTGTGAAGAAGGATCGGCTGGATTTCCAAAGGGAACGATAAATTAATTTATTGTCTTCTGGGATTTCGATAAGCAACATTTTCGTTGATGGAAATCGATGACTCATGAATTCCCTAAAATGATTCAATTTATGTTTTTCATCAAAGATGGAGAAATGAGATGCGATAGGAAATATTCCTCTAACAGAAGAAACTTGTTTATTGACAGCCACGTAATTGAAAACGTGTATATAGGAAATTAAGTTGAGGAGGATGATATGTTTTTCAAAATTTTGATACATACTGATTAAGTTATTATCAGCTTTCAGTTTGTAAACTGCTGCTGAGTATATTAATGAATTATAAGCCGAATTTAAAGCCGGGACGCGTAGATTATTATATGTCTTATTGAAAGCAATTCCTCCATCTGGGAGCCTTACCCCATAATCTTCTGTTCTGTTTTCGTAATTGATTGTTAATACCGGAATATCAGAATTCATAAATTGGGAAACGTTTGTTGGAAAAGGTGGAATTGTTTTCTTGATAATTGATGAAATGATCTTGCCTCGATATGCAGATGTTATCACTACGCACAAAAGGATCCAAATTCCAATGATGAATTTGTAATAGCTATTTGTACATATATGCAGCTTGGGTGCATCTATTTCTATAAGAATGCCAAATACACTTAGAGATTCCTCTATTAAACTGCGTTGATCTTTATCTTGAAGCTGATATAATACTATCGTCACACTTAACAACGACAACAGGCACAATATCCACGTATAAAAGTCAAAAGGCTTCACCAAATTAGTATAATCCAAGTGATTCGTCTCCAAAATTACTAAAAATGCAAATTCCGTTACATTTCCACCGACATTTAATGGTTCTCGATAAGATCCAGTGACCCCAAAAGTATGTTGTGCAAAGTCCAGATATCCAAGAACGATTATTCTATTTTCTTTGCCGTTTTCTGCTTTTGGACTGTCCGTTGTCCTTGCACTTAATGATACTGATGCATTGTAAATATGGCTTAACGTGTTCATCAAACATCTCTTATCCGAATATTGGCTCATTTTCCTCATGTAAAGACCACATTTGCCTTCTTTTTCTGACATTAAATATTTATCGTAAGTTTTTATTCCCAATTCGTTAAGATTTTTGTTAATTAAATCCCAATTGGCATTTATGGAGGCCAATGATAAATGCGATACCTTTTCAGGCACAAAAATCGTTCCAGGGGTCACACAGCTCATACAAATATAATGCAAAATGTTATCGCTACTGCTAACTAGTAACCTGGCTTTGGTATAAAAATAGTAATTCGTACTGAACGAGTATTTACTAAGGGTTAGCTGCCAAGCCATGGATGCTTCGTTTGGCAGAAATAGGTCGTCACTTTTGCAAATAATTGAAAGTAATACGTAATGAGCTGTTGAAATTACGCTTGTCAATTTTACGATCCTCTCTGATATATTTAGCCAGATTTCATTAGTATTTTCAATATAGTCAAGTCCAGTGAAATTGAAAAAGTGAATTTGAACATTGCACAGTGAATGTTTAATGTTATCATATGGAGCAGATAATTTCTTGTTCAATTTTCCATACCGATTCAAGCTTACGGCAGTTCTTGTGTTTGCGTAAAATTTTATCGTCGAGGCCATTGAATATTGACCTTTTAGATGAGCTCCTCTATCCGAGTTGTCGTCGTAAACAAAATGAATGATACAAGATGAAAATAAATTTAGATATGAGTCACTGTTCTTCATAATCGTTGCTTTGCCTTCTGTGTGTATTTTCAAAATAAAAATTAATACAATATAATATAAGTTTACCATGTCTGGTTTTTGAATAAAATTCGTTGCGAGTTGCAATATACAATCAAAGTTCCGAGACTTAAGTTAGTTTTTAGGAATACTAAACAACCAATAAATCGATTTGCTACATTACATGCAGCACACGCAATTATATCAATTCAGTAAATGTAGCAGCTGAATTAGTACTGTTTTTTGTCCATTAATGAACTTTTAATAGATGAATGAATGAACTAGAGACACCAGAGAGACCCATTTAAAGCCATACTTTTTCTTAACCAACGTTTCTTCTAAAATTAAATTACACTTGAGCTTAAACCCATTGGAGATACAAAATACTAATGACGTTATTTGTCAGAGCAGCATTTTGAGGACCATGACAAATTATGAGTGAAATTATGCACCATTTTCGAGTGAAATATTTTTGGATTTTAAATTTCTTGCTTATCTTGAGGGGGCTCGCCCCCGTGCTCCGCCCTCGCTACATGCGCCCATGCTATTAATACATTTTAAACTGATTTAATAGTCAACAGAAAGCGTTTATATTTGCATTGCGACGTTCTTGACAAACTTAAGTTTCATTTCTATGGAAAATAATCTACCATGCAACAGTAATTTCCCATAATTACTATTGTATTCTGTATGAATGCTCTGTAAGTGGAAAACTTTTCTATTTTTGCATTTTTGAAAACAAAATAAATTTTAAGTTTGAGAAATGAAAGGCCTTTGTTGCAATAGATAGGCAACAGAAACTTTTGACGAAGGGCTATTCAGAAATTTATAGCATTAACGAAGACCGACTTAATTTCCAGGAAATTTTCACAAAGGTTTTTGCTAAATTTACTGGGAAAGGGTTAGGACAAAATAACTACTGTTACAGAAAATGTTGAACGTTTATTTATAATCATCATTTTTGTCTTCATATCGGAAAGAAGGGGGTGCCTTTTATGTCTTATAAGGAGTTTATATAAGGAGCTTATTTTATATATAATATTATTATGTTCACACCCTAATGACCCTAAATCTTTTAATCTTACCTTGTAAATTAAGGAAGATGTACTCACTTCCAAATGACCACTATTATTGTTATAGTATATAGGTATCTAATGGGTTTTGGAATGTTACTTTCGTGAATTTATGATCCCTATGTGTATACTGAATTGCAAACTTGGTGCGGAGATGTGCATAATGAAATATTAATCAAAGCCCAAGTTATTTGTTTTTGCCGAGTCTTTTTATCTGCAATTTTATTATTATTGTACAAATCGGGTTGCATTAAGTACAAGACTTTTAATGTTTGTTCTCCACTAAGCTTGTTCTCGTGCTCTCTGTTAGTAAACAGGCAATAGGGAAATAGGCAAGTCCCGCAGTGCAGTATGATACGACTTCCAGCCATATTACTGAATTCTCAAGCACAGAGAACATGTTTTTTCCTAAATATTGCAATTTTGTTAATAATGCATTGATACATTTCAAAAGTGGTTACAAATTTTAGCTCAAAATCTACCAAATGTAAGTGTGATATTCTAGTAAATAAACCTGTATGAACTTTATGATGAATTATTTATTAAATTAGATAGTTTCGGAATAAATTAGAATCGACATGACAAACTTCACTTGATAAAGTATGGGACATCGAACAGTCTAGGCCGTTTTCTGATATAGCATAGCTCTGGCTGTTGTTATAAATAATGTTTTGAGTAATGAATACAGTGTTATACTTTAGCCGGTATGTTTACATTTTAGCCTGCCAGGTGGCAATTTTAGCAGGCTAAAATGGCTGGTTGCTAAAGTGGCAGGGAACAAAAAAGGACCTTTTTTGCCTTTTTATAAAAAGGAAGGAGTAAGATTTTTAAAAAGCAGTCATTTTTTGTCTTTTTTGATGTAGCAGCGTTCCCCATTTAGTACTTCCATTTTATATGGAAATAAGGTAAAAATGTAAAAAGGACTGCTTTTTAGAAACAGTAGTTTTTACCTTTTTTGTAAAAAAGGAGTACTTTTTTTGTTCCCTGTGTGGTAAGAAGGACACGTCTGTTTTTTCTGATTTGCTTGGCTGTGGTCTCGCAGTTTCGCACTAGGTATCATAATAGCAGCAGGGTTGTGGGTCGGGTTTTTTATGGATTGATGTACTTGGCAAAAAACCCACCCCACTTCACTTAAAAAACCTGGGTTTATTGGGTTGTCTACAAAACAGACAAAGCTCCATCTAGATAAGCAAAACATACTAATTTTGTCATATTTCTATCCAAAAATGTAAAGAACTGTATAATCAGGTGAAAACAAACTGTAGCTTTTGCACTTTTAGGTGTGCAATAAATGTATCGTATCGAGATGACTATTAGTTTTATGCAATTTTTAATCGTTGTGAAGATTATGTATTGTTGTATACAAAATTATGCTCAATTTTAATTAACTACTTAAATTTTCAATTCATTGCTGTACTACTTTACAATTAAAGCTCCAATTTAATTAAGGAATTTCATAAAGTCAATTTAATCAGTCAATTTGTAATTCTATTTAGTATTATATCTCGATGTGAGTATTCTGATATTATATTGACCTCAGATGAGGGCGATATCTGTGCTGATAAATAAATAAATAAATAAATCAGTAAAATATTATAATTCATAGTTATATTGACTACTTGTTATCAAACAGTAATAATGGTATAGGTGCTCAAAAATAGTGCGTGTTTGCTGTGTTAAAATATGTTGACAATAAAAATTTTGTGGTTTAACTTTTTGTTTTTACAGTAAAATATAATATTTGTTGCAAGATTGTTGTGTTATTGTCAGCTTTAGTTTTCCTATATGGGATATAGTATAGGCTTGCATTTATGCCTATAGTTATATAAAAAACCCTTAAACCCAAAAACCCCAAACACTAGTGGTAGTGGGTTTTTTCCTAAAAAACCCGGGTTTTTCGATACCTTGCATAGCATCATGTCGTACCTACTATCTGTAATGTAATACACCCTCTTTTAACACATGTAAATCCTAAATGAAAAAATGGTCTGTATTTTAGATGGCCATGAGCTATCTACGGAAAGGGTCAATGGCAGTTCCCGGTCTTATGGGAAAAACTGACCCTGATGACATAGTTCAGGCATTTGCAGCTTATGGCTTAGGATTTTTGATTGGCTTTCTTGATGGTACATATTAGTATTAAAATATATGGAATTTATTAATTTGAGTGGTAAATAATCAACGTGAGTATTTAGAGAGATTATTTGATTTGTAGGTTGGGAATCTATAAGTCATGATGGTCTTCTGCCGCCTTACAAAAGTTACATGTCTTTTTACCCAGCATTAAAACTCGGAATCTTCACTGTTGGAAATGGTCCAAATATGAACCCAGAATTTTTCTTTCTACACAAACTCATTTACCAAATCATTGAAAAAGGTTCATTGCATTCTGCTAATTATTATAATTACTAATGGTTACAATTATAATTCTATGTTGCTTCTTTTAGATCACAGAAATTATGACAGTTTAACAACAAGGCCTAAATATCAGCCTTTGGGAAAACCTAAAATGGAAGTCCATGGTGTTCAATCTACAGTCGAAATTGATAAAATTGTAGGAATTTATGGACACACTTTGGAAGGTACATAAATAAATTATGACATTGGAGTTCAGATTATACCATTCCAAAAAATCCAGATAGGAGATAGTATTCCAAAAATAAATTTACATTCTTTAGTAATGATTGACCACAATAATTATTAAGCAACCATCAAATATCAAATAGGATTGATAATGATATTAATATTTTTCAGCTGAATTTACAATATCCCAAACTAATGGAAACCTGCAAATTGCTTATGGACAATTAGGAAAAGGAATATTGCGTCCCCATTCAAACACAAGTTTCTCCGTCGAATGGAACACTGATATAGATCAACTAATGTCAATCCAGGGTTGGAAAGACCAGCTTATCGATTTTAGCCAACAAGATAAAGCTTCGTTAATATTAACTTTCTATGAAACAGAAACACAAATGCCTTTTGTGTTTGAAAGGAATTTGACATTAGATACACTGCCAGCTCAACCATGGCCCTCCGATAGCTGTGGACCCACCAAAAATTAAATTAAAATACTCTAAGCAGAAATGACATCGCCAGTCATGAAAAGGAATGTTTAATAGCTTGTTCGATTTACTAAGCCATTCTTTCAGATTAAGTATTACATCAAAATTAAGTATTAAGGCTTTTATTACAGTTCTATGTAACTTTTACTATTTCTAATCCCTTTTTCACCCATTTCAATTGTGTTCATGATGCTATTTTAGGATTATAGGACTTTACTGTATTATCTATTGGATTACATATTATTATGTAAATATTACACAATAAACTAAGATTTACTTTCATAAAAAACGAAAGGCAAGCCGTAACAGAAGCTTGCCCGAGTAAAGAGACCTTGTAACTTGTACACTGTGTACATAATATTATTTGGTTAGACAGTAGTAAATTCACGTAAGTAGAATAATAGTAAGGCTAATAAGACTAATAATTAAAATATTAACTATCAAAATGAACAGAAATTCGAATTGTAATTTTTATTTTTACAGTGAACAGAAATTCAAAAATAGATGTATTTTGTTCCTAAAGGTAATTTCTGGCTTTTATTTCTATATCGCTATAAAATCTGTATTATGGTAGAAGAGGAATGAAATATGCTATTGTTACGGGGAGAACATGAGGAGTTTTAACGACATAGTAAAATAAATATTTGCTGCAAATAAATGGAGAACAATCTATTATGTAATTCTATGGTTTAATTGTTTGGTAAGCATTAAGCATGGAGACTATTGAAAAAATGTTTATCAGATTAATGTGTGTGTCAACTCAAGCATAAATTGCTATCAGCATTTCTAGCTATATTCAGGAAGGATAATTTGAAAGACACTATGAAGACTATCATGGTCGTTGCCCTTGTAACTATTTTAGGGTTTGTTGCCATTGACTGCGGACCAGGTATGAAAAAATCAAACAATTTACAAAATTTATAATTTTTGTAAATTTAAACATGGTAGCAACGAATTATTTCATACCTTCCAAAAATGCAACATTTATTATTAATTATTTATTCATAACGCCTATATAAATTTTATGGAATTTACTTAACTGACATACAAATATATTTTAATGAAATTGTATTATAAAGTTTTTTAAATTTTCGTTCACCGGCTGTAGCTTATTCAAAATTTTAAATAAAAAGTATTTATATCTACGTATATTATTGTCTCAAAATTAATCATCCAAATCAAATTCGTTAATAACGAAAAAATAAATTGGTAGCTCAAAATGTACAAGAGATGTTAAATATAATGCAAACAAATCAGGAGTATAAAAACTGCTGGACGAGTATACTAGTATTTGTTTCAATATCAAAATATATTTATCAAAATATCACTATGAATCCTAAAACAGTTGCAGATCAAAACGTTCGATTTAAGAGAAACCCAGTCATGTGGATGTATGATGATGGTGCTATCATA
This sequence comes from Tomocerus qinae, assembly GCA_020055645.1. Classification (NCBI taxonomy): domain Eukaryota; kingdom Metazoa; phylum Arthropoda; class Collembola; order Entomobryomorpha; family Tomoceridae; genus Tomocerus; species Tomocerus qinae. Next base: position 77,556,954 of record CM034546.1, read on the forward strand.
AGAGTTAGACACTTAAAACGTCAAGTAAGTGAAGATTGTAATTGTCTAAATACAACTAGATTTTTAAATATAATAAATCATTTAACGAGTAGTTTTCGATTTGCTACAGACATGTTATATAATATCTCAATTCAATGAGCCTTCTTCAAAAAATTGACCCCGCCAGTTTTTGCCAATTTTTATACCAACATGCTCATAATATTAACAATTGAAAACGGTTCAGTGAGCTGAATCGAGTTTTAGGAATTGCATTTTTCATTGTCGTAACCGTCGGTTCCTGTTTAAAATGCATACTGTTCAAGGGCTTGTTTATAAATGAAATTGTCTCATTTTATGTGTTGCAGTGTCTCCCTAAATATGCAAGGTGTGGTCTATGTGATTGGTCGGATTTTATCAACGATTGGGAATGTGACGAGTGTTGTGGTACTTTCGTATGCAGACAAATGTATACGACTAGTAATGGAGCACTTAAGAATTGTTTTCCTCCTGCAATTGTAGGTTGAAACATCGAAAACCATTTGTTCGTTTTTTGGCAAAATGGGATAGAATACATTTTGATAGAATATAAAAACAAATGTTCGAATAACTAATTCAAATTGATAGAATTGAAGCGATCCAGGCTAAGTGCATTGGGAAATGGGAATGGTAGATAATTGATAATTTAATAAGTTTATGATAAAACGTTTAATAAAAAATTTAACGGTATATACCCTTTACTAACCAAAAACTGTAAAATGCAGTTTTAGAAACAGCAATAAAACCATTAATTATATTATAATGGAATATGGAATTAATTTTATTGTTATCGCAAATAAATGCAGAGTGCCGAAAGGATTTTTACATATCCAAGATGATTTGAAGTGATAGTAGTAAAAGTTAATAGTCCAAATTTTTAGCATTTATGCTTGCACAAAGGAATGTGTTGATAAAAGTACACAAATAAATTATAAGCATTTTAAATAAATATTCAAGTCTTTTAATTTTGTGTAGTGGTTAGTGAAATTGTTGGTTGTTAGTGCTATTGTGTGAAAATAGTAAATGATACTCAAACAATATGAAGCATTATTCGGTTTTCTTTGTGATGTTATGTCTTACTGAAATAATCGTCGGAAGAGAAGGTAAACGAATATACATAGCATAAATAGTATTTTATGCTCAATTCCTCAAAACGCTTTAATGAAACTTAAATATGTAACAAAAATTTTACAAATATGAACTTTTTAAAAGGTACTTTTAATAATTATTCTGCTTTTAGAAACAAACTGTCAAAAGCAGGGAGGATATTGTAATCCAAAGGGGTCTTGGTCTTGCCCCACAGGATCACGCAGTATCCCATGGAGGTCTGGCTTCAGACTTAAAAAAACTAAATGCTGTATTGAAAGTTCTAAGGTAACTAATCATGTTCAGTTCTAAGGTATCTGTAATTAAAGCACATGTTTTTAAAGCATTAATAGTTGTCTAGAGTCTATACCCAATTGCCTCAGCAAATGGGTCTAGTATCGTTGGCTCTACCAAATGCATTCTGTTTGCCATGGAATCCGTGGCAAACAGAGGTGATGGCCGACAATGAGACATGCAAGGTGGAAATGAGAGGAGGCGGCCAAAACTGATGTAACCATGGATATTCTGAATAAAGGAAACGGCAGTTGAGCAACAAAGGATTCAGCACTAGGCAAAAAGGCTCGAAGCAGTAGGCCGAAAAGGAATTATCAGTTTTTCAGTTTCATTAAAATAGGGGAATGTCATCGAAATAGGGTGATCGTATGTAGGCTCACAATAACAAGATATGAGAAATATAGACCCCATCTAGACCAGAATGAATTTTTGAATACATTTCAATGTAACTTAGCACTTAAACTTAACAGCAATCAGTAACAGAAATCTCGCCTGAGTAAAAGCTACAGTCAAGGCTGTATTTTGGAGGCAAGCGTTGAGGGAAAAAATACCAAAACGCGAATTTATGTGATTTTTAGACTATTTCTCACCAAGGACGTATTTAGGGATGGGCTTTACGGGCTGAAGCCCCCCCCCCCCCCGAAATCCAAGAAAAAGGGAATTTTTTTCTCAAAATAGCAGAAAATTTCGCGCTCCGCGCGATTATTTGCCATTTCTAGGCCATTTTTGACTCATTTCCTTCAAAAAACGCCAAAAATTTTCGCGCTACGCGCGAATATATATACTTAAAATATCTATTGGAAATCTAGCCCCCTCCGAAACTCAGTTCTGCATACGTGCTTGTTTCTCACCTTATTATTTTAGGCTATTTAGGCAAAATAAGCCAAAATTTTTCGCGCTTCGCGTAAATATGCCTATTGCATATACTAGGTGTATGACGTCGTTGTCCCTTCCGAAATTGACTTCTAAATACGTTACTATGGGTACAGGGTTAACTTGTTTGATAAGAGAATTGTAGAATTAGGTTAAACTTTAACTGGCTATAGATCAATAATATTATGAACTTTGGGTTATTTGAACATTCACAGTGGTTTCACTGTCACAACGCTCACAATGATAAGAAATTAAATTCGATTAATATTGAATGTCACATAGAAGTCAGAGATGGCCAAGCACGTATCCAGGAATTTGACCAAGTGGGGGGCACCAAAATCTATTGGTAAAATTAAGACATATTTGCGCGAAGCGCGAAATTTTTTTGGATTTTTAACCTTTTTTGATAAAAAAATCGCCTTTTCTGGAGATTTAGGGGGGGGGGGGGGGGCGGGCCACCCTCTGGATACGTGCTTGGGGATGGCAAGTATAATATTTCGCTTGAAATAAATAGTGAATTACATCACTTTATTTTGCGAAATATTTCACATCCAATTTTACCTTTACGCGAAAACAGCCACTTTCCTTTCTTATAATACTATTTCTTTAATTTAATGCTAAATTCCTTTATGGCCTAACTGCCAAAGCCTTTGTACGAACTGCCAAATTCCTTTGTTTTACACCCACTTTCAATATAACCCTTAATTTAATGACATAAGTTATCCAACTGCTCTTGTGTCTTGGAAATTGGACTAATAGCAAATACTAATAAATAATATTCAGTCGTACTTCAGCCGGTCGAGATAGAATCATTATCTACATTATTAAATTACGGAATGCCGTAGACTTTTGCGCTCTGATCATGCGCGAGTTGGAGGAGGAGAGGGCTGCTGATATAGCAGGCAATGTGTGCGTAGTAAGGAAGGTTGTAGGTTGGGAGATGCAGGCTATTGGGATTGGAAGAAATGCAATGCAGTGAATACACCGAGCCGAGCGAGTAAATAACAGAACAGAACAAGAGATGGCAGCTGTATCATATCTCATATTCTCCTACAACATGAGAAATGTGCACTTAAGGCTTCAGTAGAGGTGTAAGCTCTATATAATAAATTACGCAAATGTTGTACAACTGGGTTGATGAAAAAATTATTTTTGTTATGGGGCGGGTTATGGGTGGGGAAGTGGAGACTACGTGGAGCTAATAAAAAACTTTTTTCCATTGTGGGAGGAGGATGGGTGGGGAAGTAGAGACTACTTGGAGCTAATAAAAAACTTTTTTTTGCTTTGTGGGAGGGAGGTGGGTGGGGAAGTGGAGACTACGTGGAGCTAATAAAAAACTTTTTTCCATTGTGGGAGGAGGATGGGTGGGGAAGTAGAGACTACTTGGAGCTAATAAAAAACTTTTTTTTGCTTTGTGGGAGGGGGGTGGGTGGGGAAGTGGAGACTACGTGGAGCTAATAAAAAACTTTTTTTACTTTGTGGGAGGGGGGTGGGTGGGGAAGTGGAGACTACGTGAAGCTAATAAAAAACTTTTTTGCTTTGTGGGAGGAGAATGGGTGGGGAAGTGGAGACTACGCGGAGCTAATATAAAACTTTTTTTGCTTTGTGGGAGGGGGATGGGTGGGGAAGTGGAGACTACGTGGAGCTAATAAAAAAACTTTTTTTGCTTTGAGGCAGGGGGATGAGTGGGGAAGTGGAGACTACGTGGAGCTAATAAAAAACTTTTTTTGCTTTGTGGGAGGAGAATGGGTGAGAAAGTGGAGACTACGTGGAGCTAATAAAAAACTTTTTTTTGCTTTGAGGGAGAGGGATGGGTGGGAAAGTAGAAACTACGTGGAGCTAATAAAAAACCTATTTTCCCTTTATGGGACGGGGTGGGTGGGGAAATGGAGACTACGTGGAGCTAATAAAAAACTTTTTTTACTTTGAGGGGGGGGGTGGGTGGGGAAGTGGAGACTACGTGAAGCTAATAAAAAACTTTTTTGCTTTGTGGGAGGAGAATGGGTGGGGAAGTGGAGACTACGTGGAGCTAATAAAAAACTGTTTTTGCTTTGTGGGAGGGGGATGGGTGGGGAAGTGGAGACTACGTGGAGCTTATAAAAAAAACTTTTTTTTGCTTTGAGGGAGAGGGATGGGTGGGAAAGTAGAAACTACGTGGAGCTAATAAAAAACCTATTTTCCCTTTATGGGACGGGGTGGGTGGGGAAATGGAGACTACGTGGAGCTAATAAAAAACTTTTTTTACTTTGAGGGGGGTGGGTGGGGAAGTGGAGACTACGTGAAGCTAATAAAAAACTTTTTTGCTTTGTGGGAGGAGAATGGGTGGGGAAGTGGAGACTACGTGGAGCTAATAAAAAACTGTTTTTGCTTTGTGGGAGGGGGATGGGTGGGGAAGTGGAGACTACGTGGAGCTTATAAAAAAAACTTTTTTTGCTTTGAGGGAGAGGGATGGGTGGGAAAGTAGAAACTACGTGGAGCTAATAAAAAACCTATTTTCCCTTTATGGGACGGGGTGGGTGGGGAAATGGAGACTACGTGGAGCTAATAAAAATCTTTTTTTACTTTGAGGGGGGGGGGTGGGTGGGGAAGTGGAGACTACGTGAAGCTAATAAAAAACTTTTTTGCTTTGTGGGAGGAGAATGGGTGGGGAAGTGGAGACTACGTGGAGCTAATAAAAAACTGTTTTTGCTTTGTGGGAGGGGGATGGGTGGGGAAGTGGAGACTACGTGGAGCTTATAAAAAAAACTTTTTTTGCTTTGTGGAGGAGAATGGGTGAGAAAGTGGAGACTACGTGGAGCTAATAAAAAAACTATTTTTCCTTTATGGGAGGGGGGTGGGTGGGGAAGTGGAGACTACGTGAAGCTAATAAAAAACTTTTTTGCTTTGTGGGAGGAGAATGGGTGGGGAAGTGGAGACTACGTGGAGCTAATAAAAAACTTTTTTTGCTTTGTGGAAGAGGGATGGGTGGGGAAGTGGAGACTACGTGGAGCTAATAAAAAAACTTTTTTTGCTTTGTGGAGGAGAATGGGTGAGAAAGTGGAGACTACGTGGAGCTAATAAAAAACCTATTTTTCCGTTATGGGAGGGGGTGGGTGGGGAAGTGGAGACTACGTGGAGCTAATGAAAAACTTTTTTTGCTTTGTGGGAGGAGAATGGGTGGGGAAGTGGAGACTACGTGGAGCTAATAAAAAAACTTTTTTTGCTTTGAGGGAGGGAGATGGGTGGGGAAGTGGAGACTACGTGGAGCTAATAAAAAAACTTTTTTTGCTTTGTGGAGGAGAATGGGTGAGAAAGTGGAGACAACGTGGAGCTAATAAAAAACCTATTTTTCCGTTATGGGAGGGGGTGGTTGGGGAAGTCGAGACTACGTGGAGCTAATAAAAAAACTTTTTTTGCGTTGTGGGAGGAGAATGGGTGGGGAAGTGGAGACTACGCGGAGCTAATAAAAAAGGTTTTTTGCTTTGTGGGAGGAGAATGGGTGAGAAAGTGGAGACTACGTGGAGCTAATAAAAAAACTTTTTTTGCTTTGTGGGAGGGGGATGGGTGGGGAAGTGGAGACTACGTGGAGCTAATAAAAAACTTTTTTTGCTTTGTGGGAGGAGGATGGGTAGGGAAGAAGAGACTACGTGGAGCTAACAAAAAACTTTTTTAGCTTTGTGAGAGGGGAATGGGTTGTGAGGTGGAGACTATGTTGAGCTAATAAAAAACCTATTTTTCCTTTATGGGAGGGGGATGGGTGGCGAAGTGGAGAATACGTGGAGCTAATAGAAAACTATTTTTGCTTTGTGGGAGGGGGATGGGTTGGGAAGTGGAGATTACGTGAAGCTAATAAAAAACTTTTTTTGCTTTGTGGGAGGAGAATGGGTGGGGAAGTGGAGACTACGTGGAGCTAATAAACATATTTTTTGGGTTGTGGGAGGGATTTGGGTGGGAAAAGGAACTACGGGAAGTTTATATTTTTTGTTTAGAGGAGTGGCAAGCGTGTGGAGCTAGTAAAAATATATTTTGGTCATGGAAAGGAATGTGTAGAAAAATGGGGATAATTATTTAGAGTGAAGAAAATTGGTGGGAAGGTGAAGATAGCAGGGAGCTGATAAAATTAGGGGTGGGATAGGGTGGAGACATTAACATGAATTTGATAATATTTTTGTTTAGGGAAAAAAATGTGAGTTTAAGATTTGGGCCTAAGTAAAATTGTTTTATGTTGAGTAGAAGTGGAATGAATAGGGAAGCAGAGATATTTTAATGGGGAAAAATTGGTGAAAATTGGAGGCTAAATGAAACTTATGTTTTGTTGTAAGACAATTGCTTATTCATTTAGTCGAAAATGGAAAAGACATACAATATGTAGTTTTTGGATCCACATTAATCCTGTTCTTGGGCCAAAGTAAGAGCAATTTAAGATTGAAAAACTTTTATGGGAAGCGTGCGTGCGAAGTGATTGTGGAGAGCAAAACGGATCTGTAATATAATTTTTTGTTTTCAGTGGAGAATAGGAGGGCAGATATCACATGGAAAATATATGAGGCTGGTTAAATTTTTTTATTTGGGGGGAGGGAATGGAGCGGAGAGCTAAAAAATTCGTTGATCTGACACGTTTACCGAACTAATAAAAATTTCCTTTGTGACAATTGGGTGTAAGTTGGGGCCTACATGAAACTGATTCATTGGTAGCTGGCAGTAGCTTTGGTAAATGGATGAGGAGATAGCATGGAGCTCATAACAAGTATTTTGTAGATTGGAGGACTTAGTAGGAAATCGACCATACACAGAACTTTGGTCTGGGGGAGGGCATTGTGTGAGGAAGTGGAGACATCATTTAGTAAATAGAAATTACTTTTTGTTAGGGAAGTCAATGCGTTGGAAGGTGGAGATTAAGTGGAGCTTATAAAAACTATTTTGTTGGGGTGGCGGATAGGTTGGGAAGTAGGAGACTACATCAAAGATATTTATAATTGGTTAGGTAGATATGTTGGTTAGAAGTAAATGGATAATATTAATTTTTTGGTTTCCTGTTAACTTTAATCTTAATTTCTATTTTTGTGAATAAAGATTTTCGAACAATTGCTACCGTGACGAAGTCACGGGTCGAGAACGGGCTCGTTCTTACATATTTTTTACCGGAATTAATCTATTCTTCAGCATTCATTCATGAAGGACAAATTTATTTGTATATGGGTATTAATTTTAACCACTGGCTAAAACTCATTTTAACCAGGTTAAAAACTATTTTAACCTCTACCAGTTAAGCCACTAGCCCATGTCTACTGAAAACTGAATGAATTCTTACAATATAAACGCTTGTTTTTCTACAGTTATTATGTCCTTTCCTACTCTATATCATAACTACGAAGGTTTCATTACCCCACACTTCGTAATCAATAAATCAAAGCAAACTTGATCATAGTTGACCTTATGGCTTTTGGTTATTAGCGTCATTGTGATTATGATATGCGATGAGAGGAGGAGAGGAGAAATGGAATGCTGCTTCCCAAATTTGATAAGAATTCTTATCTTAATTGCCTAATAAAGCAGCGAGGATAAGACGTGTCTCTATTTTACCCAACTGTAAATAAAATTTTGTCCCTGTAGAAAACTGTAAAATATTTCAGAGCTATTTACTGTAACTTCACTTTCACGTCTACAAGTAACAATAATTGCTTAACGTTACTCACCTACGAGTACAATGTATACAAAAAATCTAGTTTTTGATTCCATTAATTAATCAAAGGCAATCTAATAACTCAGCACCGTTCGCAGTTATAGTACATGTATTTTAAAAGATTTTTTTGGTTTATTGTTCATTGGTTTTGGAGAATCCAACCTATGGAAAACTGAACACTTCACAATCTCAATTTTAATAGTTATTTAATATTAACTCTCTTTATATTGTAATCTCGTTATGTGTCGTATCAGCATAATAGAATATCTGATTCCACCAAGTTTCGGATATTCCCATATTCCCATTGTCTTAGACGTCCGGGAAATGTAGTAAATACTGGGAAATAGTTGTTAATATGGGAAATAAAGCCAAGAACATGTTGGGGCAATATCAGTTTTATTTCCAATACTTTGTGCTTTTCTCTTCCCAACCCCTACTTTGATATCTTTATTTCCATGTGGGAAATGTCCTTAGTAGTATTTCCTAGTTGAAACCTTGTACTGCCCATCATCATCAATCATTATTCTGTCCCACAACAATACACGAGTCCGTGTTATACAAAATTGTATATGTCATATTTGTCAGTAACAAAAGCGAGGTAAAGTTCATGAAACCAAAAGATTTAATAGAGTGCAAGATGTTTTCGTCCCACTCGGTTTCACTAAATATTGATTCCTGAACAGTTGGATTAGATCTGGCTTTCTGGGCTGAAATTCAGTCTGAATGTAGAGTAACTCCAAATGACATATCATCCAAGATATCTGTGGAATAGGACGACATTAAGGTATTGAAAATATGCTTTGGCCCTGTGAGAGGAATTGGGAAACAGAGAATCTGCTAGAAAATCATGGAGAAGAATCATCAGAAGTTTTCAATGTGTCGCTAGGAAACGGAAGGTTTCCCAAAGTACAATATTCCAGGAGACAATGGACTCTTTGGAGATGGCTGGCAGCAGTAATGGGGTTTTTCTTCTTTTTGGCTGCCTACGTCCAGCACAACGATCCAGATCCTTATCTGTGGATGGTAAGCTAACTAATATAATTTGAAACAAGTAATCAATTGCCACTTTTAGCTGCATTTCCATTGTCGGTTTTGTGAGAGTATCTGTTTACTCATTTAGTCTTAGTCTCATTTGTTACGTTGTATTATAATGTATCGGAGTCTGAAGTATGAGTTAGAGTTGCCTGTGTTTTTGGGAATACTTTAACACAGATAACTTCCGAGAGATTCTAAATTTGCCATATCATTGGAAAGGGCATAATAATGCGATTTTGTGATTATATATCCTCTATATAATAATACATCGATTTTCAATTTGATACATTTTCCCCACATTTTTAGAAATAGTCAGGAAAATTCAATCTAAAATTTCTCGGCTAAAATAAACTAACTTGGATTGTAATATTTAAATATATATATATAACTTGTCTCATGAAAGTGGAGTAATTAAAACACTTTTTTGATATCAAAATTGTTTTCCCAGCGACAGGAGAAAGCTGATTTCATTATGTTAACAATAAGTTTGACCTTTGCAGACGGTTTACTTAGTTCCATGCTTTGTGAGCTGGACAGTCGCCTCCACTTCCTACAAGATATCGTTGACCAAACCGTTGACACTTTTTCACGTGACATATTTCAACATAGATGTGATAATCACCAGTCACATTGTTTTCTGTTTCCTACTCGGAGGTTGGACCCTTCTCTGCTACTGTATTGTAGAAATGGATATAAGTTCTTTCCAGACAAACAAGTGGGATTTTTCTGAAGAGGAGATGATGATGGAGGAAGCGAAGGAACTTGTCGGACTTTGTCTCACAACAGCCTGGCTCTCTCTCATGAAAAATCGCAATTTTGTGCTATTGGGAAAAACAGGAACGATTTTGGGATTTTTATTGACAATGTTTCCTTTTCTAGCTTGGATTTTAGTTGCCATATACGAGGCTGAGATGAAAGAACAGTGCTGAATGAAGTATTGTAATGTTATTTTCTTTATTACCATAATAATCTCTATCACTAAATCTCTCCCTATGTTTAATATTATATAGTAATTTATTATCTTTTCCAATATTAAATAAATTTAACAATCTACTGTTTATTTCCTATTACTAGTAAATCAGTCGACTGTATAAAAGTCATATTCCTGGAAAAATTTCCCAAATAATTATTAAAATAAATATACCTAATGACATTTTGCAGTTTTTGTAGTAATTTAAACCACTTTATTCAATTGCGGTAGTAATTATTAGTTTCCATAATCATTCTGCGACGAAATTAATACCAAATATAGTACTTGGTCACTGCTCTTTCACCAAAGACACCTAAAATTTCACACACTAATATCACAATGTAAGTAAATTATTTAATTTTTTTGACTTAAAGTACAACATAGTAATTATTGTAATTATCTAAAATATGATATTATTATACTAGCCGATCGTAGGACTCAGGCAGGACCCAGGCCAAAAGACATTAGATAGAAGTAGACTGGAAGTTTCGTTTGTTTACTTTTACTGGCAGAAAAAGAAATACCCGCGAACATTATTATATATATAAACTCCACAGTCTATAGGTATATCTACATCCTTTCGCGGGGATTTCTACCACAAAAGTTATAACACAGAGTGAATGTAAGCTTCCACTCTATCCTTACTTATGACTCTATACTCCCAGGCCATGGTATAAATAAAGCTAGTGTGCATTCCGTGGCAACATATATATTTATTATTATTATTTTATTATTAACTGACGGTCCTTGCAAGCTTTCGCCCATGGACCCATAATTTGGTCACGTTTGTCATACAGCTTTATAACTTCCATTATTATCGCATTGGAATAAACTATTACTTATTACACTATTATGTATGTATGCTATTGCTATATACTACACTATATTATAAGCTATAACTAAACACCTATATTATTACTAACACATAATATTAAGACACGTTACATTAAGTTAACTTTTTTTTAAAAGTTTCACTGTGTATTATCGCCTTGGGCTATAACCGTACAGTTTTCTAAAACTAAATTACTACATTACATCATTATTGTATATCTAATTGCATTTCGTATTTCTATATCTACTTAACACTTATTAGGATTATGCCATTCTATATGTATTGTAATATCTTATATCATATAATACTATTTATAATATGCTACATCATACACTTTTTATGTACCTTATTATTCTGATATCTGGACCACTCTATTCATTCTGCTTTTATTCCCATTACTTACAAAAATTATAAAAAAATTTGACACTAACGGAACGGAAGATAGTCATGTAGTATACTTCATATTTGCCGAATGCTTTCTATCGCTAATTTGCCCACCAAATTATTTATAATATACTTTGCTGCACTTGAAGTTCATCATTCAAACAAAATAATTTTGTAACAGATTTTACTTACTCCGCAGTTCACTATGGGCTATTTCCGTATATAACTACATTTTTTGATTATTTAACTACGACGTTTATTCTATCTACCTACTTCAATTTTGCAAATAATTTTGTTTAGTTTTTTCCTGAGCCAAACAATTTATTAAAGTTACGTATTATTTACGGATGTCACACTTATTTACTAAATAACAACTTGCATTTTCCTTTACTACAATTATTATCAAGATTACACATTATGACTTTAAATGCCACATAAAATCCATTAAAATGCTGTTTCAACTTACTGATGTTGCAGATATACCTATGCTTGTAATTTTAATTCCTGGTGGAAAGTTCCAGTTTTATTTGTTGTTCAAAATGACAAACATGGTTAATGGGCAACTTAAGTGGATGTATACGAACTGGAATTTTGCCACTTGAGCATAATAACAGTAATAATACTTTATTTGTACGTAAAGAAACTTTGTTTGAAAATAAATCGTTGTTATAAATAACTCTGTTATTGGCGTTTTGGCGTGATCGCTTTTAATAACTCTTTCCCTTGTCATCTACTTCAGAGAAATACAAGTATTGTACGTAAATATTATCTCAAACTAAATGAATGAGTAGTAACCCGAAAGGAGAGTTTCTCTACTTGTTACCTTACATAGTTTCATTTCATTTATTATTGTGGCAAATTCTACTTAAATTACTCCGCAGTTGTTGTATTTTTCCTTTAGAAACAATATTTTAGCTGTTGTAATATGGAATACTCAGAACTGGAACGCGAAATAGCCGAAAAGCTTGTCTCTAGGCAAAACAAGGCAATCTATCCTGAAGCATTTGCTCAATTTGGTCCTGAAAGGTGTTTCCTCCCCAAATACTACTCAAAACATTCGGAAACTATTGACAATTTAGAAGTAAGGGAAGATGACTTGTGGATTTGCTCTTTTATTAAAGCAGGTACAACTTACACTCACTAATTAAAAATATTTTTAATATTCAAAGGAGATAATACTTGAAACCAATTGATTTTTGTACTAAAATATATTTTTACCGGTATAGGGACGACATGGACCAAGGAAATTTTATTGCATTTCACGACCAGGTCACCGTCCACCACCACAGGGCCACTAATAATATCAGCAGCAAAAATATAGAATGTAACACGGAACTGAAAAAATGGGAAAAATTATTTTTTTGAGTTTTCGGGGAAAATTTTCCTTTTTTTGATGGGGGCATCCGGGAAGAACTTTCTCTTCTACAGTTTGTAGTCCGTCTCGTTTACGTAATATCAGATTAAATGACTTCACATCAGAATTTTTGATCTCAATTAAAACTATTATTCTTGCACCGCAACTTCGTTTTACGTATTAATTAAATGTCAAGTCCTGTGGTGGTCCAGTAATACTCCGATGGTGACCTGGTCGTTACGGAATGAAAATGTGTCATGTGTAGGAAATGGCTTGGCTCCTCCTCCATGATCTAAATTATGATGCAGCAATGGTGAATTCATATATTAGAGTGCCTTATTTAGAGTAAGTCATTCGTGATTGTTATTATAGAAAAGAGGCATTTATACCACCTTACAAGGCTATTTGGTCTGCAACAATCACTATAATACACTGCCGAAAATTATTACCAATCGCTTTGTAATTTCATTATAGGTTTGATGCAACTTGGAGTGTGGCTTCAATAAGCGCAAAACTAAAGGAAGATGTAGGAAAGCCTAACACCATGCAAATTGTCCAACAGCTTGTGTCCCCGCGAACAATTCAAAGTCATCTTCCCTGGAGTCTTCTCCCCAAAGAAATTCGAAGGGGAACAAAAAAGCCCAAGATTATTTATGTTGCTAGAAACCCAAAAGATATATGCGTTTCATTTTATCATCATCGAGTTTTGATTGAAGGATACTTGGGCTCAATTGATGATTTCGTCGATGAATTTATTGCGGATTTGTGTAAGATAACTTTTATCGAAATTATCAAAAAAATACTTAATGCTTATTGTTCATTATCTTCATTATTTTAAGTCCTATATTGTTGAGGTACCTTTCACTCATGCCAGTTAATGTAACAATTACTGCTAGAAATGTATTTTACAATTTAATATTTTTCTACCACATTAAGCGCCAGATTTACTACTGGTGTCAAATAAATCTCTTTTAACTACAGCTCTCTACGCTCCGTATTGGAGCCATGTTAAAGGATTTTGGAGAATTCGAAATGAGCCGAACATTCTCTTCCTTACATTTGAGGAATTAAAAAAAGTATCTACCTACCTACCTGCATTCTACATTTATTAAATTAAATCAAATAATTGGCTATTTCAATCCAGTTTTAATGAACGTAATAATTACAGGATTTAGGAAACGTTATTGAGAAAACAACCAGTTTTCTGGGGAAATCATTACAAGGGGATGAAAAAGACAAACTTTTGAATCACCTTAGTTTTGAAAGCATGAAGATGAATCCATACATCAACCTGGACGAAATCACTAATTTATTGACTCAAATTCATGGAATTCCTCGAAGAACACATTTCATAAGAAAAGGAAAAGTTGGGTCTTGGAAAGAAGAACTTTCTCAGGAATCCATACTGAAAATGGATGAATGGGTTAGAAAAAACAGGATTCCAGGACTTTGGGACGATTTATGTGCATAAAGTGGCATAATGTTTTGTTTTATTATGCTTTATTAGTACATATTATTTTATTGATTTATATCTACAATAACAAAATAGTAACAAGATAGTTTGTAAGATTGTTATTTGTTGAAAATGAGTACGATTTATGTTCTATCATTATAATCATTTATTTAATGTTTAAGCTCTTTAAATAAGAATTTTCAGATTTACTGACCTACACTTATGACTTCTTTCTAAATAAAAATTAGTGAAATTTAATTCCACAATACCCTCCGATAACTCATTACTACCCAGGTAATCAGAGATATCCATAATAAAATAAATATTTTTTGCACACTTATACCGACACATACATTGGGGGACAAATTAATGCCTACTAACATTAAAAAGTGAACTATATTTTGTGTATAGTATGGTTGCATTCATCTATAAATAACACAGTCTGGCTGTCTTTTAGGTATTTTTTACCTTATAAAATTCACTACAGTATGGAGTATGTATTTTTCGTTCTTTAGTATTATACATTAGGTCTGGAATTCATTTCTCCCATTTTATTCTGCAGGTCCATAATTGCATTTTGAAGGGGCTCAAGCAATAACTTTATTTGCTGCAGGGCTTGAGGTGAGAGTTCTGTTGATGGCTGATTATTTACGGCAACTCTACTTTGGTTGGCTGGTTTAAATGCGGAAGTTATTGCTGCTAGTGGACTAGAAGCTGGAGCAGTCGGTGCAGAATTACCAGTTTCATGCTTTGAAGATGAATTGATTCCAAACATTTTCAATTTTGTTGCCAATTCTACCACTTTTTTCAATTGCCCTTTTACTTGTGGTTTGTACCTGTCAGGATTTAAACAAGGACTGGATGTTAAATATGGAATGAACTTAGCTTTAATGTCTTCGGGAAGATTCTTGTCGTTAGGATCGGTTGGACAAAATTCGAATAAAACAATAAAGTTTTCCTTGTGTTTTGTGTCAGTAGTGTTCATTGGAGTATTCAGATGGCTTTTCCCATTTGAGGATCCATAATCTACAGGATTACTAAATAAACAGTATTTTAACGCATTAAGCCTTTTAAAAACATTCTTAATCTTAACGGCTAAAATCATTGAGATAGTTAATAATTAGTTTGATAATTTATCGCATCCATAGCTAAATTTTTTTTTAAATAAAAACTATTCTGTTGCTAGCTTTTAACCAGGGTGAAAATATATATGTTTAGTTTACCACCTGCTTCATCAGTTATCAACAATTTAGGTAATACGTTATTTATAATTTAAACTCAGATTATGTAAGTTGCATTAAAGACCTACCTTTGTTCCACTTGAAATTCTTGTCTGTGACTACGAACTGCTGTATTGATGATGGTTACGATAGAGAATCTATGAATTGCCCATCTTGATATCCGACGAGGAAGCAAATTGCTGTAAATTAGGGATTCAAACAAAGATATTTGCTGAATTTGTCGAGTAACCGTAACCAGTGATGCTGTTTTTTGTAATTCCTGTCAAAACAGAAATTTTTGGTACAATAAACCCATTTTAGTTTACAAAGGCATATTGGTTATTTATGTTTAAATTGCCGTTAAAAACAATTTTTAAAAAATTTGATGAACAATATCTCAATGACAAACAAGTATTTATTTTACCTGAATATCGCTAACAGCCAAACCAAGGAGTAAATTCATCAACACAATAGTTATGATAATTATAAATCCGACGAACATGACGTGCGCTAAAATGGAGTACTCAATTACATCTAATCTTTCATTGGATTCTTCAAGTAACAATCCTTCGTAATCAGATTCTCCTATCATGATTAGCAGAACTTTTACCAGAGCTAAAGGTTGACTTTCTTTTTGAAACATTTCATTCTGAAAAAGTAAGACACTCGCCAATTTAATCCCACTAGTTGTAGTTTTATTATAAATTACAATATTAAAACTTTAAACGTAGCTGCTTACCTGTGGAAACAATACGCAAAATCCTAAAGCGAATCCAAGAAGTAAGGCAAAATATGTCCCAAAAAACATAGCGAAATCCTTAAGAACCTATTCAAATCATAATATTATAGTATGTTTAGTTTAGTTATTATTAATTTTATTATTAGTAATAAATATAAAAAGCAATTTGTTAACAAAATTAGGCAGTATATTAATATTTATGAAATTAATGTTCTGTATTTATTTTTGAATCTGCCTTGAATAATATGTTTATATTTAGACATTTGTATTTCTGTACATTGTATTTAGTTCAACGAAATTCTCGAATTTTCTAAATAGTATAGAATTCTAGAGGAGGTTAGATAAACTATAGAGCCAAAACTTCACAAAATTTTATTTCTGTTGAATCATTTTGTGTAATTAAATAATATTACCTTTCCCAACATTTCTACGTACACACCAACACGCGGTATGCGACCAACTTGTACCAAAGTCATTCCCCACGCAAAAAAGACTCCAAACTTAACAAATGAAATACCACATTAATAAATGCTGTATCATTATAATATTATTATTGATGCAAAAATTAAAAACTGAATTTCCAGAGTGTAAGAAAACATTCATCATTGTTTTAATTATAAATCTACGGACTTATATACGCAATTTATTAGCAATACAGTAACAAAATGCACAGATATAGTGGTTTATCGTTCATACCAAATAACGTAGACAGTTGTCATGATTTTGTACCACTGTACCAGATACATCTCTTTCAGGGTTGGGGTTTTTTGGCAAAAAACCCACCCCACTTTGCTTAAAAAACCCTGGGTTTATTGGGTTTTTTGGGTTTTTTACAAAACATACAATAATCTGCACTAAAGCTCCATCTAGATAAGTAAAAACATACTAATTTTCTCATATTTCTAAGTCAAAAATGTAAACAAATATACAATCAGGTGGAAACAAATTGTAGCTTTTACACTTTTACGTGCAAAAAATGCATCGTATCGAGATGGCGAGGTTAGCTATAAATTAATTTTAAGTTTGTAAGTTTTAATCTTTGTGGAAGATTATATTGTTGTATACATAATTATGCTCAATTTTAATTAACTCCTTGCATTTTCCATTCATTGCTGTACTGCTTCACTATTAAAGTTCCAAATTAATGAAGGAATTTCATGAAGTCAATTAAATCAGTAAATATTATGTTGAATAGTTATTCAGTAGTTGTTATCAAAGAGTAATAATAGTACAGGTAGATGCTCAAAAAATTGCATGTTTGCTGCGTTAAAATATGTTGACAATAAAACTTTTTGTGTTTTAATTTTTGTTTTTATATGCGTAAGTAATAGCAGTTGCAAGATTACACTATGATGTTGTTATTGTCAGCTGTAGTTTTTATATATGGTATAGTATAGGCTTACATTTATGCCTATAGTTATATAAAAAACCCTTAAACCCAAAAAACCCTAAAAACCCAAAAAACCTGGGGTCGTGGGTTTTTTCCTAAAAAACCCGGGTTTTTCGATACCTTGATCTCTTTAGACACTATAGTGAGGGAAAACATCACTCAAAACAGAGTGAAGAAAGTCGTGTAAACCTGGCATTTTCCCACTCCGGGTTTTGGATGATGTTTATACCATACCCCGCTCTAAGAGAATGTAGAGAAGTATACCTGGTACAAAACCATGACAAAAGTCTACGTTATTTGGTTCATATGCCAAATGTATTGTATTCAATTTTTAAATACTATTTTGAACTAGACAATAATCATTAATTAACATGGCATACCCCTGCAATGGGATACATCCAGTCTTGAACGTCCATTCCAAATCCAGGCATTATTGTTATGGTGGCAGTAATGCATAAAATCCACCACGCGTAATTTAGCCCAATACGAAAATAGCCTGCTCCATCCAGGTATATTTCATAGAATTCGTTCAAAAACATAAATCCTATCCCTACTGACATGGCAGAACTCATCACAAGCATTGCTGCCGTCGGTTCACAAGAAAAAGAATAACTGTCGTCGGTGGCTTTCATTGAACTGTTGGCCCCTGCATCGTCGTCTTCTTCTTCAAGAGGGTAAGGGCAGTTAATCAAATACACGTTGAAAACGTACGTAGTATAGAGAATCGCCAGAGCATACTGTCAATATCAAATCAATGCATTACATTTCAATACAGTTGCAAAAACCAAAGATAACTTACATAAAGGATCCTAATAATCCAGAACCATTTGCTAACGACTGTCCATTTCAAAAATAGGAAAGCTTCGGTGAGTGGATGAGTCAATAACATTTCTCTGCCTTCCTTATGGGCCTTTAACATACAGTCTAATAATTCCATTTCTTTAGTGCGGGATGAATTCATAATTTCAAAATCTTCTTCAGAAGTTCCCCTTGGGGATATTAATGCATCTGTAGGATTTCCTTGTAGGATCACGCTATAAGTCAAGTACTTTTAAATGAGTGCATAATTAATTATTTCAACTTGAGTCCATTTATAGTGTGAATGGAAATTAGTAAGTTGACCAGGAAAATTGATGCTGTATGAGATTGCCCTAATGGTTTTCTACCTTTAATGTGCATAGGTACATACTCGACAATTTCATGGTAGGTAAGCTGAATTTAATGAACTTGAAGCTAAGGAAAATGTATTAAAAATATTGATGTACAGTTCAATTGGCCTTCGAGTATTATTATATCTGAAGGAATGCTAAACTACCAAAAAATATATATCGACTGTAATTCTGTGATGGTTTGCAGGGTAGATTTAAATTGTACTACGCTTACGACAATGACAATAATATTCCATAATATGGGTCAACTAATCGATATTTTCCCTATTTGGCGTTTTTTAAAGAGATAAGCAAATGGCATATTAATGATTGATTTTAATACCTAAAATCCAGTTGCAGTTTAGAAGTGTCCTTGTCATGAAATTTTACACCTTTATCTAATTCTCCTACCATCACAGTAGGGATTTTTTGCACGAGTATAAATCCATCAGGTTTTTTATCAGTCCTGCAAAGCAAAGTGTAATCATATTTACTTACACAAAGCGTCAATCACAATATAATTATTAATTTGATTATTTTGTTGTGTTAATTAGTTATTAATATTAGTAAAAATTGTTAATAATGGAAGTTTAAGAAAAATAATGCACCAACTTATGATTTATGTCTGCACCGTTTTCCAATAAGATTGATGCGCAACTTGGCATCATGTGATGAGCAGCATAATGCAGAGGTGTCTTATGTTCATTGTCTTCGTCGTTGATCTTTGAACCTCTGTTAATAAGAACTTTAATGCAGTCTTCGTTTCTCTTGCTGCATTTTACACAACGGCATCCTTAATAGAATCAACAAATTCACAAGTTGAGATGTCAGTTAACACATTTTTCCTTAATTACGTGTAACCACTATTTTATAAGTTATCCGACCAAGTATTAATGTTTTCAATAATGTATCCCAAAGCAGTTTACCCGAAGTCCACTGTCTGGTGCCTTCCTTTACCCGAAAAAAGAAATTATAAAAGCAGAAAAAATTATTATATTCTGAAAATATTTTAAATGGTATTACCTCCATCAATGACCAAATGCATAGGTATGCGACCCAGGTAGTCGTCACAATTTATGTCAGCTCCGGCATCGAGCAAGACGGTTACTGCTTCTGCATCACTTTTGTCTGCAGCGATGTGTAGAATAGTCTCACCGTCTTTATAAATTTCTCCCAGAGAATTCGTCAATTCCTTCTCCACACGAAACTCGAGAACTGCTTTGTATTTGTCTTGAGTCATAAACTGCTTTAACTGTTCCAAATTACCCTGATCCACCGCATCAAATAAATCCATAAACAAACTCTCTTTCTCTTCTTCGTCCGACATTGTATCGTTATTTTTTTAAAGAAGTTCAAAATTTATAACCCAAAAAATACGTTTACTCTAGCAAGTTGGTTGAAGTCATTTTACAAACTGATCCATCATTATCAAATAGTTTACACGTTTTTAGGGTGAAGATAACATTATCTGGGTATTCCTGATTGCAACTTCCCTTTCTGATTCTGTTAAATTATAAATGTATACATGCAACGAAGTGTATCACAACACCGTTTACTTACGTGCAGCACTTACAAATAGTGGCTTTTAATATATCATGAAAGTGAAGCAGCCGGTACATTAATGAAATTTATTTAAACTGGCTTTTTGTATGTAGTAAATGAGTATAGTAAGGGAGTGTGGGAACTTAGAGAGAATACAGAGAAATCGGCTGAAAGTAATGTGATTTTCAGTTTCAGAATCTACCAACAATTTTAAGACGAGCCGAATTGACCAACTGTCAATGCACATAATTTGAGAGTTTTTTCAATACGTACTTCCATTGTTCCGTTTATTATCACTGGGAATGTCTCATAGGAGGAAAATACATTTACAAAAATAAGAATGATAATTATTTTTTACATGGAGAATTACATAATAGTTTGCTTTCGATTCAATTACTTCGACTCAATCAATTAATTCCATTACAGTGATAAACATATCTACAGCCAAGAAGAGATAGTGGAGTTTATAGCTATATATGTTTGCAGTTATTATCTTGTAGAAATCATACCCAGCTGGGTATTTATTTATATTAATATTTATATCTATGTACATGCTTTGCTTAAAGCAAAATCACGAAGCCAAAATTCTCCACTCCACGCGTGTCAAATCGAGCAGCACGTTTTAGCAATACATACGCTATTAGACTAAACTGAAGCATGCTGTAAAATATGATTCGGTTGCTTATAGTATTATGATTTCATTCATCCAACAGACAGTATAGACATAGAGTCCTTTGTGACGCAAAAAAGGATTTTGATTGAAAGTAAGCACATTAATATTTAATAAATAGCCTTGAAACGATTTTCATTTGATTTATACTTTACAGAAAATGTTTGGATATGTTCCGCAAAGGAATTAGGCTATATAATGCTTAGGTACAAAATATATGGTCGATTTAAGTTATAGAATTTAGTGTAGGCGGAACTTACCGCTGTTTTATATTTTGCAGTTGTGTTTGATTTAGATTTGTGATTGTCATATCACCAACTGGAGTTAATAACGTGTACGTGTGGGATATTCTAGTATTAATTTATAAGCTAGTTATTTCCGATTGTCTTTCACTTGGACTGATAATCTCAGAGGTATTAAAACTGATGCTAGGCGATCTTGTTTTGACAAGTTACATAAAATTCAAAAATACATACATATTTCGTTAAATACGATGTTTTTACTCCAAAATTAACACATTGTCATGGTCTTATAATTAATGGATTTTATAATGGTAATTGTATATGTCCAATTTGAAAAACATTTAATTAGAAATTAATTTTGACGTTTTGTCAATTACAATATTACGTACTAATGCTAAAGAATTGGAATTATTAAATCACATAATATGTCTTGCAAATTAAATCTTAACATGGATTTTATCGATTTAATTCAAAATAAGAATTTTTAACCTATCTTAGAGCTAAAATAAGAGTGATAGTATGGATAGCGGTGAATTGCATTACTTTCAATATAAAGTTATCCTTGATAACGAAGAATTCTCCGACTTCATAGACGATTGGAATGCAACTTCTTATTTCTCTCCGCACAAGTTTATAATTTCGGTAGTGTGCACCAATTCTTCTGTACTTGAAAGTCTTGGAATGATGATAGGCAACGGCCATTACAGGAAGTACTTCCCATTTGAGTGTCAAAATCACAATGTTGACGAATGGGCACATTAGGTATGCGAGTTTGGGAATGGAATTGTGCAGTCGAAGAGAAACGTACATGGAGCATATTTGTACAATTATTCCTGCCAGAAATACAATTGGGAATGACCACCTCAGAATATTTAAAAAGTTTTTGTGTAGTAAATATAAAATCCTATACTGGGAGATTGTGTTCATGATTTCTTTGAATGTTGGAATTCTTGAGCGTTTTGAAAACCGTGTGAGGATTATTGTTTCCAGCCAGTTGTTCAATGCCGAAGTATAAAACAGGAACAGGATAAATGTAAATAGCAGAGAGCACCATACATGAACGTCTGCTATGAACAGAGCAATGACGCACATAATCCTTAAAGTTATCAGAGTTGAGAAATGTTTATCCAAATGATCCAAGACAAATCTTCGAGTAGGATCCAAATCATCGAAGACTGCTAATGCTGTGGTAGCTACTACTATAATTCCAGCTATTGGAAATATGGCAGCGAAGATAAATGTATTGGTAGTATCATTATATTCCCTTTTTGTCGATTGAGATCCTGGAATTTCAAAAGTCAGCAATATTATACGATAGAATAGAAAAACAGAATAACATAGAATATTGTACGACTTTATCTTCTGTAATCTATAAATCTGTATAAGGTATAGGTATATGTAGATTCAATAAGCCCTGTTTTTGGTATCGTATTAGGTAAGTTATTTATTAAGAAATTGTTTATAACTTCAATATTAAATGAGTATTATTTTAAAAAATGCTACATACTTTCCCATTTGTTGTACAGACGAAGCATTGAATTAACCAATCGAACAATTTGGTTACCGCTAAAAAATAGAGTTAAATTAATTGTGATAGCAAGCAGCATGGCGAAGTAGAAGAAAACGTAAACAATTATCTGATAAGACAAGAAATCTGGAGTCGGATGAAAAATCTCACTGAGAAGCCTAAATGTGGAGTAGATGAACATAACACCAACACCTTCGACTCCTACATAGAACCAAAGAAAGAATTGAAGATTGCTCTTTGTGCTCATTAGAACTTTTTTATCCGAGTCGTAAGCAAATGGAGTGGCGAAAAAAAGCGATGCAATTAGGAAGTATCTTTTAACGACGTTGTAGTAGACTGGAGGAATCATTTTTGAAGAAAAATTAACTCTAGCACTCTACCAGTTTTAATGTTCAGTGTGAAAGGATTTCTGGGATAGACTGAATGGGAAATTTCTTTTTATTTTATTAGGTTGTATTTGTATCTACTTTATTCTTTACTACTTATACTGTTTTTGTTATTGATCAGCGAATAATATATCTCCCTTGTGAATTATTTAGTATTTAGTAGCGGGTTATTTATATAGCCAAAAATAATAGCCAATTAAATCGAACATACAAAAGGAGTAAAAATCATTTTGTTCACGTTTTCTTTCTGTGGAAGTTCACGGTTATTATTTAAAGTATATCTGAACGACTACGAATTAATTCAATTGCCACAATTTCGTTATATTATATTAACTTATAATCAAAGTAATTTGAAAAGTATAAATGTTACGCCATTTTCATGTAAGATTGAATTTAGATAGAAATCGGTATTATAAGAATACAATATCCTTACTTTAAGCTTTACTTTCAAAGAATCATTTCATTTTCTGTAGGTGGTTTACTTGTGATTGTTGTGATATGAAATATATTTGTTACCGCTACCATGTATAAATATAATTCTATGATAAATTTTATTTGAAGTAGTAATACGATTCAGCCCCAAGTTTATCTACACCAAATAGTCAACACGTCAAAAAATTAAATCCATTTGTGTCAAAACTGCTTTTATTCATGGACGAGGGTTAATCTGCCGTAATTCCCTAACGTGGCAAAAGCTAACCTAACCTTATCAAACCTAAACTACACTAAATTAATTCTACCCCATAGATTTGGATAGATTGGACATCTCCATTCATTTAATGTATTGCATTTTTATGACCTGCGAAGGACAGACTTAAGAGTGAATTGGGTAAAAGGCGGGGCAATTTAAAAGCTCAATTGATTTGTTTGACAACATTGAGAATATTGAGATTGTCATATTGTATTAGGCAAGCGGCATTTTTTGTATTTGCCTCAGTTTACCCAAATTCCAAATGTAAACAAAAGTTCAATCATGTGACCGTATGTCGCATCTAGATCTACAGTACTAGTTATATAATCTAAGTTCTACCCATGTAAATGTATACTCCCAGCCCAAAATATATTGGTAAAACGAAGGTATATTCGCGCGAAGAGCGAAATTTTTTTGGATTTTTAACCTTTTTGACAAAAAAATCGTTTTTTTCTGAAAGCTTAGGGGGGGGGCCGGGCACCCCCGGCCCCCCTCTGGATACGTGCTTGTCCCAGCCCATCGATACATCCGCCCAGTCTTGTGTAAAATATGTTGCTAGTCCCTAAATCATAATGGTTATAATAATAATTTACATTCATAAATCAATGAGATAAGACCTATAATGGGTGCAATAATCACTTGGATCAATATAATCATAAAAGTAGTTTGGACAATTTTTAGTTAAAATTAGGTAAACTATTTTAGAGAGTTCGTATCTATATAAGAATGGTGGTAGAAACCATTTTAGCGACGTAGTTATTTCTAATTTTACACTATCATACTTCCTTAATCCTAATACGTATCTACATGCTCGGCGAATTATATTTTCTACTTTTCCTAATCTATTTTTAGTAGCTGTTATAGTTGTTCATACAACAGAATCGATAGTTTAAGTTATAGATTTTTATACAAATTGTTTGTAATCCGTATTATAAATGATTTTCTTAATTTAAATGTAAAAAAACCTTTTCCAATCTTCCTTCCGTTTATATTGGTCTGATAGACCTTATTTAATAATGGTCTAATGGTTCAGTGACATTTATTCACTACACATAATATTGATTTTCCTAATTAAAATATTATTATCATTTTAATTGTAACTGTATTCCAACTTTCTCCATCTCAGGATTTCAGGTTTTAGTTGAACTCTCCGTAGCATGCAGTGTGTATGCAGATGGCTATACATAAAAAAGCCAACAGTAATAACGATTTCAAAAGTCTCATACAAATACGATTATACGAGCGTGGTTTCTTGTTAACTTCAGGTTTGTATATTGTTGGTAACAGTAACAGCCTCATTATATGCATCGACTTCTCTCTAGAATGACAGCTTTTTATAACTTACTACATCGTCTTACGCAAATTCACGAGTGTCCGAGTGTCATACTCAATCTCAATACAAACATCACACTTTTTCATTATGATTAGTACAGACTGACAAATGGAGAAACTAACGGATACTACTAATTGCTATTTATATATTTACAAAGTATGCAATATTTATCGAGCCTACGAATCATGCCATAATACTATTTATTTGTCTTTCGAAAACAATAAACTACACTAAAATGTTACAGTGAAATGACTATATAGGTACCTATGTAATTATGATTAAGTTAAATTTTAACTTGTCGTCCATTGTTACCCCAATACTACAACATTACACAGACTGAATAACATGTTGTGAAACGATTATTTAGAATGTCAACAAAATTATATCCCTTGGATGATGGAATTCGGAAACGCTTTACTCTTCACTCATTTGTATAATAGCCAAAAAGAAGGAAAAGAGAAATAATTTGATGACTGTACAGCGATTTGGTAACCTGAACAACAATGCAAAACACATTCTTCATTATTATGCATTTGTTGAATAAGTTATCTACTCTTCATGCAGAACTATCAGTGCGGAACTTCCGTACTTTATTGCTAGCTGCAATCGTGTGATTTAATTTAATTGGTCGTGAATCGGGTTACACAACTACTATGTTATTTATAACTGACCGATGGAAAAGGAAACCATATTCTATAAGTACTTCTAAACGTGTATTTGTAATCACATTCTTTACATCTCTCTGGTTACAGATAGTTCAAGTATTGTCATTTGTGTAAAATGAAATAAGCAAACCGAAAAATATTCCAAGATGTCGTCAAAGCCTCATCCGTTTGATCAAATCACAAAAGAAGAAATTCAGCAAGCTGCACAAATAATCAAAGACAATAAACAAAGTTTTTATCCTTCCAAGGACTCTAACGGACAGAAGATAGAATGGAATTTCATTTCTATGATAAATCTCGAACCTCGTAAAAATACTATCTTACCTCTGCTTCGTAAAAATGAAGAATTGTCTAAAATTCCTCGGAAGTCGTTAGTTTTGTTGGAACAAAAAGGGACATCAAATGTTGTTCAAGTAGTTGTCAATCATGACAACAAAAATATCGAAAAATTTGTATCAGCACCCGGAAGAAAGGCTCCGCTAACAGGAGATTATCAATTTTCAGCACAGAAACTTGTCAGAGAAAATCCACAAGTCATAAGCATGTTGAAAAATAAATATAATATCACAGACATGAGTACTGTCTTCGCTGCTGCGTGGTGAGTTGTTATTGCCTATCTATTTGGGTGCAAAATAAAAATAAGTTGCTAATAGTTAGCACTATCTGCACAACTTTATGGATTACTGAATTCATATATTTCTCAGTTCGCAATGATCATTTTAGTTTTAAAAAATGTATTTTCCTAAAGACTTTTTAAATTTTGCAGGCCTTTTGGCTACAATGGTGAAGGTCCTGAGGATGCTCCTTACAATGACCGAAAAATGACCTCAGTTTACCTATATTTCAACAGAGAAGCCCCAGATGATAATATTTATGCACATCCAGTTGGCTTTCTCGCCCGTAAATCCTGTTTACAAATATGTAACAAGTCTTATTATAATCTATAATGATATTAATTATTCATACCTATTTTAAATTATTCAGTTGTGGATTTAGTAAGTAAAGAAATTGTCAAGTTTTACGATTTACCAACTCAAAGGGACTACAACGTGGACTCGGAAACCAATTTTAAGGTTCCAAATAAAAAGGACAACTATCTGCCTAAATTCATCAGGGACGACTACTACCGAAAAGACTTGAAGCCTATTGTCATCACACAACCTGAAGGACCCAGTTTTAAAGTCAAGGATAAATATGAAATTTCTTGGCAAAAATGGAACTTCAGAATCAGGTTAATGTTCTAAATCTGTCTAATTTATTTAATTTATAAAAGTTAATTTATAGTTAATTTATAAAAGTATTTTTCTATTTGAAAAAGCTTCAATTATAGAACTGGCCTTACTTTTCATTACATAACATACACAGACAGTCATGATAAAGTTCCTGGAAAGGATGGCGACGAGGAACGAGGAAAAGAATACAATGGACAGTTCAAAGAGTTCAGACATGAAGTTCTATACAAAGCTGGACTGTCTGAGATGATTGTTCCTTACGGAGACCCTAGATTTCCATATCATCGAAAAATGGCTTTTGACATTGGCGAATATGGACTAGGTTTAGCTGCCAACTCACTCGAGATGGGATGCGACTGCATTGGAAGCGTTCACTACTTTGATTTCGACTACACTGATCAAGATGGAAACCCTAAATCCATCAAGAAAGCTGTTTGTTTACACGAGGAAGATGCAGGTGATGAAATTAACTATTAAGTCAACAAAAGTTTTGCAGATACAGTTAGTTTAGATATACAGGAATGCCTTTTTCGTAGTTGAAATTGGTATAATTCCAGCATTGTCGATTTAAGTCTTCTATTAAATGCTGCATTAAAAAATGCAGAAAGCAAAAATAAAAATTAAATAAATGGTAATTGAACGAAGATTTAGGGCTAAAACAGTTTCGATACTACATTTAAATATCTAAGGAATAAACTGGCCTAAATCTTTTGGCGTCATTGATACTTTTGTTTACTTCGAGTGGCCAAAATAGACATGTACCTATTGCATTTCCTGGATTTGGATTGCCAAACATAATATTATTATGGTTTATATTATATAATTTATATTGGTTAATGTTTCCTTGTGGCGTTGATTGTACTTCACAGAATTTTTTTTGGTTTATGTAGGTATATCTCACAAACACACAGAATACCGAACAAACACAATGTATTTAGTCCGTGCAAGGCGGTTGGTTGTCAGCTTTATAGCTACCGTGGGGAATTATGACTATCTTTACTATTGGTAAGTTAATGGACTAATGACATTTGATCTTACTACGGGGTCTGTCCAGCCAAAGGAGTTCTAAAAATAACATAAAATGTTTATAAATATTTATTAGTCCGTCAAACTAAAAGACACCCCCAACCATGGTGGCTGATAACCTAACTGATTAAAACAACTATATTTTCTCCCACCCTGTACGGGGGTGCAGGGGGTGCATTTTAGTGTGACCGTTTTACAAACAGCTAAATGGAACCATGCGTTTCTTCTTTTGTTTTGCATGTGTTTTGCAACAAAACGATTGAAATGCAGGTACTTTTATCAAGATGGAACTATTTCTTTGGAAGTAAAATCATCAGGTGAATTGAGTACTAATCTATTGGCGGATAGGACCATTCCTAGATGGGGAACACGCATATTTCCTCTAATTAATGGTAGGTTTCTTAATTTTTAAATCGTTTTCATGTCATATTCGTTTAATTCAATATTATAAAAAATGTTGGGACACTTTGTAATAATGTATTTTTCCAGCGCTATATCATCAGCATATATTTAACGTGAGGTTGGACTTCATTGTGGACGGCACAAAGAATACAGCATCAATGATCGATGTAGTTCCCGTCAAAGGAGATTTTGGGAGTGAGACGAATCCTTACGGAACTGGATTTATTTCAAAGAAAACAGAATTCAAAACTGCAAAAGAAGCAATTACCGACGCAGGTACAAAACTAGGTCGAGTTTGGGTAATTGAAAACGAGCACATAATTAACGAATACAGCAACACTCCAGTTGGATGGAAACTTATGCCAAATACAGGCGGCTCCTTTCAGGGATTGCTTGCTGGAGAGTCCAGTTACGTACGTAAACGAGCTGCCTTTGCAAAGCATGATTTTTGGGTTACACCCTACAATGATGATGAATTGTATGCAGCAGGTAATTCGGAATTAATAAGCATTCATATTTTCTGAATTGGTAAAAAGAATTATTACCACTTGATGCAATGGGGTTTTAAATGTATGACAATATATATTCTCATTTTTAAGGCTATTACGTAAATCAGAGTAGAGGTGGTGAGGGCGTTGAAGCTTGGGCCAACAGAAATGAAAACATAAAGGATACTGATATTGTCGTTTGGCATTCTTTCGGTAAGTACATCAATATCGATATCGTCAAAGAGATTGTACATTATAAAGTGGTAATTTAACAATTGGAACATTCCTAGTATACCGACGCTCAACGGAATAGACCGATATATAGCTCATTCGAAAGATCTCGTCGAGTACATCACGAATATGGTATTCATTTTTGGGGCAACCCCCCAAATAAGAAAGTTATGGTCGGTTAAAGTTGAAAATATGACTATTTCGATGCCTATATTTTTTGAAAACGACGAGTTACAAGTTCTTTAGGACATCGTTGTTTTGATCTTCATGGTGAATTTACTTGTAACTATGGCAACGTAGCTAATAACAACATGCAGGTTTGGTTTTGTAAAATTCTAAATTACACTTTATCCTCTATTTTGAATTTTTTCATTGTTCTAACTTCAATTTTCATCATTTTTGATTTAGTTAAGGGCACGCGGTTACAATTAGCATTTTATAAAACCTAACCTAATTAAAATTGATGAAAATTAAACATGGGACGTGGTCACAATTAGCATTTTTTAAAACCTAACCTAATTAAAATTGATGGAAATCGAACATGGGACGTGGTCACAATTAGCATTTTTTAAAACCTAACCTAATTAAAATTGATGAAAATTAAACATGGGACGTGGTCACAATTAGCATTTTTTTAAAACCTAACCTAATTAAAATTGATGGAAATCGAACATGGGACGTGGTCACAATTAGCATTTTTTTAAAACCTAACCTAATTAAAATTGATGGAAATCGAACATGGGACGTGGTCACAATTAGCATTTATTTTAAAACCTAAACCTAATTAAAATTGATGGAAATCGAACATGGGACGTGGTCACAATTAGCATTTATTTTAAAACCTAAACCTAATTAAAATTGATATAAATCGAACATGGGACGTGGTCACAATTAGCATTTATTTTAAAACCTAAACCTAATTAAAATTGATGGAAATCGAACATGGGACGTGGTCACAATTATCATTTTTTTAAAGCCTAAACCTAATTAAAATTGATGGAAATCGAACATGGGACGTGGTCACAATTAGCATTTTTTTTAAAGCCTAAACCTAATTAATATTGATGAAAATTAAACATGGAACGTGGTCACAATTAGCATTTTTTTAAAACCTAAACCTAATTAAAATTGATGGAAATCGAACATGGGACGTGGTCACAATTAGCATTTTTTTAAAGCCTAAACCTAATTAAAATTGATGAAAATCGAACATGGGACGTGGTCACAATTAGCATTTTTTAAAGCCTAAACCTAATTAATATTGATGAAAATTAAACATGGAACGTGGTCACAATTAGCATTTTTTTAAACATAGAAGTTGGTGCAATTTAGAATTTTACAAAACCAAAACTTTAAACTTGAAACGCACGTGGTCACAATTAGCTTTTTTTTAAACATAGAAGTTGGTGCAATTTAGAATTTTACAAAACCCAACCTGCATGTTGTTATTAGCTACGTTGCCATAGTTACAAGTAAATTCACCATGAAGATCAAAACAACGATGTCCTAAAGAACTTGTAACTCTTCGTTTTCTAAAAATATAGGCATCGAAATAGTCATATTTTCAACTTTAACCGACCATAACTTTCTTATTTGGGGGGTTGCCCCAAAAACCAATATCATATTCGTGATGTACTCGACGAGATCTTTCGAATGAGCTATATATCGGTCTATTCCGTTGAGCGTCGGTGTACTAGGATTTAGCCTAACAATTAATTGAAATTACAGGTGTGACCCATATTCCCAGGGTGGAAGATTTTCCAATTATGCCTGTTGAGTAAGCAACTCGAT
The DNA here is from genome assembly GCA_020055645.1 of Tomocerus qinae. Lineage (NCBI taxonomy): Eukaryota > Metazoa > Arthropoda > Collembola > Entomobryomorpha > Tomoceridae > Tomocerus > Tomocerus qinae. The sequence continues at coordinate 77,587,636 of CM034546.1, forward strand.
TCATTTGTCCTTTTGTTTCATATTATGAGTTTTTTCGTGATTTGCGTTTCTATTGTTAATAGTTCTTGTGGATTCATGCTGAAGCCATATAATCTCTTTTACCAGGTAATTTCTTGCTTAATAATAATCCGGTAGCCTCTATGGTTAATATTATGTAAATTTTCAAGTAATGAAAAGAAAAAACCGACGAGCTAATCGTAATATTATAAATGCAATTTTTAAATTCATAATATTATACTAAAAGACGATTTTATTGGGACAATATTGTAAATTGAAAAGTTCATCCAGTAGTTATGTCGATCTTATCTCTGAGATTCTTCATGAAGTTTCTGGATTAACTTGCTAACTATGACAGTTCGATAATGTTTAAGTATATTGGATGTTATTAAAAGAAAGGAAGCTTTGTGCAACCTGTTTTGGCTCTTACTACAACATGAATTATATTAATAATTATTGAACTGTTTTAAATTATCCAAGAATCCTGCACTAGATGTTCCACCTTCTGAAAAATGCTACAAGCCGAATCAAGGACCAAGAAGTGTTAGTAAAGATGAAATATGTCCTGACTGTTGGTGGGGAGAACGACGAACTTTGTCCACCATAACTTGCAAACACAAGAATATACTCATCAACAGAGAAAAAAATGTTATCTAGAAACAGTGTTTTATTTTCGCCGGTCTTTTTAAATTTTAGACACCCAGCAGGCCATTTTAGCCGACTAAAGCCATACCCTTTAGTTTAGTTTTAATTGTAGCGACTATGGCTAAAATTGATTTTAATCAAGTTAAAAACTATTTTAGACATTAAAATTTCGGCCACTATCGGATGGCTATTCAAACATGGGCCTTTAATGAAAAGATAGTAATATAATTTCATAATTTATATTTTGATTTTAGGTAGTAATCTTTTAATTTCAGCTGACAAAGCATAAAATAAAATTGAATACATAGTACATAGGTATAAAGATAGGCTGGATATAAAATAATATTTAATTTAATGCATTTTTATTGTCGTTTTCGAAGGATGAATTTTAGGGGTTTGCAATTGCATTCCCGTATTTTACATGATCTAACCTAATCATGTTAACCTGAATTCATAATTAATTGTATTGCACTTGTTATTATTAATATGTACTTTAAACTTGTTTATTATTTTGTTAGGAGAAACGTATTTAACATTTCTCCTTACGAGTGACGAGAAACGTAGTATACTACAATACCCCAACTAAATCTGAGAAAACGAATTTTTTTCAATGCGACCTAAAATAATTGTCTACGTTCTCCTTCATCAAATTCATTGATACGTGCCTTGTTGCTTGGAGTTATAGACAATTGGAGTTTGGAGTGCGTCTCAAGTTTCAATTAGATTTATTGATGGATGGAATGTAATGTAATTAGTTTTAATAATCTGAATCAATAATTTTTAAGTCAATTTAGTTACTCAAATCAATTGCACCGGATTTACCTGTATCGTAAATGAGACCGATGTGACAATATATTTTTATCAATTATAATTGTATTTGGTTGGAACTTATTTTAATGTAGTCTCTGATGCAATGCAATTGTGGCAATGACGAATAGCGATTTTTACATTGATTTATTTATTACAATCTTGTCCAAGGTATACACTTCCCAGCTATTCACATGGATAATGTACTGATGAAGCTTTTACAAAAATTTTCAAAAGGGGCATTTTAAATAGGTAAACACATTTTATGGTTCGTTATTGATTTTCCTTGTTTACTGTCAGAATCTGTTACTAATGTAGGAAGTAATATAAAGACTGACGGATAATTCTATCATTCAGGCCAAAGCAGTTTATGTATATCAATTTTTAAGTTGTCGAGATGGTCGAGCGCGTCGATGTTGGTGGCTGGGACTAAGAGTGCTGGAGTTTTATATTTGTATTCTGGAAGAATAGCTGGCTTCAGCAGATCAATGACAGGCTTAATCATTGCTTTCCACGTTTCCTCCAACTTTTTTAACATGGCTTTGAAATCTGATTGAATTGCTGGTTCTTCCTTCTCTACTAAATCCATAACAGTTTCGATAGCCTCATCAACAATAAAATAAATGCCCATCAAAAATTTGAAAGATCTGAAAGATGAGCGAATATTATCTTTCCATTCGGTGTTCATAAAACTGTCGAATATTTCCAAAACATCTTCTTTTTTGACATGACATTTTCTGACATGACACCTCTTGACCAAGTTAATGAGACGCCAGCATAGTTTATTAAAAGCGAGATTGGGGGCACTATTGGAAGTCAATTTCCATAAATCCTCATAACCCGAGATAAAATTTAATAATCTTTCCAAAAATCTCTGACAAAATGCAACGATGTTCATTTGAAAGCTCAAATTTGTTGTTTGTAAAATAGTCATAATTTGCTCATCATTGCGAATGTTTGATATCTCCGCAATTGACGTTTCAACGAAATCCATTATTTCTATATCCAGTGTAGTGATGTTGACACCAACGACCTCAGAAAAAATTTTGTTTAAATGTTCGTTTTCAGCTGAAATAAATAATATTTGGTCAATTAACAATTAATATTTGTTGGTATTTATTTATTTCAATTACTCTTGCTACTTTTACTTCAACTAAACAGCACTATGATATTTACCTATATCAATAGTAACGTACGTCGGTGTTATAATTATTACGGTGTAAAAAGTATGAGTCAAACCCTAGCCAGCGCAAGAAACTATGATTTTCCATTCCATGCCATTTCTGCCAAACCATTATACGCCCATTATGCGCCCTCGATACATTTAGTCATGTAAAACGCGAAAATATTTGGATATCTTCAACGAACTTTTTTTAAGAAACTAGTATTATGAGTGTTCACACTATGATTATATGACGGGGTCTATATTTTGAGCCTATGTGTTTGTACATCAAAAAACTTGAAGGTCAATACGTACAATTTCACTTGTTCAGAAAAATATATTATAATATTCTTCTAAAAAAAACATTATTATGCCTTTACATTATTATACCTTCCATTGCTAGATAGAGTACGTACTACACGTACCTAGAAATTGATTACTAATATACTCAATTAAAAATTATTAAAAATATGTTATAACAATTTATTATACCAATTTTTGCCATCAAATTTAGAATGTCTTTTCCTGACACGGGTTTCGACAGTTTCGAGTATCGATACCATTGAATGAATGTATAGGAATTTCGAGAACTACTAGTATAAAACTCAACTGACATTAAGCCAATCACCAAACCGAAAGTAAGACAAATTAAAATCTTAGTGCTCATTTTAAAATATTGATGAATTTCCTTCGGATTGTTAAGTTACTTTAGAGTGGACTACGCACAACTGATCCTGATGCCCTGATTACAGACCTATACTATAGTTTGATGTTCAGTCTCCAAGCGGAAGTAGGCACTGTGAGGACATTAAAACATTGGCAGACAGAGTTTCGAAGGATAATAGGGAAATAAAGACTATTCCCACTGCCTGGTAAAAATTGTAATGAATGAAGGAAGAAAATAGCTTAATAGTTGGGGAAATTATAATACATTAGAAATAGAGGGACATGAAATGAAATTAATCAAAACCTCCAAAATGACAGTTTATGGATTTTTTCTATGCTCTGTAACAAAGAAGAATTTAGGGGTTTAGTACAGAAGCATTGTAAGTGAATTACAAAATGTTAGCATTTTGCAAATATTTCTCTATTTCTCTTATTTTTTCCTAGACAGCTATCAAAATGAGGCGAGAAATTTGAAAATCCGAAACTGTGTCGGCATAGTACGTAAGCAAGGACATTGAAGACCAAATTGAAGTTATTGCCAATTCATAGCTATCAAAATTTGTAGCTTCCTGGATATGACTCACGACACTCACCTTGAGGCATTGAAATAGAGCAAATAAAAGCAGTCTTTTGACAGTTTGTTGTAAAAGCTAGTAAGCTTAGATAGGTGGACTTTGGTGATATTAAAATTTTTTAATTAGTATGTTTTTGTTTTGTAGTTCCACGTATGAATAAAAAGACATTAATGACCAATTGCACACCCTTGGGGAAAAATTTAATTAATTACCATAAAAATATACCTAGATGAAATCTAGCACCTGCTCATACATGCTCAGAATTGCATTTTGCCTTCAAATTAGGCTCCATAGTAATTTATAAAATTTGTCACAAAAAATAGTCATAGCCATAGCCCAAAAAACCCCATAGCCAAAACCACAGTGACATGTTATAACCTAGAAGAAAATGTAACTCGAACCTCAGGGGGAATTGAATGCGTACATATTATTATTATTATTATTATACAATGACGCCCCTTTCCGGCTATTGCCCATGGAGCCAAGAGTGTGTACATAATGGAGTTTCAAATATAGATTAGAAATATTAAATTAAAGAGATAAATTTGTAGAAATTGTTGACATGTTTGATATTGATAGTTATTCTTTCAAATCCCTAATTCGGGTGTTTAAGGAATGCCTAATAATTAAAATTTGGCTATAAACTCTTTTTAGGCTGCTATAAACATATTTATCCCCAAATTTGTCAAAATGCAGCCGTGGCCTTTTTTGACATTTCAACCATTTCCTTCCGCTAGAAGGAAATGGTTGGCCCGGCTTTTCACTTCTTTCCTCCTTTTCTCACAGCTCTGCAAGTGCGGTATTGGATTGGTGACTATATATTGACCAAAACTTGCTTACACACTTACACATTATATACGATTATTCTGTTATTGCTATAATAATGGTATGAGTGACATAATGACCATACAAAGAAGGAAGCGCGCGGAGTTACTCACATCAACGCACACAGGCTTGCTCTTAGGGTTAGATAGAAATATGGTATAGTTGTGTGAGGGACTATACGACAAAGGTGCAAAATTGAAATTACTATTCAGCCTTCAAAGGATTGAGAGGCTATGTGATTGCCCAAGAGATATATTAAACAGGGCTAGATGCATACATACATTAACATACGCAAATAATAAACATACACTCACAAAACACAATAACACAATCTGCCAAATTGAAAGACGCCTCTTCAATATTTCATAAACTAATTGTATTTATTGATAACCTCTATTTCTAGTCTTAACTTACACTGTAGCAATAGCAATCAAATAGCAAAATTGTTGAATTCATAATTTTTGATATATATTTGTATCATTATGAATTATTATGATAAAAGCATCTCCGATTATAACTTGACCTACGAAGGCATTAGTCCACCAATTTTTAAGCCGTCCGTTATTACAGTGGCTTTAATTGTTAAGTGCAAATATTCGTTCATTAAAATATTACTTTCAACATATTATAACAATTATTTTTCTTAAATAATGTTAAATTTTTATAGCTTGGGCTTGAAACCGAGAAAGATTTAAATAATACATTTCTAAATGGAAACTCATCAGCGACAATAGGGGAAAATTACATGAAGGACATTCTTCTAAATACAGCAGTGCCGTATGGTTTGAAAATAGTTGTAGTTAATGGATACGATTTTGCAGCAACTACAAATACTAATTCAAATAGGACTGACATTGGAACCTTGCTGATTGATAACCGTTGTGACTTAGGCCTCGAATTTCACGAATATAATTTGTATCGATTATCCAAAATATCTTATCTGCACCCTCTTCTGGAATCGAGGTAATTTGGCTAAGTTAGTTACCATTTAGTTAATAGAATATCAAAAATTAAATATGATACCAAATTGTACATGTAAAACATTTATATTAATTGAAATGCTAGATGAAGTAAACCATATTTTAGTATTTATTGTTCATAAAAATATTTTCTGTTATAAAAGTGTTTTTAAATTAAATTAAATTTATACTTTTAATCAGGCATTCGGCTTATTTTGTTCAGCCACCAGCAAATTCTGTCAGAGATATATTTAGTTACGTTTTCAAATTGGATTTGTGGGTTGCCTTGTTATTTACTGGAATGCTTATTATCTTTACCATTTATATGCTCAAGATTTTGAAAAGGAGAACAAAATATTTACCACAAGAAGACTTTTCAATTTTTGACATTTGTTTGTGGGTTATGAACGCATGCCAAAACGGTTAGCATAATATCTAATAAATTTAAAAGTAATTACGACTTTCATTTAGTCTTTTTCTAATAAAATTATTTAATAAAATTTAATTTTATAATATAAATAATATAATTTATATTATAATTTATAATTAGTTGCGCAAATAATAATTATGTTCCAGGGGTAAATTTTGATCCAGAATCAATATCTTTGAAGATCGCTGTACTCACTGCTTCAATAAAGGCACTTATAATTTACTCAATTTATTCAGCTGCAATTATTTCAGTTTTAACAGTTGATGTACTTCCAAATAAGAATTTCGTTGATCTGATGAAAACTCAATTCTCATTTTTCATCAGTAGTGACAACATTATCACTGCAAGCCCGTACTTGGAAAGCTTTATAAAGGTAAAGGTCAACTACATAATATAATAAATTGTCCAGGAACGTTTCAGGAATTTAGTCAAGGGGGGCGGGCGCAACCAAAGCAACCAAAATATTATGCCAAAAATGGGACATAAAATTTGAAATGATTATTTTAAATGATTTTTGACCTTTTTTGAAAAAAGAACTTCTCGTGGTATTAGTAATAGCGAGTATGAAATAGAAATTACATTTCGTATCTGTAAAATAGGCAGAGATTGACTTCTACTTCAATTGGCTATATGGTTGATATTTTATTATATCATGAAAATGAAGATTGAGTTTTTTCTTTTCAAGGAACAAGAAAATATAATGCCGAGTTATAGAAAGGAGAGATGGTTAACCAGGAGTGAAGGATCTGAGTGTGTTGACAGAATACTATCGTTGAGTGAAAATAATGCATTTTTAGCTTCAGATTATGAATTCTGTAATTTGTTGGCCCAGAAATTTACAAGTCCCAGCATTTACCAAAAAATTTCAAGTGTTTTCATAAGTCATTCACCAGTGCTAGAGTCATTGATTGTTAACAAGGGCTCGCCGTGGAAAAACTATCTGAACATCAAGTATTTAATTTGGTATTAAATTTGCCGTTTTTCATTTACCTACGGAAAATAACAACATACGTTTTAATGTTACAGAATTGTTTGGATAATGAACAATGGCATACTCCATCGACATAAGAAAACTTTCAAGAAGAAGAAAGAATTGACGTGTAGACTTAATACTAGAAGTCGAAATGAAGTTTCTAGCCTTGGATTTAGAGACATTTTTACTGCTATTGCTATTCTGTTAGTGATGTATGCAATTACTTTGCTTCTTTTTGTTTTTGAAAGATTGTTTTCTCTTTTCAAATGCCTGGATAGCATGCCATAGTGTTAAAAATGTTTTACCTATCAGTCTGGAGAGCGGTAAGTGTATTTTTGAAATTATCTAGTCAATGATGTTCAATTGAGAGGATACCGATATATTGATTAATTTGATAATAATAATATGATGTTGGATGAAATAGCACAAATAACTTCGGATAACGTTAACTGTTTTGATTATTGTATGATTCTTAGAACCTAGCGACTAAGAGAGGGTGGACCTTCTTTGCAGGCTTCCTTGAATATTACATTAGTCTAATGAGTTTAATTTTTTCCTGGGTTAGAAACGAAACGGTTTTTGTCAATAAATGTCATAGTGCGACAAAATAGTCACCTGAATTGTTATTAGTCAGTAAAATACTTCATGGCAATGATAGAAATGAAAAGGGCTAAAAAGTAAATACAAATACATTACTAGTATTAGTAACTTGTAAAATACACTCATATAGCGATTACAAATTAAGACTCCTTCAAAAGCATTTCATAATTTAATTACCTTGATTGATGAAACCTTTTCTCGTGTTAAAGGTTTTAGTGCCAACAGTAACAAGTGAAAAATGGGTTGACCAACATTAAAATCCATGTTAGTAATTAAAACTTTGAGTAATGATGTTTTTATTTTCATTAACATAGTGAATTATTTATTTTTGGTTACTTATTTTAGCTATTTTACAGAAACGTATTAATATATTTTCTTTAATATTATAATACTATCAACCTGTTCAATGCCGAAACTGCAAAAATAGCAAACACTCTTCCAAAACTTTTAAGATAATAATTTAATTAATGTTAATACATCTTTTATAATTCGCACATTGTAATCGAATAACAGCAAAATAATATAATGGACAGTATAGAATCAAGCTCTGGTTACGAAAGGGTAGACGAAAGGAACGGCCAAGCAATTTTCAAACCGTCAATTATTACAGTTGCCACCATCGTTAAGTGCAATTACCAATTCAATAATAAATTTTTGAACATTAATTAAATAAATAATATTAATTTTATTTATAGCTTGGACTTGGATCCGAGCAGCATTTAAATCTTACTACGTTCTTAAACAGAGTACCCACTTTGACAATTGTTGAGAACTACAAATATGAAATCCTGCTAAACATAGTAGAATCCTATGATTTGAAAACAATTTTTGTTGATGGATACGATTTTGCAGCATCTACAAATACTTCGAATAGCACTGATATAGGAACCTTGCTAATTGATAACCACTGTGATCTAGGCTTCGACTTTCATGAATTTAATGAGTTTCGATTGGCTAGAATATCTTATCTTCATCCTCTTCGGGAATCAAAGTAAAAATAACTAAAATTTATAATCTTATTATATTTATTAGACAAAATTAAAAACTAAGCAAAATGTTGCGATTTCCTTATAGTATTATAAACTTTATTCCATTTTCACACAGGATTTTTGCATCTTTTGTTCAACCGCCAATAAATTCCATCAGAGATATTTATAGTTATGTATTCAAAATTGATTTGTGGATTACATTGTTAATTACCGGAATGGTAATAATCCTCAGCATTTACATGCTCAAGACTGTGAAAACCAATACTAAAAATTTACCAGTAAGAGAAGAGATTTCGATTTTTGATATCTGTTTGTGGGTCCTGGGAGCATGCCAAAACGGTTAACAATTTAATAAGTTAAATATATAACTAGCCCTAATCTTATCCGTAGCTATACTTTCTGTAATAAAGTAATTTATACAAACGTATTAATTATAATTTTATATTACGTATTTATTAGGTCTAAATTTCAATCCAGACTCAATATCTGTAAAGATCGCTGTACTTTCTGCTTCAGTAACTGCACTTATAATTTATTCTGTTTATTCAGCTGCTATCATTGCAAGTTTAACGCTAACATTCCTTCCAATTAAGAATTTTGCAGATCTGAAGGCATTCAAATTCTCACTTTGCATCAGTACCGACAAAATCACATCCAGCCCGTACATAGAAAGCTTCATAATGGTAAAATCCAAATTGACAGATATTATTTGATATCGGAAAGTCAAAGAATTTGTGGCACAGTGGGAAAAAAGTGAGCTACCAAAATACACATTCCTTTTCTTCCCACTGTGCCACAAATTCTTTGACTTTCCGATATCAAATAATATCTGTCAATTTCATCTTCACGAAAAATATACTAAATTACCATAAAACTATTTAGCTAAACCATCATAAAATAGTATAAAAATATGCAAGTGAGTAAATAAACGAGAATTACTATCATTTCAAGGAGGAACAAAACAAATTAGAGCAGAGCCTTAAAAAGGAGAGATGGATAACTTGGACAGAAGGACAAGTCTGTGCCGATAAGATACTCTCTCCGTATGAAAGTATTGCATTTTTGACTTCAGACGAAGAGTTCTATCTTTCAATGGCACTAAGATTCACAAGCTCCAACTTCTGTCCAAAGGTTTCAAACATTTTCCTAAATCAAATGCCAATGAAAGAAACAATGATTGTTAAAAAAGGTTCGCCGTGGAAAAACTACCTGAATATCAAGTAAAAATTTTATTTTGGCATTTTGACAATATTGCATTTACCGATATAGAATATTAATTAACATTTTAATTTTACAGAATTGTTTGGATGCTAAACAATGGAATACTTCATCGGCTTAGGACAACTGTCATGAAAAGGCAAGAATTGACGTGTATGCAAAACCCTCAAAATGAAATTTCTAGTCTTGCCTACGAAGACATTTTCACAGCTATTGCAATTTTAGTCATAATGTATACTCTTGGCTTGCTTCTTTTTATTATAGAAATAATGGTTTCCGTCTACAATCTGAAATATGTAGTCCCAACAATACACAGCTAAATTTAACAACATAAACATATTGGGTTAATTATAATTGTAGTATTGTAAACCTAAAATCCTCATTTAAAATAGTTAAACTGTCTTTTCCTATCAATACTGGATTTCTAACAAGGCTTCTTTTAAAATTATTTAATAGTTAAAAAATTTGGCCTTACAATTATTTTTGACCAAATCTCAATTTAATTCAATTAATTGTTATTATTAGTATTATGTTGTTGATCTTTTATTTTAGATAATTTTTGATTTTCGTACATATGTGATCATAAACTCAGAATTAATGACATGGTTAACAATTGGTAAATTGTTAATCTTTCTGTTTGGCCTAAATACAGTAATTTACTTGATTTGTTTTAAAGGAATAGCAGATAAAAGGGATTGGCTGTGACTTTTGCAGACAAGTTCTACACTTATTTGAGAGTTGAGTCAATAAAGTTATATTATACCAGAAAATAAACCAAATAAATACTGTGGATAATAAAATAAGCTTCAACAGACGTCAGACATCATAATAATATGCATATGTGACGCTATCTAATACAAATATCACTCTAGTACCAATTTTAATTCCGTAATATTGGTATCTAATGTTTTAAGGCTAATATATTGTAATTGACCTATAAAAATGCCTAATAAATATGCAGTGTGTCTCAATATGTGGTAGTTCACTTAATTCCCGTTCACTTATTTCAGAAAGACCAGTTTACTAATGCGGGAGGACCAGTTGGTAATTGACCAAGACCAGTTTACTAACGCGAGAGGACCAGTTGATAATTGACCAAGACCAGTTTACTAACGCGGGAGGACCAGTTGGTAATTGACCAAGACCAGTTTACTAACGCGGGAGGACCAGTTGGTAATTGACCAAGACCAGTTTACTTTTGGCATAAGACCAGTTGGTATTTAGCAAGACCAGTTTACGTTTGACCCTAAAGACCAGTTTACTTGGACGAGTTTACGTGACACCATATAATTTATGTAATTTCTTTTAGAGCAATAATATTATAATACAATTTATTTAGTCTTCCTCTTAAATACGTTGGTGTCAAATATAGACGTCGCTGCATGAGGTCCATACGGCTGGTTGTATTTCATCTGAACCACTTTGTTGTAGTCGAAAGAGACAGCACTTGTCATTTATGATGTCCTTTTGTCAAACGTATGTAATGTTTTACTAACCTAATCGAAAACTGTAGCTGAACACAGCAGACTTGGAAATGGGCAAAAGCGAAGGAAAATAGCCAAAACATAAACTTTTGGCTGTTTTTCTATGGCTTCTTTCTTCCATTGGCTTCTATGAACGTCGTAAAGTGATGACTACGAAATTTGGACACAACCCGATATCTGGCAGCAATAACATTTGCTAATTGTATGTATATAAGTTAATGTAACATAGTTACATCAATGTTAAGGCCGAGAATTCTTAAATTTTATTATATAACTATAATATATTATAGCATAATAAGTTTAATGTTGTAACGCCTGCAATTCTCAATAAAATTTTATTTCTTAATATTATTTAGTATTTTACGATAGGCGCGAAATTTTGTGTCTATTAATAATGGTTGAGTTTCTTATTATAAGTCTCTGGTGAATGGGCGACCTCACTAAGGAATAATTTATCGTTATTGTGCTCGATAGATGTCCCACCATTGCATTTAACTGTACATGCACGTTACCTTCAGTGCAGTGGTGGGGCATCTATCGACCGCAATAACAATGATTATTCCTTAGTGAGGTCGCCCATCCACCAGACTTATAATAAGAAACTCAACCATTATTATTTTTGACAAAAAAGCATTTAACGGTTTTAATTCGGTATTTCTCATTCGGATTTAAAAGTTTATTTTCGAGTTATTGCTGAGAGGGTCGAAAATGACGTTTTCGCCAAGTTTTCTCCTATTATCATTCCCCTCATGAATAAAGAACGAAGTAGGATAATATTGTAGACCATCATAGCTATGTCAAATAATATACGGTTTTTTTCTGTTGTACTAGACTTGGTCTATAGACTACGCTGTAATCGATCAATACTTAGCCTTTAAATTACTAGAAGTGAGACGATAATATTATTGTTTTCTACTTTCAACGTTTCAACGTGCAGCTTATAAACAAAGTTTTATTCCTGCTACAACACACCCTAATCACTCTCAAAACTTTTTAAAATTATTTTTATTATTTACATTCCCTGTTTTACAGAGAAAGGGTAGTACTAATACTTACAAAATGTAAATGTTAATACCTAGGTATAGTGTGTATTCTGTATACTATAATTCCTTATTGTAGGATACAAATAAAAATAATGTGTTTTAAGTATAACAACATATTTACTCATTTTCATAAAACGCTTTTTGAGTAGAGGATAGCTTATATAATTCGCTTATCGCTAATTTCGCTATAAATTGAAGTAGTAGTTTATTGTACGATCGGTTCGGTACCTAGGTTTTTTTTATATTGCAAATAATATACACAATCCAACAAAGTAAAAGTAAGTTCGACCGGATTGCAGCCTTAGAAAAGCTAGCCCGAGACGTAATGCCGTATTATGTAGATTAGTTGACACTTTTTTAAGTTTAATCAAAGATTTGAATTTTACAGAGTAAGAATTTTTAGGTCAGGTAATAACTGCCAAAATTTATTAGGTATTTGAAAATTAGTAATAGTGTTTTTAAACTATTGAGAGTTTTTACTATTACCACGGCATGAAAAAGGCAAAAAGACACCTTTTTGGTTAACTTTTACCCAGAAAATTAGCAAAAGGGTTCGATTTTGGCGTTTTTGTTATTTTAAATAAAATAAATTGAAATTTGTATGTTATACGTTATAAAAGTTATAGAAAATGGCAAAATTATTCTTTTATGTGAAAAGAAAGTTTGTTAAAACCTCAATATAGCAAAAGGGCAAAAAGGCACAAAAGAAGGACTTTTTCATGCCCTGACTATTACCTACACTGTTTCCATAAATAATCCGCAAAATATGGTAGTGTATCAAATATTCCAACTATGGGATTGTAAACAAAAGATAACATCATTTTAGGACTTTACTTTAAAAAAACAACTGCCTAAATCATGTTAATTTAAATTAAATGTAGTGACGTTTACATAAGTGGATATACAGGGTGGCCAGAAAACATCTTCCACATTTTACTTGAACTCTTATTATCTCTGGAACTAATAGAGTTCGATTGTGTTACTTTGTTGCAATAGCATTGCCCGTTCTAGAATTATTAAGAGTTTAAATAAAACCTGGGAGATGTTTTCTGGTCACCGTGTACAAACCTTACAAAGTCGTGTCTATAGCTTTTACCTTGTTTGTGCCCAATATAGTCTATCGTAGTAACTGCCTTCTTGTTGTATTTGTAGTTCCAATGTAGTTCTAATTTCACTTCCACTAAGTACAGTTTTCACTAAAGAATACCGCAGGATTTGATAGTCAAATTGTTTTGACTTACACACAAGAAAATTTCTAAATATTAATATCAAAATGAGTTCCAAGGAAATGAGAGAAGCCTTAGAAACTTATTTCCGCTTTACAGAGCTACTGAAATACGGTCCATATCAGTATAACCCTAAGGACATGATTATTCGTATCACTCGTAGGAGTTATCGTTTGTTATTTTGGTACTTTGGAATAGTGGCCATGTATCTGCTAACATTAATGTTAATTATATTACTAATTCTACAAATAATGATGAAATCTACTCCGTTTACATATCTGGAGACTATGTTTTATGTGCTACAATTATTCATCTTTATACCAACCATTTACGTGAACACATCGATTGCCATTGACAAAGAAGCCTCAATACTCCCAATGAACATGTTTCTGGCCATGGACAAAAAATACAGAAGTAAATAAAAATTAATTATAAGCTTTTTATTTTCTGTATAGTAAATGTATCGTTTTAATTTTTCAGTTGTGTATCCAGAAGATGCATTAGCATTGGACAACTCTGTGGATTTCATAGGACAACAAATGAAGTCATCTTGTTACACCGCTGGATTGGTAGTTATTTTTGTCAGTGCTGTAATCGTAGTTGAAGACTTTCATGTATTTACTGTTATCTTAAAACATGTTTGTCCCGACGGAGTTTTCTATGTTTTAGCAAAAATTGTTATATTTTTTGTATACTTACTTCTTGTTGAAATGGCTGCTTTGGTTGCCATGTATTTAGATAGCATGGCAATCGCTTACATTCAGACAACTCAACAATGGCTCAAAAGTATTAGCAGACTAAATTCTAATTGCATTTCAAATTTAGCCAAATTAAATGTTTTTAACAGATCTAAGAATTTTTATCTGGAAATGAGACTAATTAATCAAATGGTGAATGACAATTTTCGACACATTGTTTTCATTTTGCTGTCTCAAGCAGTTTCCTTCTCACTTTTTAGCAATTATGCGACGATTAATTTACGTGAAATTCTTCCCATGTCATTGTATGCACTGTTTCCTTGTACATCAATTATTATTATTATATTAAACGCTTTCGTTATACCGTATGCATCAAAGGTCTCTACCAAATCATTAGAATTTGTCCAATTTATGTACTCCATTGGCAATCAGCAGTCTAAGAAATCTCTCAAATTTCTTCGTCCAATCCGGGTTGAAGCAAGCTATTTCTTTTATTTCTCCAGATCCACCACGTTAACACTTTTGTTCCACATAATGAACTATACAATAACTTTGGTGATGTCATTTTAAATAAACTTCAAAAATGAAACAATAATAAAACCATTTATTGCTGAATTTTTAATACCAAAGACATTATTGAATATTAATGATATTATTTTACTAATTACATGACTAATGCTTAAACTCCTAACTTAATTTATCTCTTTATCCGTACGTAACATTATTTACTTTGGATGTCAATTCAGAGACAATAATAGAAAGCGAAGCAGTACTGCCAGTAAGTCTCGCTTTTTGTTAAGTAACTATATTATAAGTAATGTTATTGTTCTACTTTTAGCAGTGGTATCGCTTTATCGCAAAGAATCGATAATCCAATTTTATTGGAAAAAAGACAACAGTATGATGCTGACAGGTTTCTGCCAGCATTGCGCATTGGAAGCCTCATTTAGATAGTAAATGGTTTTGACATTCGCGAGTAAATAGGATAGGATTATCGATTCCTCATTTAGCCTTTGCGGTGAAAAAATAAAACGAATGAAAACATATTTGAGAACCAAGAGGCACGCCTTAGTCAAATGCATATTACTAATTTGTGACTCTATAATGATTATAGTAGGAAAAAGTGAGCACAATAACACTTTCAAAATATCGCTTAGGTCAGGAGAGTGTCTGACTGTAAGACAACCACTTACCACAAATACTATAATATTATAATAGATTATTTATTCTTAGAGACCTTTCTTTTACTGTGTGGTACTAAATGAAGCATAACTTGTAATGACTCGCATACCACATAAACCATAATGATTTAAATAAAATATCGAGGGTAATGTCATGACTCATGACCGTCATGCACATACCTGACCATTACCAGTATTTGGAGTGCCTATAGAATGAATTTACACGACATTTCGGATTTCGTAATCGATTTTGACATTTATAGGAATTTTAGTCAGCCAATTTTCAGTCCATCGGTTATTACAGTTGCAGTGATTGTTAAGTCCAATTACAAATTTAATAATTTTTATGTGAAATTAAATGTCCTAATGATAAAATTTTTATTACTTTTCAGCTTGGCTTTGAAGAGAGTATAAATCACACATTCGTAAATGGTTCCATCAAATTAATCGGAGGCTATACTTATGAAATTTTTATGAATATTGTTTCCGAATTGCACGATTTAAAAATAATTGTAGTTGATGGCTACGAATTCGTTTCAACTACAAATGATTCAAACAAAACTGACATAGGAACGATGCTTATGAATGACCAATGCGACGTTGGCCTAATGAGCCATGAATTTAATCTAGAAAGAATGTCTAAAATATCATATCTCCACCCCGAAATGGAAACAAGGTAATTTTATAATATTATTATCATTGAACTTATTTTTTAATTATGACATATTTTTACTCATTAAAAACTTTTAAGCCGTTCACTCAATTTTATTTAGGTTGTATGCTTATTTTGTTCAACCACCATCAAATTCCATCCGGGATATCTATAGCTATGTATTTAAAATGGATTTATGGATAACATTGTTATTTACGTGGATAACTGTTATTCTTGCAATGTATATCTTGATAAATGTGAAACGTATGACAACACATCTACACCAAAATGAACATGGATCGATTTTTGACATTTTGATTTGGATCGCGGGCGTTGTTTGCCAACACGGTTTGATGAAAGTTTAATAATAGTAGCAGTTTACTAGAATAACTTTTCAATTGCAGCAAAGGAATGTATAAAAGATTCCAAAAAACTATTTTTAGGTTCAAATTTCAATCCACAATCAATTGCTTTGAAAATTGCCGTACTTTGTGCTTCAGCAACTTCTTTGATAATATATTCTGTGTATTCAGCTGCTATCGTCTCAATTTTAGCATGGGATTTAGTTCCTATCAAGGATTTTTCGGATCTAATAACATCAAAATTTTCGTTTTACAACAGCAACGATAATTTGACAACTAGTCCGTACGTGGATAGCTTCATAAAGGTAAATACTAATTATTTATGTTGGGGAGTTGGTAATCAGGTAGGTTATGCTTTTGCCTGTTTACTTATTATGTTAAAACATTCATGCGGTAAAAATAAATATTTCCAATAATTAAACCCATAATACTAACTTCAGTTGTATACCAAAGCATTCGTAATTAAGGGAAAAGGATGAAGAAGAAATTTCCTCTTATCGTTTTGAATAGTTTCTGTTTTGCAGCAGAGTTGTTAAAATTTTAGTAAAATACAAATACTTTTAAAATACTTAATTAATCGTAGGAAAAATTCTAACTATTTTTAAGGAACAAGAAAAATTGCTGCCTCATCTTCAAAGCGACGGAAAGATAGTAACGACAGAGGGAAATTTTTGTATTGATAAAATTCTTTTGTCCCCTGATGAAAACAATGCATTTTTAAGTTTAAGCGACGAATTTTATTATATTGTGGGGAAAAGATTTTCAAATGCCTATCTTTGCCAGAAAATTTCCACTGTGCTCCTAGATCGATTACCAGTTCATGAAGCAATGGTTGTTAAGAAAGGTTCGCCGTGGAAAAACTATCTAAACATAAAGTAAATTTGCTTACTTTAAATACTCATTGTTTAATTATTTTAACGAAGTATTAATTAATCAATTAATAATGTTTAACTGTTTGATTTCCTAGAATTGTGTGGTTGATGAACAATGGAATACATCATCGCCTAAAGAAAAATTTCTTAAAAAAGACAACTCTGCAATTGCAATGCATATACATGTCTCATCGTCAAAATGATATTTCCAGTCTAGGGTGGAAAGATGTTTTTACTTCGATTGCAATTTTATTAACATTGTCTGCAGCTAGTGTCCTGTTTTTCATTCTTGAAATTATTTTCCATCCAAATAACATTTGCAGAAAAAGACGCTCATATTCAAGTGAAGATCAGAACGCATAATAATCAATCATAATAATCGTAATAATAATAAGAGCCGTTTTCTTTCTCGGACTTCTGCTCTTTCTATTACATCCAATACTAAAAATCGTTGCTAAAATGAAAAATCACTTTAATTAAAGTAGAAAAGAATATAAAGAGTCCTCCTCAAGCTTTGTACATGCATAATGCATAATACATTATTGGGTTTAAATGTTCCATAGGTAAACATAATTTGTCATTATGTATAATTTGTACTGTCTCATTTGTAGAGAGGTTCATCCACCTAACATACTTAGTAAGTTCACCCACCTGTCATAAACACATTTTTTTAATATGCCTTAGTTCAGGAAATTGTTTTGAAAATTAATGAAGAAATGCGGAAGCTTCAGTTTCATAGTGAATTGATTAATTAACACCACTCCCTTTCTTTCTATTGTCTTTCACAAATTTTATAAATTTTTAAAAATTATTGATTAGTTTTAAATGCTAAGGTTTTTGAAATCTGTTTATTCAAATATGAAAAAATTAAAACAAAAATAAACGTACAGGTTGGAATATTGTTATATCGTAAATCATTATGGCTTTCGAAAGAATAAATCTGTCTACATTTGTGTTGCATTTACTTATTGTTCAGGGGAAATCTGCGAGTCTGGACATTGGTAAAATTGGTAAGAACGTTTTTGGCTTGTTCTTTTGACATCGTTAGACAGTAATGGTATCAAGTTGTCGAGTGTGCTTTGGTTACAAATTTTATTTCCTGACTAGTGTACTTCAGTGTGAATAATTTGATAGATATTTTAATCATTAACGAGCACACTCCTTAGTAGCACTAGCATTCTTTATAACCTGTCCACAGGAGCTAGGTAGTATTTTACACAAGAATATTGTAATTTCAAAGCATTATAATTCACTTACAGCGGCTTACAGGGTTTGAAAAGTGAAAAATAATTAGTATTACATTAATTAGTTTAATATTGCCAATACACTGTTTGTCCCATATCTATATGTAAATATTATATAAGTGTACCCCGTTCCACACCAATCCTAGACTTTTTGCATTTTGATAAAATAATTTGAAGTTTACATAATATGTTGTAGAACTGGTCTCACATCCCCCGCGTTTTTGACTTTATTGATAAAAAACCCGAAAATTTGGCCTTTCTAACCCGGGGCATGAAATAGGCAAAAAGGTTACCGTTTTGCCTTTTTGGTTGCCTTATTTTAAATTAGATGAAATAAATTGCAATTTCTATGTTGTACGGTTTAAAACTCATAGATAATGGCAATATTATTTTATCATGTGAAAATTAAGTTCGTAACAACCTCAAATCTATTTATAATTCAGCTTAACAAAGTAGCGAATGCCATAGGAAAAAATGAAAAATGTACAAACCTTTTTCATGCCCTGTTCTATCCTCTCCACCGGCTGTACGAAACGCCATAGAGAAAAACTTCTCATTTAAAAAGTAATCAAATCAAAGAGATCTAGAATATTATGCAAACGTCAAATTATTTTGCCGGAGTCCGGGATTGGTGTGGAGTGCTTTTCTGCACTTACGGCATGCTTAATCTGAAAATACGTTTCGGCATACCGACTTTATCCACCAAATGGAATCCACCCTATTTTGCTTTTTATCATTTATCTGCAAATAAATTATTAAATTCCTTAAATCGTAAATCTCATCCAAATTACCTTAAATTCCTTACAGATATAAAAAACTCTGTTGATGAAGCAAGTCTTGACTCCAACCATCATGTCAATCGCCCAGGCAAGTATACCGTTAAATATGCTGTTATTCACATTTTACAATAAAAATCTAAATTTCCTAATAAATCCAAAACGCAGTTCGTAATAGCACAGAGCAATTCAATTTGGATTGCTTCAATAATACCGATTTGGCCCTAATGCTTCACCCGCTTTAAAAATTATAACTATTACCTTGGAAATGTTTTTTAACTCCTGAATTGGTTTTAACATTTGATTAACACAAATTGTTTTTTAATTCCCAAATTCCGGATATTCTTCTATTATTTCCAATTCCAAATGATATTAATTCCGTGGCCTTTTATACATTTTATAAGTTTTATTTACTGTTAAATATTTACTAAATTTATTTAGAAAGATTTTCACTGCTCACATTACGACAGATGGGAATTTCTCAAAAGTCATTAAATGGTCAACTGGAGTCACAGCAAGAATTAGAGCAAGAGACACAAAATTCCATTGATAAACGTGGTAAGCTTATGGTTGTGGTACATAGATAATAACATCAACTTATCACCACGAAATAGAATTGAATTAACTAATTGCTAATGAAATTCAATTGAAACAATTGCTCATTCAATATTCTATTGTAATTTTATTTAGAATCAACTCCAGATGTACCGAAACCCAGAGGAAGGGGATTATTGTACGTGTGCCAAAATTATCCACTACAATGTTGTAATTAGCCTGTACATACATATAGGCAATGTATACTTGGCCCACCTATAGTTAGTTTGTTTATGAAACAGCCAGTAACGTTCTAATGTTTTCCATTACCAATTTCTATTTGAAATATTATTTGAAAAGTATTAAAAATTAACAAGCTTTTAACGATTACACATTTAGGAAGGCTTAGTTTCAAAAATTCCTAAAAATTATTATAAAAATTATTATATTATAAGTAATCTCACGTACTATGCCTCACATCTCAAAATGGTATTGATGTACAGTGTACAATCTTTCTAGCCAATATATACAATACCCTACTGTATTCATGTGATAACTACAACATAAACCTATCTAACTTAATTATGCTAATATCTAAACGATTTTGAGATTAAATACATTCATAAGAATTATTCTGAAAAAATTTAATTAGCAGGTTAAAATAAAATAATATTTAATTTTAGCTTTTCGATTGGACTTGGGGGTCATAAGCCACCTGCTCCTACTCATTGTGTTCAATGGACTAACCTTGCTTCACTGCTCTTCAAACCAAAACCATGTAACGATATTATGTTAACATCAAAAACCAAAAACAAATGAATTCGTAAATTACTGACAATGTTTAACTTTATTCAATTTAATATATTTATAGCTGGAAATTGTGGAGGAGGATCCCCACCACGTAAACACAAATATGAAACAAATACTAGGATAATATTAATATGCATAATATGAGTGGGCTTGAATTAACCTTTTGTTTCTTTGTGGTTCAAGTTCACATATTATGCGGATAGTAAAGTTAACAAACCATTGTCCAAGAAGAGCACGCAATTTTAAAAATGTCCTTAAAACTAAGCAACCCTTGAAAAATATCTTTAGTCTTTGAACTACAGCGTAGACAAAATCGACCATCTGTTAGGGATTTTTACAATCACATTTTGAGAGTTAATTTTAATGGTAAATAAAAATTAGTTTTATAGTAAAAATAGTAAAGCATAC
This sequence comes from Tomocerus qinae, assembly GCA_020055645.1. Taxonomy (NCBI): domain Eukaryota; kingdom Metazoa; phylum Arthropoda; class Collembola; order Entomobryomorpha; family Tomoceridae; genus Tomocerus; species Tomocerus qinae. Next base: position 77,608,772 of record CM034546.1, read on the forward strand.
TTTTATTTAAATTTCCTACAGAATCTAAAATAAAAACGGGTATCAAAATTTGAAAAAACTTAATTAACTGGTATTTGGTGTTCAACTTACTGTTTATTCTAATTAACGCAGGAAATAATAATCTCTAATCAGTAGGGTGATAGTTTAGGATGATTAAATGCCTGTATTAATTGATGCCATCTTTGGTTGGTATGGTATTAGTAAGCTTTATTGACGAATTCTGACCAGCTTATAACTTATAGCTGTTCTCTCCCAGATGTACAACTCATTTGGTCGACTGTATTTCGTAGTAGTTTATAGTTAAATAATTTTTACTCCATTGTAATTTGGGATTCTGAACGAAATTTAAATGAATTATTTTTTACTATTTTTCCAACTATACCATTTGAAATTATTAGGTAGTGATATTTAGCGTTAAATATCATTAAAATTGTCACTTACCAGCACTGGCAAGTAGTAAATGGTATTTAGTAGGTGTAATAATTACTTTATTGATTAGATTCCAAAAGCAATATAAAATTTGTACTATCTTTGCCTTTGTCCGAGTCCAACAGTTTAAATCATAAAGCAGTAAAATATCGGAATTTCACTTTCAAAGACCTTGTAAAAATTTCTTATACTTCTCAACGAATTACAGCAGTAATCATAATTTAGTTTTCTATGTAGATAATAACTACTATACAGAATGAAAATGAATTACATGCTGTGCAAAATTTTAGCAAAACCAAGTCCACCACCGCCACCAAAATGGCCAACATATCGTCCACGACCACCTCCACGACCTCCTCCACCTCCTCCTCCACCTCCTCCTCCACCACCTCCTCCTCCTCCTCCACCTCCTCCACCACCACTACCTCCTCCTCCACCACCACCTCCCCCACCTCCTCCTCCCCCACCTCCCCCTCCATCTTCCCCTGATGAAATAGCTGCCCAATTATGCAAGAATTTGGTTATTGACGATGTTCAGCTAGTGGCAAAAAGTGGATCTAAAGTGAATCTTCACATATCTAAGGACAGCAACACGAAATTGGCAAGTACAAAAAACCCATTGGTTAAATGATACAATTGGAAAATCAATCGAAGGCTTATATACAGGGATTTGAACTGGAATGGTCGTTTTGATTCCATGAGAGCGTCGACTAACCTTAATATTTAAACCATAATTATTTTAAATGGGACAAAATAAGAAGGGAAGGAGACGCTAAACAATTAATTATACTCTGTACTATAATAATAATACTATTCATTTTCTGTTTCTCTTTAAATTACGATATTTGTTTGGCATTAGCTGTGATTGAATGCATTACAGTGTTATAATACTGAGACAAACAGCTATTTATGACATGTAGCCAAACCAAAATCATATTATCTTCTATATTTGTACTAAGTTTATGTTTAATATTTGGGAATTTCCAATTTTAATTAGAAATAAATGATTTGTTTAGTTCAACTGGTTCCAAGCAGCTAGCTGTTGTAAAATCAAAGGCTGGATGCTTGCCAGTATTACCAATCAAATGGATCTCACCGGCTACGAGAAGTACCGTGAGCCAAACGGACCTGAGATCAATCTTGGTTGGACCAATGTCCATAGACTCGGAGATCAATGGAGAAATCTCTACGGGGAAGAATTCAATGGAGACAACTTTGCCAGACCGACAGATGACGTTGGACCAGATTACTGCAAAAAGATGAGGCAGGGTGCAAGCGGAGATCTCTATCTTTCAAATCAAAAGTGTGACAGCTCAATAACGACCGCGGCTCTTTTCTGCGAGGAAAGTATGTACAATTTTATTGATCATAAAAATCGTAAAGAATATGAAAACCCAAAAACTAGCAATTCCGCTGACATCAGACAATTAAAACTGTTACGCTTTCAATCTTATTTATAATCCTAAACTGATAGTGGAAAATCAAATACTAAAAAACGATATCATGATCAGTGTTCCATTTTAACCGGCTAAAAATGATTTTGACCAGCCAGCCGGCTAAAGCGGCAAAAATGGCTAATGCCCAAAATGGCCAAAAATCATGGTTTTTTACATTTCTCGCCAAATCAAGAATGATTTTCTCAGTCCAGGTAGCCCCATTTGACTATTTTTGGCCATTTCAGCCATTTTGGCCATTTTAGCCACTGGCTAACAAATAATTTCAACCAGCCGGCCTGCCACTTTAGCTAGCTATTTTAACCAGCCGGTCACCAAACACTGATCATGATAAGCACAAGATATAAAGTACAAAATGAAAAACAGGCATAGAATTAACTTTAAATTATATAGATAAAAATATCTTGAACTGAATTTTAACATTGTTCATTATTTTCAGAGGATGCAAGCAAACCGGCTTTTAATTGTAAGTAATATATTACATTAAATTATTTTAACACCATCTAAAATATTGTTTAAGCACGCACTAGTAACACGCGCAGAATGATGCTTACGGCTACCTAGATAAAAATCGGGTGTAACAGAAAAGCTGTTCCTCAATTGCCCAATCAGGTGGAAAAAATTATAATTTGAACTCAGGGAACTAAATCGATAATGATATTATTATGATTGCTTAAAGATGAATGTTATGCTGCTTGGTGTACTGAATATTTACTATAAATGGAAAAATATATTAAATTGGTACCGTGTGGGAAAAAAACTTCTAACAGTTTCTACGTCGATATCGGCTAAAGGTTGTTAAATGTCACATAAAGCAAGCTTTAAACTTGCATGCTGCATTTAATTATAAAAATCAATTGTTTGTGTTCTTGTGATATTTGCTTGCTTAGTCAAAATGACGCACGCAAAAGCACGCTCGCTGCACAAAATTCCTTTAATATTAGATTAATGGTATTAACAGATGACTGTGGTAATTTGAAACCTCAAGAATGGTACACATCAGCCGATTGGGTAGCAGTATTGCAACAAAACTGTAAATTAGGTAAATCAATTATTTTATTAATTTCACTTTTTTTAAAATTTAACAATTGATGCAAACTAAATATTAATGATGGGTGTCTATGTATACATAGTATCGACCCTAAGTGTATAAGTAAGTTAAAAAGTTATATGGGGTGTGTTCTGAGTTGTGATGCATTGCTAACTTCATAACTAACTCATATTTAATAAAATTTAAACTTTAGTTACTAACTTTATTCAATGTTTATATACAGAAGGAACAACACTTGCGCCGGGACTGCCAGCACTCCCAAGCGAATCTCCTACAACAAATAACCCACCTGTTACATCTGGGGATCCTGTGGAAGAACGGTGTAGCAAATTAAAATGGACGTATGTAGGGGAATCAACGGTTATGAAAAGTAGTGGAACTACAGTTATTATTCACGGATCTGAAGAAAGTGAAGCAAGGGAGGTATAATAAATATAGCCATACAAATTTTTAAACTGCTGAGCGATCAAAATCGAGTTTTTACATTTTACTCAGCCATGGAGATATTATGTTATCCAATAATAGGCAATCAAAGTGTTGGATATAAATATTAGGATTTACCATCCGCTTTTCAGTTTCACTGTTGGCCAAAACTTTTTTGACGCAATAAAATTTTTTAATAACGTCCAATAATTTTAATAGAGTTGTAATTACATCGTTTAATTTTAACTTTAGTTATTTAGACTTATAATTTACAAAACTATTTACTTTAATATAAAATTATAACATGGAGTTTAAAATTTTCAATAATTTAATTAATTCGCGAAATCTGAATTTCTAGTTCAACTGGTTCGAAGCTGCAAGCTGCTGCCGACGGAACAATTGGATGATTGCCAGTATAACTTCCCAAATTGATGTGAATGAATTCCATAAAGCGTTCATTAAAGAACCAAAAGCCCAGGATTTTAGTTTTGCATGGACAAATGTTCACAGTTTCGATGGCAGATGGAAAAGTCTCTATGGAGACATAATTGATATGAATAACTTTCCTACACGCGACCAATCAAAAGCCCCTGGTACCGGCTATTGTATAAAAATGGGAGGGAAAGCAGGGGGACAACTTATTATCACGGACCAAGAATGCAACATAGGAAAAATATCAGACGAACATAAGATGCTTTATTTATTGTGCGAGGAGCGTAAGTTCAAACTTTACTATTAAATAAACGCGAACTGGGACATGCGCATGGAATTCAGTCGGTATATGTGGGTCAGTACGTTTGTCCATATAGTTTTGTAATGACTAGATTACTAGAATTGCTTTTGAATTTCAAAAGGAAATCTACTAAATAATCACCAATCTGTCGGTGAGTTTCGGGCCAATCCGCAGTAGCTAGAAAATAAAAAATTTCCATAATATTATTATGTATTTCTAGCACATTGTACTAGGTTTTCTGCTAGTGAGCGTAGCGTAGTGTGAGCATGCGTTGACTCTTCCTAGAATTTTTTCTTTTTTTGGAATAAATTTTTTTTTCGGCTTAACTAGCTTGCGGCCAGGCACAACATACTGTTTTCCTATTTTCCCAGCACGGGTTTTGAATTTCGACTTTGTTTAGAATTTACTTCAGTAATTCTGTACAATAATGTAGTACGTAATTTATTTTCTGTCTTAGGGGATACTGGAAAGCCACGTTTTAATTGTAAGTAAAAAATAACACCAATAATAATCATGATAATTTAATCAATTTTACTTAGAGACTATAATATTCTTCTATAATCCTTTTCCGTGATTCACGGGCGAATCGGATCACCGACCGTGAAACATTTATGTTGTATGAATTAAAGACAGCCAGTTGGCTCCTTAATAACAGTAACATCTGAATCTTCATGCTAATGGCGTTTAATTATTTATGTGTAGAATTATGACTAACATAATATAATTTCTACATGAATAGATGATTGTAAAAATCGCTTTCCTAAAATATGGTACTCACAAAGTAACTGGGAGACAGTATTGTCAGACAAGGATTGCTATGAAGGTAATTTTATTTATTCAAGAGCCAATAAATCTAAACAGAGACAAAAGACAAATTTGATGATTTCGCTTTTCAAAACAGGAGGACCTAGTAAACCAGATCCAGAACAAATACCGACCCCTACCGAAGCTCCTCTGACTCCTCCCACTGAAGGACCTCCAGCTCCTCCCACTGAAGGACCTCCAGCTCCTCCCACTGAAGGTCCTCCAGCTCCACCCACTGAAGGTCCTCCAGCTCCATCCACTGAAGGTCCTCCAGCTCCACCCTCTGAAATTCCTCCTTCTCCAACGTCTGATATTCCTCTCCCTGCACCAACCGAAGCTCCTCAAACTCCACCAACTGATGCTCCTCCCTCTCCTCAGACGGAACCTCCTATAACTACAACAACCGTGGCTTTGCCCACATTAAGGCCTCGGCCAAATGTCACCCTCCCTCCCATGGGGGCTTGTAATATTGAGCTTAATGACAACAAAGTGGTACGTTAAACATATTTATTTGATTTCCGATTAGATCGAAGGGGATTTGACAATGGGCATTGCTAATGACTTAATTTATCACACAGTAAATAAATAACGATCATGTCACAGCCTTTCATTTATTATGTTAACGTGAGAAACATAAAAATTGAATATTATGAAATGGGAAAAGTTGGAAAATTATTTGTTCTGAGAATGTGCTTGCTAAAAAATTCCAAAAGCCTGTGGTAGAAGTACTTCAAAAATGTGTTTTGACTCAGAACAAATAATTTCTGCTCTCCCACTCGCACTGTGTAACATCATGAAGTACGATTTTTGAGAAAAAATGTGGAAAATTGTAAAACATTCGTTCGATCAACGTATTGAGAACATTTTACTAAGCCAATGCTCACATCTCCTTAACCATTGTGAAAGTTAACAATTAACTGTAACATGTATAAAAATATCTAAGCAATGATTTGCAGAAATTTATTTTAATTTTGAATCAGGCCACCTGGGATGAAGCGCAAACAAATTGTGAATTACAAAATATGATTTTACTTATTGTTTATTCGGAAGACGACAATATATTTTTAAATCAATATGAATTAATGAAGCAAGACCGTAAGTAAAAATGTTATATAATAGGACGATCTGTACCATTACCACCGATTTATATTACGAATCTATTCACTTATATCCCTACTAATTATTGGTCATTCTATCCTGTGTTTGAATACCCAACGGCTAGTTTTAAAAATAGCTTTTAACCCTGTATAAAATTAAAATCAAGCTTTTCAGTATCACAATTTTATAAACCGATAAAATAAAACACTTAATTTTTATCATTGATATAAAAGTCTTCCTATGTAATGAAATTAATAATAGCATTTTTTTCAGCCTTACAGCCGACCACACGTTTTTGGAGTGCAGCCAAATTTACGTCGTCTAATTATCAGTACCTTTTATGGGAACCGGCTAGAATAGATTTCCCCGAATTTCGCTTAAATAATGCTAATGGCATAACCAAATGGTGGGGACTGGGTGAACCGTCAGATGATAAGAAACAGGGGAAAGAACTCTGCGTTGCAATGCAATTTCCAGGAAATTCTCCACCGATATGGTACGCTTTGGACTGTGCGGAAAATTTACCTTATATATGTGTACACTCAGCGTAAGTCAATTATTATTTTACTTTAATGTAATAAGTACTTTACAGATTTCAATTGATGATTTCCAAAGATTTAATTTACTTTACTGCTAATGAAGTGATCTAAAGGAGGATTCTTTGATCTAATGATTTCATTTGTTCATAAACGATATTTTTTGGTTCTAAGATTTAATTTGTGTATCTAAAGATCATTCAAATAGGTATTATGAATCTTAGTAAAAAATAAAGATTTTGTAAATTGAATCCAGTTATAGTAATTTAAATCAAATTAAAAAAAGTATTATTTCATTATAAAAAATTACATTTTATGCCGTTTGTGAATCAAATATTCAAAATTTACAGAGATCAGCGTTTGAAAGAGAATTGCACAATTGAGGAGGGTCCAGAACAAAGTACTGCTTCCCCTGGAGGAACAACTACTGGAGAGACTTTTCCTCCTGGCGAGTCTACTGCGTCTCCAGCAGAGACCACTGTTCCACCTGGTGGGGAAACGACTACACAAGCACCTTTTGCTAGTAATGGAGTGTTTATTCCCGATCCACCAAAGCCTAATGATCTCTCTACAACACCCATACCCCCTATACCAGGTACACTTACTCTCGTACCTAATGACGTGAATGTTCACGCTATACTGACACCGAAAGATCCACCTGCCGAATGCATAAATAAAATTACTGGCGTTTGGATTCCTGAAGATATTGACCCGCTAGACCCATTTTTCTCCAGTCGTGGTTACGTTACACGGCAAATATCGGCAGACAACGTTTGCACCTGGACATTTTTCTTAATGGCGACTATTACGGGTAACTTTGTACCCGACGTTGATCCAAATTTTATCGTTCCCGGAGAATTGGAGCAGGGAGAGTCGCCTTACACTTTTCATCCTACGGAGAAGTTTAAAATAATTAAGGAGATCACTCTCGGATGCTGGCGTCCGCTGAAGGTATTCTATCCTAATCAGAATCTAGTTGTCTACGGAACTATGAAACCAAATTCACTAATAAGCAACACTTCCAAAATCGACGAAACGTCACTATTTACCCCAGAACCCGGGGTAAGAGGATTATTTTTACCACTTGACGGATCTCCTGATATTCACGGGGTTATGACTCAAGGAGTTGTCACACTTTTCAAGCCTGACAATCCCCCAAATATCGAAGCACCTAGATTGGGAACGTGGAGACCCTACCATAGTTGCTTACCGAACTTTCCATTCAATACAATATTCGGAACACTGGCGCCTTATGAAAATGATATCAAATACGCTACTTTTACAGCAAATGAGTCAATTGGGCCGGTCTGTTTTATCCCTCATAATAAAAGTATCGCTAGTAATTTAACAGGTATGCTCACTCAGGTAATTCCTCCCATTTTCACTCCATCAACACCATTAAGCGTTGAAAATTGTCGTGCTACATTTGAACCGAATATTCATGGAATATTTAAACCTTGCTCACCCACAAGTGCAAATTTGTTGGACGTCGTTGATGTAGCAATAAAACCTGACGTTTGCGAAGGAAATACAACCACTCAGTTGGAAGTTTCTCCTCCGGAACAAATCGGAGGTAAATTCTTTCCTGATTCAGATCCTAAAAATCCTGTTCAAGGATTTCTCGCTGGGACCGACCCTTTTGTATTTACCTGGTCCAATTTGGTTAAATTTAGACCTGACAAAGATATTCCTGGGACGTGGCAACCAATGGAAGGTGGCCCAGTTCACGGAATTGTGAGACCCCATAAAGATCTTCCGAAAGATTCAGCCACTTTTATTCCCGACAAGAAAGCAAAAGGATCAATCTTATTTGATGGTGATGATCCGAAAAGGCCAAGCATCTCTGGTACGTTGGAAAAGAATGAACCTTATGTATTCAGGCCGGATGATCCAAGTTTAGTTCCTCAAGAGGGTCAACCAGGATTATGGATCCCAGATAATCCAAGTGACCCTCTAAATCCTTTCGAAGGAAAAGAGCAGCACGGGTTATTAGAACCATCTCATGATATTTCAACTGGCTTTGCTATATTCACTCCGGACACAGTAACATACGGGGATATTGTTATCATTATAGAAGACGGCTCTACAGAACTTATCCCGGGTTCAAAATTCCAACCTGGTGTTTTCCAACCTGATAATCCTTCCGATTCTATAAATGGCAATTTACCCGGCATTTGGCTACCTAAACCTCCTTCATCTCTAACTTATCCGCATTCAGTCTTACAAGGAACATTTACACCTGATCCAAAAAAGCCTGAAAACATAATATTTACACCAGACCCTGATGTACCCGGAACATTTATTCCCGACCAAGGTGATTCTCACGAGGGAACGATGACACAAACTCATCCCGTCCAATTCAAGCCGAAAGGCCCTCCGTTAGACAAAGATACTCACGGCATCTGGTGTCCAAATACAGGGCTCACACCTTACTACCCATTAATATGCGTTACAGGTATAATGAAACCAAAAGGCTCTATTGTGTTCTTTGAACCAGATCCACATGTTTTTGTTACATTTATCCCAGATGACAAAGATAAACCACAGTCGAAAGGAACAATTGAGTATATCCGTCCGCCAACATACACGACCAATCCTCCAGTGAGCTATGAGCCACATCAATCAATAGTTCCAGGAATGTTTATTTTCACTGTTTCTCCTGGCGGCTCAAAATCGCCGAACTTCCGGGTACTTATCTTGGAAATACAGCCGAAATCTACATACTCGCTCCTTCCGTCTCAGATGGTGTCAGCGAAATTTTATCCTGATGATAATCCTGAGTCTCCAGTACAAGGAAAAATTTCCGAAGGGAAAACCCCTGTTTTCAAATTCCAGGATAAAGTATCGGTTACTATTCCCAAAACAGGAATTATAGTGGTTTCGGATCCTATCAAGCCGAACTATTTTCAAAAACCGGTCCTCGGCGAACTCAAATATCCTGATGGTGGTCACTATCCTAAGGATACTATTATATTTGTGCTCGATAATAATATTCCCGGAAAAATGGTACCCTTGAATGATACGCAACAGCCTATTACAGGAGTTTTAATTAACCGTGAGCCTTGGGAGCCTAGAATATTTACGCCCACTCCTCCAGTACCCATACCTGTGTTAACTCACGTCCTCTGGCTTCCCACCAATGTTTATGCGTTCCCAGGTGGCCCTCTCAACCAAACCAAAGGGGTTTTGAAACCAGATAATGGCACTACCTACTTCATTCCTTATAGGGAGTATAAGGGACAATTTATTCCTGAGTCAACTTCTCACGCATTAACCATAATCAAAGGCAAGATGGTGGAAAGCGCACCACCAACGTTTATTCCTAAGAAATTAGCAGAAATTGTTACTAAAGACACTCCTGGGACTTGGATTCCTGACACAACGGTTGAAGAAGACACACCTTTTGGTAATCCCCAAGTCGGGGTGATGAAACCAACCGAAGATCAGAAAGCTATGATTTGGGCTGTTATGATAGTACCCCCTACTGAAGGGACAAGTGGACATTTTGTACCTGATGACAACCCGGGGAATATCATTCCTGGATTTATGATACTCCCAAATATTTTTGTAGCCACTCATTCTCACCAAGTCATTACAATAACAACTTATGGGACTTGGAAACCTGACCCAGATTCACCTCCTGGCAGTCCCTTCTCCATACCAGATCATGGTTACATGGATCCCAATGAAAAAGATGTTCTTTGGTTTCCAGATAAAACTGATCAATGTGAAAACGAAATTCGTAACGATGCTCCGAATACATTTTTTCTTGTTTGTTGATGAATGTCAATGGGTTAGGTTATTATTTATTGACATGTACTTTGTATTTCTATTAAAAATGTAGTCGTGGCTTTAACTTCATTAAAGTACTTATTTGTTGAAGAATACTCAGTTTTGTAGAAATATCAAAAAAAATTGATACATTCCAGATAATAAATTTCGCTGTAGGAAAATGCATATTTTATTCTTAATTGGTAATATAAGTCAGAATAAACATGGATTAAGCAGTTAAATCTCCATAAAAGCTATTAAATATTAATGGTTTGCAAATGTCTAAAATTTACTGAAAATACATCTTAGAAATAATTTTTAAAATTTTCGTTTAATATCTTACAAATCTAAATTAGTTTTAAAGTTCCCCAAAGCGTTTGTGTCTAAAATAACTAAAACTACTTTCCAATTGATTGGCATCATCGGCATCAGCATCATCTTACATTAACATTAAACACATCACTTACTTACAATCATTCTCCATTAAATAGCTTCCAGGAGTAGCGTTAACCTTTAGTGTTGAAATGCGGAAGCTTAATATTTGAGGGCATTTTGCGTTAATGACCGTTGCATGCATTAAAATAGCTCATAAAATAAACTGGCTTTAATTACTATGGCAAAACATACCTTGCAATTTTTTGTTTTTAGACTTAAAAATTAAAAAATTCGAATCAACACGTAGGAAAAGAAAACGCGGGGGTAATGTCCATGGACTGTCATAATATGTTTAACATATTATTTCTGTTCTTTAAAAAGGTGTCTGGTCATCCTGACCTTCCTAACTAAATCTATTTCCATTCTAATTACTTATTGTACAGGGAAAATCTGGAAATTTTGATGCTGGTGAAAGTTTTAATCATTATTGAAAGCTCTATTGATATAAACAACTATACTATATAGGGATTTATGCAAAGAGACAGGGTTTTGAGAAATATGGGTAAGATAAGCAAGCTCAATGAGCACATATTGAAACATTTGTGATCATTTTTCTATATCTCATATAAATGGTATAGCATAACATGCAACGACATCATCGCAGCAGGTAAGATTTCCCGAAGGTACCTTCACCAAAGCATCCAGATCTTCACTGAACAATAAGTAAATACAAAGTCAATATCTAGATAGATTTATTTAATGGAAGATCCTGATGACAAGACACCTTTTAAATGGCTGGTATATTTAATAATTTATACACTGCAGTCTTTATATTTAATACAGTAAGTACTATCTAAATACGGGGATAAAAATAATCTGATACTTTACAATTAAAATATAAAAATCAAAAATTATAATGTGGTATAATAAGGAACTATTAACAACTTCAGATAACGGGTGCAACTGACACATAATTTGTGAAAATAAAACTTGAATGAGCTTGAATTGTAACTACAATAAATAAAAACTCTTTTAAAGCTTCCTTATTTATTTATGAATCGTCGAAACCATTTCCTGGACTTTTAATACTAAAGAGCAAGGAACAGTAAGTAAGTTAAGAGGTTATTGTGCAACGTGGTCAGAGTTAGTGTCAACGAACCTCTTAAAAATCAGGAATATAGTTTCATTAAACTATTTTTGATTTCCTGGATGTTATAGCAACAACTTCATTTCAATGATTTTATTCCAGTTTTTAATTCGTGGAATTCTAAACTTTTTATGTGAAAATTGGAAAACGTTGAAACTATTTTAATGGAAAAATAATTAATGAACTTGTTTGTGGTTAATTAATTTCAGTAATTATTATTTTATAACTATTTTATAATATAAAACCCTTCCAAATGAAAATCCATAGGAGGACAGATGAAATGAACATGGTTTATAATATTATTATGTTATAGTTATATCTATGTCACCAATGATCTAAATAGTCAATAATAAAATTTATTTATTCATGAAGAAATGCTATCTATGAATCCTTAAGCTTAGTAACTTTTTGAAAACTATAGAATAGTTTTCCATCTATCTGCAAGTTGAACTTTATGATAGATTCTAATAATAGTATGCACTAAATTGTATTTGTATATATACATAATATTATTGTACAATTTCTAGAGATGTTAACTGTTAATTTTAAGAATTAAGCTCTTAAGATAATTTTAATATATAATAATTTTAATATAATTTTAATAATTAAGAATTAAGATTATTAAGAAATATTAAGAAATATTAAGAAATAATTTTAATATCGTCTGCCTAATATTACAATGTAACAAGCCATTTGATCATGACTGCTACAAAGTAACAAACCATTTCATCATGGCTGAGACAAAGTAACAAACCATTTCATCATGGCTGAGACAAAGTAACAAACCATTTTATCATGGCTGAGACAAGGTAACAAACCTAACTCCTGATACAGTGGTTTGTTACTTTGTCGCGGTCATGATAAAATGGTTTGTTACTTTGTCTCAGCCATGATGAAATGGTTTGTTACTTTGTAGCAGCCATGATCAAATGGCTTGTTACATTGTAATATTAGGCAGACGATATATATTTTACTCAATTTTCAAGGCATTGTGTGTTTCATAATTTTGTCCATGATTTTTTGGGCCTTTATTGTCAAGTGGTGTTTTTCGCCGTACAACAGACGGGTTTTGTTGTGGAGTTCTAGAGCAAGTTCTAAGGCTTCAGATGCCATTCCCAGGGCACTGTATACATCACATAGATTAAATTTGGTTCTTAAAATGTAGAAATGATCTTTTTCCAAGTGTTTGTTTTGTATCTCAAGCAGGATAGAAAACTCTTTCAGAGCTAATTCATATTTTGTTTGCTTCTGCAGAATTTCAGCCAACGAATGTCTGGCTCTCATGCAAACCGTTTCTGTGGCATTACTTTTCTCATTCCTTAAAACTAGTTGCAGTACTTTTAAAGCTTCTTCTTCCTTGTTTTCACCTGCGTAACATCGAGCCAGATCAACTTTAAGATATATTAGGGAGTTTTTGTCCTCTTCCAATGGTTTCCAGTGGCTCAAAGCTATCTCAAACCAATCAAGTGCTTTGTCAAACCGTTTTCGTTTTTCCCAAAAACTTCCTATTTTTCTTGCCGTGTAGAAGCATTCATTGGTATTATCATCTCCAAAATCTTCCTTCTGAATGGTGTACACCTCCTTTAGTAAATCGAAAACTTCTTTTCCCTTGACATGGTCTGCTTTCCAATATTTCATTTTTAATGTCCACCTATTCCTTTCCCCTAATATTCTCTCTAGCGTTGGAAGTGACTTCAGGCAGAAATCCAGTCGTTCTCTGAACCAATCGCATTTACGATATAGATAGTAAATATCGTCTGCGAAATCAGGATGTCTTCGTAAAACTGCATCATTCTGCTCAACATGGGACCATAAAGCTTCGACAAATATCATTTCTTCCCTGGATATTTCTCTTGCTTTAATGATTTCTTGAAAACTGGTCAGCAAGCCATCCAGTACATTGAGGGTTTCCTTCTTTTCATCAAGAAAAGTCCGAATTGTTTGCTGAACCAGGCGATGAACAGATATTTTTTCGTTTCTTAATGTACACAGTGTGTTATCACTGAGGAGACAGAAAACGGAATTTGGAATGGCCACATCTGATTTTTTCATCTTTTTAAGGACAGTTCGAAGAAGTTTTAAAGGGATGTGGTCTGGGGAAATAAAGCTGATGCAGTTACAGGCGAGTTCGGCGTCCTTGCCAATTGTTGGGGTATTTTTGATTTTTTCCAGAGAAACATGTAGTGTAGAATAAATCGTTTTGTTAGCCGAAATATCTTCGATAGAAGTTCCTTGTGAATTTGGCAATGGGAAAGCTAATATTTTCTTAACATCATCGCAATATTTCTCCATCGCAATTTCTAAGTCATAATATAGCTTTTTGTCTGTGAAATAGCATACAGCTTGATGTAATGCTAAAGGATGACCATTAAGTTGCTCCGCTAATCTCCGGATTAATTTTTTGCAGTTTGGTTGGTCCTCATTTACCCCCAACGTAGTTGTTAAAAATTTTTCAGCAGAGTCATTACTCAATACATCAAGTTGAATACACCCAACATCAACATTTAGGGATTTACTTACGCGTTGGTAACGAGAAGTAAGTAGAAAAAGTGGCTTCAATGATGACGGCGACTGATTGTTGGCAATGCTTCTGAATGCGTTAATGATATCAATCATGTAGCTTTCTAGGTTATCCAGAATAATCAGGCATTTTTCATGGGATACTCTTTCATATACTTTCATGACTATAATCTCCAGCCTGTTGCCTTTTTTTTCAAAATCGTCCACAGAAATATCAAGTTCTGATGATAGACGTCGTAACGACTCAAAAGCTGTTATATTAGTCTCAGCATCAATCATAATGCAATGCCCTTTTTCTTCACAATGAAATTTGTATGCGTAATTGATTGCAAGTTCCGTCTTCCCAACCCCAGCTAATCCAGTAATTGTTACAAATTGTAATCGCTTTTGAGATCGCCTCCAAAATTCATCTAGCTTTTGCAGTTCAGGTTCTCTCCCGGTACAAAATTCAGTGGGTGGACGAATATTGAACCATATAAGAGAAGTTCCACTCCAATTATTTGCACCTTGTTTGATTTTCTGTACTATGTGATCATTGCCGCTTTTAGTTAAACAGTTGATAATTTTAACGCGATGTTTTTCTCCTTTTTTCATTAATGCTTTGTAAAGAAGTGTACATTTATAGTATGAAGTGCTTTCTGCATCCTGTTTTAGATCAAGATAGACCATTTCAATTTAGTTTTATATAATTAAGAATTTATAAACTTGAAAACTTCATGATAGAATCAAAACACATTGCTTCAAATATTGTTGTCTATCAAATATTTATCAGCAGGAAACTAAAAGGATAATATTAGTTTTAAATCTGTCAAAAACATCTTGGCGGATTTGAAAAAGGGAATATAGAACAAGGAACAAAAAAGGATCCAATGCAATGTACGTAAATTGAATTAATTTTAGTATTTAATTATTTTACTGCCATGAGAAAAGTGTATTATTGTCTTTTGCATCCTTAATGGACGATATGCTTGAAAATAATTTTTTCAAATTTATTGCTAGCTAATATACATTCACATAATAAAGGGGTGGCCCAGAATTGACCGTAAACAGGAAAGGATAGAAACGCACACATTGGCGTGTGTGCGTAAAAAATATTTTGCCATGGAGCTGGCGTATGAGTTTTCCAAAATGCTTGTTCTAGAGTAATTGGTACATGGTCCATGGACAGGTATTTCCGTATTCTTAGCTTCAATTTCGCATGCATAACTCAAAATATACTTTATTTACAAAGTTTTGGTAAAGATTTTTCAAAACACTGTTTAAATATCTAGGATCAAATTTCAGAAAAATTGTCTCTAAGAAAAGTAAGAAAGTAGAAACCAAGTAACATTAAATTCTACTTCTCCTGATGAGAACCAAATCAAATGCTCTAGAAATTGTGTTTGGTATCTAGCTATCTATTAGATCATCACGACAATCAAATAGCAAAATAACATTGTTAAACTTACAATTTCGTCCACTTCCATTGTGGTCAAAATTTTGCTTTGAATCAGCAGATTTGAAAGAGGTGTCAAATTAGTTGTATTGCCGGCTAGGAAATGCATGTTCTCCTTAATAATTTCCCCCAACAGTGATTGAGACATATTACCATTAAGATAATGAGTCAAAAGTTTGTGTTTAAATTTGTTTGGTTTCTTAACCTTAACTGTTAGCTTTTGGACACGAAGTAAATGAATAATCTTCAGGTTTAGCACACTATATAATGTACTCCACTTAGCTAACAAGATATAATACACATTGTACGACACTTTAGCCTATTTTTCTTGTTTGAGTTCATTTCTCTGCCTTCTTGAATTTCGGCTGATATAAATATGGTAATGCATGGAAAAACAAAACCGAAACTAAAAAACCAGGGCAATAATATGTCTACATTTTGCTTATTTATTTGGTAACTTTATACCGTCTTCAGGTTTCCATTCTAACTTTGCTATTATTTTCCTTCAGCCGTCTTTCATAGGCTATTTAAAGCTTATCTTTCTGAGCCAGCGCCCGTCCGGTTGGTTTTAATAGGAAATGCAAGTTGCCTCCAGTTGAGACAGATAAAATGTACTTGAATCACAATCAAATTGGCATACTTAACTGGCCATCATAAACAACTTTAAACTAACAATATCAAGTCAATGTAATACCATCCACAAAATAAATAAATAAGTAATGCATAAATTAATTTGTATAAGAACTTTAATTAGTATTCGTTAGCATATTTTGCTGGTTACAGAATAATTTCATTCAAGTTGTGGCTTTCAAATTATAGACAGTCTTCGGTTTCATAAAACCTACGTCATCTTATTTTTCTCAAATCCATAACCTTTCCTTTAACTATACACACACTGAGCGAAACTAGTTTCCGTAGAGTACAATGACACACAAACTTTTCATACAGCATAGATTATTAATTTGTGGAGGTCTGTATAACAAAGAATAAACAAAATAGAATACTAGGAAACTACCGATCCGACTTGCAAGGCTATTAAATTTGACTCACTAAGAAATGTATAAATATATAATAATATATAAATATATATAAACCCGTCAGCTATGTTTAAAAGACAAATGAGAAACCTTCACGCTAAATATTCGTCAAACCTTGACCTTTATCGACTTTGTTCTTCTATAATATACAGATAAATATGCTTTGTGGAATGTTCCTAAAGTCAATGTTTGTCTCATGGAAACCATTTTGGTGCTTTTAAACAGTGAAGAGTAATTTTGGTTCTATTATGTACGTGTCCGTGATATAGTCATGTATAAATTCAACCCATCCTTTCTATTTAATAGTACTGATTATAAAATTTATTATATAATATACCGATAATGAAAATTTAGTGCAAGGTTTATTAAATTTAGTGTCAAAATTGTCCTTATCAATAATCATAGTACCTATAAGCAAATCCTCAAATCTACATAATTTAGGTATTACTATTTTTATTGCCTTAAAATTTGTTATAAAACTTCTTAGGGCAAATTCTTTAATACTTCCGACTTTAAGTATATAGTATTTTATCTGCATTTAGTGTATTTTGGATTTCCAGTCAATTTTATAAATAAATTTTAATTTTGAAACTTAATTTTAGTGTAATGTATGGGATTGACTTCTGATCTAGGAGTGATATTGATATTTATACATCGTACAAATAATTATATACTCAGTTGGTGACAAACACAATATTTCGAAGGAAATTAGATTTCATAATGAACATTCTGACAAGAGGATATATAGGAGTTATTGTATTTGCTATTTTCAGCGCGCATAGTATAGTCTTTGCTGGAAAATTAGAAAATTTAATGTCAGTGGAGAAGGATTGTTACATCAACCTGATATTTTACGAAATTTACTCCGCCCAAGCTACAAAGATATTGGAAGAGTTGTTAAACATAATAATTCCGTATTCTCTAATGAACATTGATTCATTAAAACGAAACTTTGGTCAAAAGTATGAAAATATCGCAGAACAGGAAAAGAACTTGGAAATATATCAAGAAATCATGAAATCGAAGTATGAGTGCAATGGCGAAAAAGGCGATATTATACTGTCACCTTATTTGAGTAATATATTTACGTTGTATTGTGCATTTTTCTGTGAATATGAATTCAAGCCATTTAACTGACATGGCATTAACAAATTACTTAATTGAATACGTTGGAATCAATTTCACATTTAATCAATTTAATAGTTTCCATAAACCGTACTTGTCACTGGGGCAGACATGCTACAAAAGTCTACCAAGAGTTCATCATTACACACATATTTACTTTTTCGTCCAAAAAGAAATTCTGGATTCCCACGAAAGCCAAACCAGATTTTTGAGTGAAATTAAAATTCATTTATCTGGATTAAATGGACATTATTATGGGCAGTCATTAGATGACGAAGACCACAGGATATTCTTCATTTGTGGGAAATGTCAAAGTCATGGAGATACCGAAAAAGCAAATGAATTTATGGACAGTTTAGTTTTCACACACAGTACTAACTCGGGAAGACATAATCTAAACCGTACAATTTTGAGAAAAATCCTTACAGATGCTGCATTAATGAATAGTAATATTTTAAAAGCAAAAATGTATTCAGAAGTTAATCGTATAGGACGCAAATATTTTTATTGTGGGCCAAGATTATTAAACGAATACTTTACATCAGCTTTCATTAAAAATGGGATCGACGTAAGTTATATTTTATCTTCGATTGTCTTTTACCGTTTCCCTAATATGACCATTGGCAAACGAAGACAATGTCATTGGAGTAATATAGAAGTGGGCGAAATTCTTGAATTTCAAATGACATTCGAATATTCCACTGAGAGCCTTTACTTCAATGCACAAAGGCTTGAAGACAACTTGATTCCAACTAGTTCAGAAAGTTATAATTACATTTCTTGTGTTGTCCTGGAAGATGAAAGTCTGTCGTTCTACGGCTACATTCGTCCATTTCAACCCTCTGCTTGGATTGCAATTCTGATGACAATATTTATTGTCACATTGTTCTTCCAACTGGCATTATATTTGAAGCACAACGAAACCTACCAGTTCATTTTCCCTTGCTGGGCTTATGTCCTTTGCAACAATTGTGGATTCCCTAAAAAGTTGGAGAAATATTTCTGGTTCAAAATTGTTTTGAGTCTATACTTGTTGATATTCATCGTTCTGACTAACGGCTATGCAGGAATTGTCATCACGGATTTAACTGAGCCGAGACCTGTCAAACAAATCGAGTCTTTTGAAGATATTGCAACTTTAGACGATATTTCAGTTGTCAGTCCAATGGCGCTTGGCGGCGAAGCGCCGTACGAACCATTGTCAATGTCAGTTTATTTCCAAAATTGGTTATTGTTCAATTACAATTGCTATGTATATTTGAACGAAACTCCAAGCACCGTTGACGGCACATTACTTAAATGTGAAGAAAATGGTTCTATTTGCAAAACCTCACCTTCCAAGATGTACCTTTGGAAACTGTGCAATCAGCATTGCAACACAATAACCAACTGGAAAAAAATAGTTACAATCTTTATTTTTCCTTCACTACAGATACAATAATTTATCCTAAATTTGGGTTAAAACTAAAAGCAATTGATAATAAGGTTCGTTTCCCAGAGGTTTTCCCACAATTATCTTTTCAACAATGGATTTCCCAATGCAATAGATCAGTGTTTGTGGATAGACAAAGCCAAATTCATCGATTTTTAAATGATTCTCTTTGGAAGGGTATCAAGCCTAAACGAAAATTGTACATTAGAGTTCCAGATAACAATACAATTAGTTTTAGTATGTAAGGCTACAGCGAGTTCGTTTTGTTTCAAGAACGCATTAATGGAAAACTTTTTATTTTGTCCGACTCTGGGATCTACTCCAAATGGATGAATGTTTTCAATAACTTAGATTTTACCCTATGTCAATATTGTCTGGATAGAGATCAACCACGACCTTTGAACTTTTACAATTCAAACATTTTCACCATTTTTGCCGTTTGCTTAGCTTGTACAGTTTTGTACTTCTTGGCGTTTGTTTGGGAATTTAAGCCCGTCTTGTTTCATTTAGCTTCCGATTTGATTTCCAATTCCAATCCATGTTGTGACGTTCATAGCTCACAGCGAAATCCCAAAATTGACAACAGTCGAATGATTTTAGTAGCTTCTCATCACAATTAAAAAATATTCAATTGCAATGTATGTATACCTGCACCTTAAATCTTGCTTATTGCAATGATTATGCAAATGTAGTACAATACAATATGAATTTAACTTTTGAGAGGGTAAGAGGACACTCTGACAGTCAACGCTCGAATTCCATTATCCGATTCCTAACCAAAGAGCATTATGTCTAAGACAAAACGCTTGGCTACAAATTATAAAGTACAATTCGTAAAAACAAATCTATTATTAGTATTATTTATTTACAGCAATCGCCAACGTGCATAATCGCAGCATGAATTTTTGTGCTTCATAAGCGCGTGATTAATTCAATAAATACTTTATGCATAATTTATTTGGTATTGAGCTTTCCAAGACTCCGATTAAATACAGAAGACTTGTGTACCCAAAATTTTCCAAAACGTTCACTGTTTGGAAAAATTAACTTTTCAAAATTGAGAGTTTTCAGAATAGTTTCCGTTTGTACCTTTCCTTTCCGTGACATTTTTGACGAGATGAAAATCATTCTGCAAAATATTAAAGAACTAAATATACAATTACACACAATTACAATTACAAAGGTTTGAAAAAAGCCATTATACAAATGAATCATGCACAAAGTATTACTAGAGTTATCACAACATCAACTTGTAACGTTGCATATAGTGATGAACATGCCAGGCCAAATCTGACATTTGCAGTCTGCGTCCATATTAAGTTAGCATAAGTTATATTAATATATAATAGTCATTATCATTCTACATCAAAGCATTGGTATTAAATACATAATTAATCATGATGTAATGAAAAATGTTTTGTAACTCCTCAACAGATAGCTATTGCATGATGTTTTGTAAACTAAGCTCATGAAATAGCGATTAAAAGTCTTTTAACATTCGTTAAATTCATTTAATGTCATTCCATCTGCTAAGACTAATGTTTACAAGCATAATAACTAAGAGAAATGAGGAATAGGAAGCAAAATATTTGATGCCTTCACTATACTACGCAATTCATTATCACTATCACCACTTGAATAATCGCTCTACAAGTTTCATGCGGTCAACGTAAGAAATCAATAATACAGAAATATCTGCAGTGTATTTGAATAGTTTGTGGTTGAAAATTTTTAGAGCCTTGCAAAATATAAACACCAACTTCATCAATATTCATCATTGCCTTTTCTTCCTTGCCTAGCTTTAATTAATTGGCGTGATGAAGAAATGAAACGAATGATAAACGCAATGTTGACTAAGTATTGCAATCCATTTTCAATTTAAATAGCTTAATTAAACTCACATCCAATACTCAGTAAAATATTTCTACATTGGAAAATTGATGATACTAATATTCAATACCACTAAAACTAAAAAAATAACATCAAAATACGACAGCATCTTTTAATACGTAGTGTAGTCTATTTCCTGTTAAACTACATAAGTACATAACAATATTAGGCAAGTATGAAATTGGTGAGATTACCCAATGCACAAGGACAGAAGCTAATAAATTATTTTTACTTGCAATTAAAATAAAGTTGTCAGTTACAATTATCCATTCAAGCAGATTAAACACTCGTTAATTTGAAGTTATATGAAAAATTATAATTCCAATATATCCGACTCTTTATTTGGAAAAGATGTCCGGAAAAAATGGAACTGTTCTTGCAACGGTACCTTTTTGGGTAGTACTCATTTTGTTACAATTTAGCAGTGACGGTAAATACTAATTTTTTTCTGGTTGCCACCCTGTTCATTTGTGCACTTTAGTTCCCATTTTCACAAAATAATTTAAATTCTAAAATATAGTACAATTTTTTAAATAAAATTTTTAATTATAATGTGATGTAGAAATAATTTTGTCTAATAATGATTTATCAAATATTTTGAATTTTTGAAACTATTGCGACCGGTATAATTATAGTACGGGCCGAAAACGGGAAAATCAGCAAGAAAATTCATGGCAAAAGAGTTGAGCGATCTTTTAATGGGACAGTTGCCACGAATCCTTCACTTACAATGGTAATGGAAGTTAAGCCATACTATAATTGGAACTATATTTTTACTGCAATAATACTGAGTGACACTTGTGCTGTCTCACGAGCTAGAGGAATTGTCAAGTAAGTAATGTAAAATTATAGATTAAACGAAATATGGCTAAAATATATATAAGCAGGTGTACGCCATTATATCATCGCCGAAATATATTTTTAAATAAAGTTCCAATACTTACCCTCCCACTATTATCACCGACTTTTATCGTTCGATTTTTATCCCACGGCCTGGCTGCGATGTCCAGTACCACATTAGCAACATAGAACTAAATGATCCTGCTTTTAATTTTCCGACTCGGGAACACGACATTAGCATGCTACAGGTTTGTCACCAACTTTCATCATTTCATCTCATTCTAATATTTAGATAAGTATAATATTATAACTTACGATTTGTGTGATGGGCTACGGCCCGCTGGAAACGCAATAAAATAATATCTAATCTAATCTAATGTTATACCTTGCGAGCTGGAAACCTGAAACCCATTTATGGTTTTATTTAATCAAGATAACAATTCTTTAATAATCAGCTATAAAATAGTATATGCAAATTATTAGTTAAAAATTTAATTTTGGTAATCAACATGAATTAAAATTCCATCGCAACATCGCAAGTAACAACATTTATAAAGAATGTCCTTAATATTGCTATTAATAATATTTATATTCAGCTTATTAATTTAAATTACAAATCAGCACTTGGAATAACTGGAAATGATTGCAGGTGAAGAGAAAAATAAGACTAGATTACGATGGAGGATGTGGGGGCACTCCCGTTCAACGTGCTTGGTTCTCTTGTGAAGAAAACGGTCCACCTGTGAATTATAAAGAATGTTACTACACATCTTTTGGCTTGACATATTCATTGCCCGATGGAAGTCCTACTCCATTGGCCCCAGAAAATATTGCACCGACCAAATCCCAAGTAAAAGTGTTATCGAAAGAAGAGTGTGAACGTAGACGGCTGATACATGAGCCAAATGCTACAGTTGTTCAGCACCCCAAGGACCAATTGTGCGTCTCTACTTTTGAAAATCATTCTCCTTCCTGTGATGTAAGTTTTTTGTACTTTTGCGACTACATCTTTGAATTTTGAGAAAGTATCTTTAAGTGATTTAATTGTTTATGAATAATTATTAGCAAGATTTGAATGGCGGTGTTTTTTGCAAATATTGGAAACCCGATTCCGATGGACATTATAATGACCCCTATGACCATTACGAATATGAACATTCTCGGGAAAATGATTTTGAAAAGTATGTAGTAGTAGGTCATCGAGTTTACGGGTTTGGTCAACTCTTCTGCCAGGCCGAAAGTGCGGCGTTTATCCTTAAATTCGGTTCACAAACATACCGACAGTTGTTCAGGACATGCGGTTTCATTTGCAGCAGTACTTTACCTAAAGGCTATCGATGTCAGGGAAATCCACCTTCTTATTTAGGACCGGTTTATTGTATCCCTGAAAAAATACCAGTTCAGCCATACAGTCATGGGCATGCGGGATACAATGCACCATATTAGGAAATATGGTGCACATACATTTAATATTTACACTAATTTTAACATTTGTAAAAATTATATGCGCAGTCAAACACATGACATGAATAACCTTGACAATTATTATAGCATTGGGCTCTGTAGAAATTCGTATCCTAACTACGTTGATATAATAAAGAAAGTTTCAAAAAATTTCTAAAAAATTGCGAAAAGATCAACTGACTTTTAAAATTATTTACAGTAGTAGTTAAATATCAAAAATTCACAAAATTACTTACTATTTTAGCCCCATCGCTTACGATTCCAAGTATACCTATGTAAGTCTCTACGGAAAAGTGTAGTCTACTATATAGTATACAGTATATTTTAGTAAACTGAGAAATAAATTATGCCATACGAGTAAATTAAATCCATAACTTTATTCCTTTTACCGCCCAAAATATATTAAAATGTAATGATGCCGTGCCAAAGATTTATTCCAAGCATTATTTACAATATTGGGCAATGAATTTGGAAAGATAAGTTATTTTGTACTTCCCAGAAACATTTTTGCAATTTTATTTTCACAAAAGTGCAGTGATTATTGGACAATGTATTTAATCAGTGTTAGTGACATTGCACTAATGATTATTACGTGAAAGTGATTAAATAAATAATTTGCGGAAGAGGGAGTAGTTGTACCTATTGGGTTTCCATCACAAAACTTAGCACCTGAGCCAACACAAGATGCATATCCTAAAACATGAGGGATGTAGCTTTGCATGACAACGCCAGAGAGGAGATGAGCAAAAGGACCCCGTGAGTAAATGAGCACGTCGTCTCCTCCGTGACTTTCTGATTCCCTATATGCAGTTGCAATTTGTTGGTATCGAAGATCTTCAAGATCGTCTCCAGTGATGTTGTATCGTGTACATCCTTCTGGGTCATTTGGCTTATATCCTGGTCCATTGGCATATCCCAAAGCGCTGTAGGGAAGTTCATCATCTGCCATGTCTTGTGAAGTCATCAGAGGATTTCCTCTTAGAGGATACCCGGAAAATGTCATGACGTGGGCGTGATCCGCAGTCACTGAAATGGTCGTGTCTTCAATAGATGTCATAGTGTCAGCTTTCTTTATAGCTTTGTCAAATTCGATTGTTTCCCACAATGCTCTTTGTCCCCAGTTGGAGTGATGAGCGTGATCTATTCTACCTCCTTAAATACAAAAAATTTAATTATTGCGTGTTTTTCTGTTTCCTAAGTATACTAAATTACCTTCAACGAATAGGTAGTATCCTTTAGGATTTCGAGACAGGATCTCAATTGCAACCTTTGTCATTTCCTCCAGTGAAGGATCTCCATTTTCTTCCTGTTCATGGTAATACTCCATCTCCGATGCTGCAAAGAGACCCAACAGGAAATCCGTATTGGATGTGTTGACCCTACGCAATTCTTCAATATTTGTGACATATGCAGATTTTTCTGCCGGATGTGAATCTCGCCATACTTTGATTAGATCCTTCCCATCTCCTCTTGTTCCTATTCCTATTTCTGGATGTTCTATATTCTTATCGAAAAATCTGTCTCCCCCACCTCCTAAGATTACCTGTTCCATTTCAGACGGAATATTGCGGAATTATTTCTAAATCTTTGATTCATTCAACAAAAAGTTACAATTCCAAATCTTACATTAAACTTGTTCCCTGGTTCCTTCAAGACAAGTTGCTCTGTGATATCGTCACAATCGTCGGGGTTTATGCCATCCTTTCTCACCGAAACATCATCTTCCCAATCTCTCTCAGCAATGTGTGAATATGCACCAGCGGGAGAAGCATCTGTCAGACGGGATGTAGTTATGATCCCTGTAGATTTCCCAGCAGCCTTTCCAATGCAAAATTTGAATTTTTTTATTTATTTTCGAGTAATCACTAAATATGATTTTAAAATTAATATTTAGTAATAATACATACTTGACTCCAGGCCAATATTGATGAGATTTGATTTTCCGGTTTCATCTGGGCAACACAATCTTTCCTTTTCACAGCCGGAGACACGCCAATTGTTTTCACATTTGCTTTAGTCCCACCGAGATAGGCTGTTGCAGAACATGCTGAATCTGCCACTTGAGCATCAGAACAGAATGTCTAAACTCATAAAATACAAGTTCCTACAGTTGCAATGTTATTGACATATTACTTTTATTCAAAAATGTCAAAATTTTCCAGAAATATTTCTACCTTAGAAACTCCAATGTACGGAAACGTTTCAAAATGTAGTTCTCCTTCTTCGCCAAATTTTAAATTATCCACTTGCTGTCCCTTTAAAATTCGAGCTGCACTCACAGTAGGTACGGACATTCCATCACCCAAGAAAAATATGACGTTTTTAGCCTGTTTTTCAACTTTATTGATTTTTAGTTTAGCCATCAATGTATCCTGAGCCGATTTGAACCAATGTTCTTTATCTGAAAAGATAAAGAATAACTTAAACAAAACATTTATGCCAGTGAAATTAACACAATGTACTTATTATTACAATATTATTTCTCAGAATTTATTTTGTAAGTAAAAGATTGTCACCTTCATATACGACATCTTCATCAATTTCTGTCATTTGTTGCATATCAGGGTGCATTCGCCTTACATCTGCACAATAAAATAAATTGAAGATGGTCTTACATATTTAGTGGTTGTAAATTAATGCATAACTATAACTAGGTAATTAGTAAATATTGATTATAAATGCCTTTACATTTAACAATACAAATCTTTTTTAATTTATAGCAGATATTGTCAATCACATAGAAATAATAAAATATCTTTTACCGACTCCAGGCCTTCCATGATTAGAAAAACTCGTAGCCGTTCCTAAAATAAGAAGCAAAATTGCTAATGCAAATATTTGAGACTCCATTATGTAGTCGTTCTTATTTGTCAGCAGATTAACAATTAATTGCAAGTAACTAAACTTACATTATCCACCTTTTAAATGAATTTATTTCCAGTTTTAATTGGAAAGTTACGTCAGATAAAATTGACAGTGAGAAGTGCATCTTACGCAACAGAGCGAAGCAACAGAAATCTTGATTATTTTCAGTGTTTCATATTTTGTCAGTTAAAATATTCTGCAACTAATCAAATACCCCTTGAGTACTGTTTACTTCGGAATTTTAAAAGCTAAAGGAAAATGCTGAGAAAAATCTCAATTATTTCTTACATCCCAAATTTGTCTGATTCTTTTTCTCTGATTCTATTTTCTATTAGCAAGGATGCTAGAATGAACACTTGCTTATTTTTTAATGATCCTATACAAGCTGTTTATAACGTTAGTAATTGTAATAATCAGATTATTGAGAAAAAATGCCTACTGTATTTATATTCAATTAAATATACAGTTGTTTAACTGGTGTCACTTTTGAAACAGGCAATCAATCATTGTTCTTGCTGTATGGGTAATTAATTATGTTTTCGTTTTATCTTGATAAGTAAGTATGTTTGTAACGTACTTGTGTACATATCTAGCAGTCAGAAAAATGATGTATAAAAGAACGTACACTATAATAACCATAACAAAACGGATGTAATACAGAGAAGTTTATATTTCTGACCTAAGGTGTAAATATTTAATTTTTTATGCAGTAATTTTAATGTAAATTGTTAAAAAAAATAATTATTATGTAGTTGAAAATGTTTATTTAATCTATGTATTATATTTTAATAATTATGCTATCTGGCTTAGCCACTTTAACAATGCAGGGATTATAGTATAATTAAGTTTGTAAAGCGTTGGGAAGGAAAAGGATTAGATTTGATTTGGATTTTAACGTATATAATACAGCGTCCATCCATACTATACTTATTTACAAGCAATCTCATAAGTAATCCGTAATACGTAACATGGTAAAAATCTGATATATTGTATTCAGCTTTTGCGTAGCACACAACTTAGAATTGATCCAGTCCACACAGATAAATATTTTTGTTATCAGCAGGCATTTCTGTGTCGTGACTTTGGATTACCAATTATCATCAAGGGAATAGTGTGCGTTCATTTTATTAGTCAACCTAAGCAAAATATACATTTCCATCGATAATAAAAATTGTTGAAGTGCCAGTTCTGTACATTTTATATTACACTGAAGGCCGCTTTCATTCTGTCTGATTAATAAATTAATACCAGGATATAATATGAAAACGAAGTTTAGTAATGGCTGGAATTTGCAATACCTTGTGCCCGCGCACGGTGTAATACCATTTCCATTTAATTACTGAAAGGGACAATTGTCCAAGGAAACTTTAGAGTGAAAAATGTAATCAATATATTTTTTTTAAATTACAACATCGGAAATCGGGAATAATTTATAAAATCTGCAATGCATTGAATAACGAGTACGTGGCGCATTGGTACACACTGATAATATACATAGACCCGTAAGAACTTGAATAATTCTAATCTAATCTCTGTTTCTGATAACAATAAAATACAATAATAAAACTACCTGAGTCAGATCTTAGCACACTTCTCTAGCACACTTAATATTATAACTAATTATATCCTAGCACACTGTTCTAGGATATAACTAATTATATTCCAGCACACTTTCCTACCACACTTATAAACTTTGTTAGAATAATATATAACTATGTATTTCCTAGCCCACTTTCACTGTACAGTTTCTTATGCATAAAACTGTGCTAGGATATCCCCAGTTATATTCTACCACACTTTTTGACCTATTTTTCTGAACCTGTGGTAGGGTATTAATAGTTATATCCTAGCACATGCAGTCTCATGCGTTCGGAAATTATATCCCAGCACAGTGTTCTAGAGACGTGGCTTGGATATAACCCTGGTACGTAAATCCAATTTAATATCTCTAACGACAGTATTTGCGCTGAATTTCCTACGGCCTTACTCATTGCATTGGCAATGGACATTAGTTTTTTCGTCATTTCTGGTGACTTCAACACAAGTTAATTTTTGCTGCATTCGTGATCATTCCACAAAATAATCATCCTGAATTTACTTGAGTGTTTTTGAAAAATGAGTTCAAAAACCATAATTATCCTTAGTGCCATAGTCTTCTTTTCTATTCTGGGACTATGGGGACTGCAATCTTATACACCTTACCAGACAAACTGTACTCCTCAGTCAATATTGGTGTACAATGTTGAAGGAGTTTTCAGCACGGAAAGCGATCCGAAACTGCCACACCCTTACAATCGTACTTGGGATTCATACGACCTGGCAATTCCCCTAGAAAAGGATAGATTATTTTTACCTACAAATATTGCTATCCGAGATCAAAAATTAGGAGAATCTTGTGCCGAATATTATGATGTAAAGGGAGCAAACTGCACTTCGGACTCCGATTGTATGGACGGTTCGAGTTATAAAAACGGAGTTGGAACGGGGAACTGTATTCATTTTGGTACTAACCAAACAGTAAATACCTGTGAGATCAGAGGATGGTGTCCAGCAGGACCTCCAGTATTCCCTTATGGCGAAGATACCTCCATTCTAAGCGGGGTAAGATATTTTGTGATAAAACTAGACAATGAAGTTTTATTTCCGGACTGCGAAGGACTCCCGTCTAACGTTGGGCTGGGTGGAAATGACAGACCCGAAAACGATTGTATCTACAACGAAGACAATGATCCGACTTGCCCAAATATTCGAATTCTGGACCTCATCAAACAAGCTGATGGAGATCTCGATATCGCTTTACGATTCGGAGGAATCTTTACGTTGACCATTAAGTGGGATTGCAATTTCGATGAGGACTTGGACAATTGCCGACCGCAGTATATCTTCAAACGAATTTCCGAGGAAGCGGGTTACAGAACAGTGAGACATAACACCGTCAATATTCACGCAGATAATCACAGAACTCTTACTGATTACATTGGATTGAAGATTAATATCAAAGTCGAAGGTACATTCAGCAGGACTAACTACACTGCTTTCGTCATCACTTTGATTGCAGCCATCACTTTGCTTTTATTCCTTTTTGGAGCCATTTTGGGAATTTCTTACTACATATTCTATGCTTGGGTACATGGAAATAGACGTCCAACCACCCAACAAGTCATGGAACACAGACAAGTGGAAGAATATCCCTCAGTTCAGTGCAAGCAGTAAACAATTTATTCATTCATATTTTACCCAATAAATTCAAATTGTAAAAGTAACAACAATCAGATATTTATGAATAATTAAATCATAATTTCATAACTAAGAGCAGATAGTTTATACACTACAGCTCCTAGCTTTTCATTCTTGGGTTGAATAATGCTTTTACTTCTATTGCCATTTTATTAATACTGTTTTTACTTTTAAATTTATTTCCTCAAATTACTATATTTAAAAAGAAGACAATTTGTTTTCAAACGAAGATTAGAACGCATAATAAATAAACATAAAAACATTAATTTGGTAACTTTTTATCATTAAAACTATTAATTCAAATGCATCATCATAATGCGTAGCTTACATACTCTAATTGTATTCGATTAATTTCCGTTGCACAAATATCAGTTTTATTGGCGAGATAATCGAGATGGCTCATTAATTACTCATCACAAACATAAGCCGTACAATTTAAACACAAGTCATTCGTACCAATTCAAACTATAATAATATACTATAAATGAGATGAAGCTTGTAAGCTTTTATTTTGCATGGAATCTCTGGCATGTAGATAAGTGACCTTTCATCTCTTGATATAAACTTGCCTTTGATGATTCAGATGGTATGCCATGTACGTCAGCATTTATTTATGTATCATGCAAGCCATTCTTTATAACCAATAATATACGCATACACCCATATAGTATAAATAAAAATACAACTGTTATAATTATCCGTATGTCGATGTTTTATTCGGATTACATTACTCAAGCTGATACATTATTACATTGATAGTCAAATTTACATATTTCGAATTTTCGTTCATTTTGATAGTCAATATTAATTTAATTTTGTTTTAAGTTGATTGTGATACTCAGTATTACTCCAATTTAAAACTTCTGTTCATTTTGATACTCAATTATAATCAATTGTTTAGTCTAATGCTATAGTCAACATTGTTTTTCTTTAGACTTTTATAGTTAACAATATTTTTTTTATTTTTTGCTGGTATGCATAGTCAAGAATAATCTGTTTTGATTTGCTCTATTTTTGGATAATGAATTATGTGAATTAACATAACTTTTAAGGTCAAACGTGTAAAGCAAACATAACTACAGTATTATTAAACTAACAATCTCGGATTATTAATGCATCGTAACTAAATAACCAGATAAAATAAGAACATAGAGATCTACATTTTACTTAGAATGGTCTACTGTAATTAGTTACTTTTTTAAAATTATTTTCCATTTTAGGGAATACATTTACATTTATTTTTCATCTCTGCTAGCATACTAATTTATTTAAATTAGCAACTTCAAAAATGATTAAAATATTTAAAAATATTAAAAAATATCACTACTTATTACCATCAGTTTATTTATTTCTGACAATTCCAAATCTCTCAAAAATACCCGTTCGAACAGCAAAGTTCATGTTTTCATGGAACACTTTTTGGGTGGTTGGAATTCTCTGGTGTATGTTAGCTATTAGAAGCTTACATTTGTAACTTAAATGATTTAGGTTCATGCCATTTTCTAAAGAGCTGCTTAATTGAGGGTGAGATTTTGAGAATAAGGCATAAGAAGAATTCTCCACCATAACTATCTTTAAAGATAGTGAGGAAGCTGTTGCTCTCGCTTTCTTTTTTCAATATTTCTAAATACTCCTCTTTACTGACTAAACTCAACCTGCACCCAAACTGCTCGGCCAGCGTAATGAAATCTTTTATATGCAATCCTACAGGTTGGACTAAATTGTAGACTCCAGACTGTGCATTATCGTGGAATGCCAACTCCAAAGTCAGTTTACTGGCAACATCTACAGTAAGACCATAATGGCCACCTTCTACATCTGGAACTCTGCCTAAGCGGAGTGACAGGAAGAAGTTATTCATCATCGTGTCCGTATCGACAGTAAACCGTCCAGTTTCACTATTTCCCATCAGATTGGAATATCTAATTGTCATGCACGGAATTCCTCGTTCATTGGCTTGTTTGCACAGTTTCTCCCCTACAAACTTTGACAATGCGTATCCAAACGTAATTCCATCTCCAATATTTTCGTCGTCAGGAAATTCTTCCGATATTAAACCGTCCTCTGTAAATCGATTGATAGCAGTGAAAGTAGAAGCATATAAAATTCGTTTTGTTTTGATATTCGCAGCAAATTTGAGTATGTTGACACACCCTAGTGCATTTACGGACCGAATGTTTGTTTTGTTGGCATTATGGACACGATAATATTCAACGTGGTTTGTCCGTGCAGCAAGATGGATCACCATCTCAGTGCTTGTAGAAAGTCTATTGTAATCGTTGGGCGACATTCCCAAATTGTCTTCTGTGATATCGCCAGTGATAATAACAACTTTATCCATGTTTACCAACAATTCATGCCTTTTTAAATTAGCAACAAGTTTTCTACGTGCTTGCTCCACAGTTTTACCTCTAATTAAACACCACACATTGACATTTTCACGCTGTGCTAAATCTTTGAGCAAATAAACTCCTAAGTGGCCGGTGGAACCAGTTAGTAAGATTCTGGTAACCTTTGAAGGTTTTAAGCACGAATCTAATCCTTGAATATCATCGGGCAGCAAGGAATCCTGTTTAACTAATTTATAAGTAGCTTCTAAATCTACCTCTGCCATAGTAATACCCTGTTTAGTTGCAACTCCAGTTCCTACCAATAGTGTTTCTTCGGCTAAGTATTTACTTAGAGCATTAATAGTGGGATACCCCATAATAGCGCTTATATTCAAAGCAATGTTTTTCCCTACCAAATTTTGAAGTTTATTTTTCATTTCGACTGCCATTAAAGAATCCAGGCCCATTTCTTGGAATGTTTGATATTCATCAATAGCCTCAGATTCAGGTAGTTTAATTGTTTTCCGTATAATTGCAGTCAGCTTAACTTTAATATAACTATTTCTTTCCTCCAAAGAAAGTGGTTCTATTTCTGCCCAAAACTTTTCGGATTGAATTGAAGAAGCACCTGTATCTACATAACCCCCTTCATCACTTAATTCAGAGAAGGAGTTTCTAATGTTAAAATGCTTTGCGAATTCATTTAATTCTATTTGGACCACACCAACTTGGAGTAAATCGGGACGACTCAAAATGAATTTTAAAGAAGCTATTCCTTGATTCGGGGTAAAAGGCTTGACTCCAAATATTCCTTCTTTTCCATACGCAGTATTTGAAGCAGCTCCAACCTCAGCCCATGCACCCCAATTTATGGTTTGAGCAGGAAGACCAATTGAGTGACGGTAATAAGCGAATGAATCCAAGAAAGCATTAGCAGCTGCATGGTTACTTTGTCCCATTGGCCCAAAAATAGCAGCCATAGAAGAAAAAAGAACAAAATGTTCCAAATTTAAATCTTTTGTCAAGTTGTGCAAATTAATACATCCTGCAATTTTTGCATTGAAAACGGCTTGATACTTTTCCCAGGTTTGATTCATGAACATAGCATCGGAAATAACACCAGCAGAATGAATTACACCTCGTAAGGGAGGCATTCGATACTTAGGAGATACCATTAATTCGAAAAGGGATTTACACTCATCCCAGTTTCCAACATCTATTTGAAATGAAAAGATTTTGCACCCCTTTGCACGCAAATTATTTAAAACCTGATCAACATTCACACTTGGAGGATTTCGTCCAATTAACACAAGATTTTTACACCCAGAATCTGCAAACCATTTAGCTACTTCCAGTCCTATTCCGCCTAACCCGCCGGTAATTAAGTAGGTAGCGTTATGATTGAAGATGACATCCTTTTTGATGACTACATTTCCAACGTCGACAATTTCAGGCATGGTTACTACAACTTTTCCTATGTGTTGAGCTTTCAAGAAATAATTAAGAGCGTCTCTAATATTCACTAAATCAAATCTGGAGTAAGGCAATGGTTTGAAATTTTCTTTGCTGTAATTTTGTATTTGGTATAACACGTCGCCCATTTCTGAAGAAGTTAATTTCTCGATATCGACTATTGTGTATTGTACATCCGGCCGTAATTCTAATATTTCCTCTGGCATCCAGATGTTTACTTTTCCTATTTCTATAAACCGAGCATTTTTTGTACATGCTTTAAGTGTAGTTTCTTTAAAGCCATGACCTGTCAGTGAATTAAGAACAACATCTACACCTCTGCCATTGGTCACATTTGCTATTGCGTCTCCGTATGTCAAATCTCTAGAGCGGAATACATTCTCAATCCCAAGAGATCGTAAATAATTCCTCTTTCTATGAGAACCAGCTGTAGCTATAATTTCAGCCCCTATAATTTTAGCAATTTGAATTGCAATTAACCCAACACCGCCTGATGCAACGTGGATTAGAATTGTTTCGTCTTTTTTTAAATCTGCAATTGTGACCATGCAATAGAAAGCTGTCAACAAGACTGATGGCATAGTAGCGGCGTCACTATATGTCATTTCTTTTGGTTTGAGCATGACCATATCTTCATGAGTTATAGCATGACTGCCGACACTGCTAGTTAATGTCACGCCATAAATTTCATCTCCAACATCTAATTTTGTCACTTGGGGGCCAACATTTGTCACAACTCCTGCAAAATCTGATCCAAGTGTTTCTTTCATCGTAGTATACATCTCTGGTTTCAGAATGACAAAAATGTCTCTGAAATTAAGGGCGACTGCTTTAACTACTACTTCGATTTCTTTAGGTCCTAGCGGTTCCTTATCAATCGACACAAAAGTCACATCATTTATTTTTTTTGACTTTGGAATATCAACTCGAAATCGTCCTCGTGGAAGTGTTAATGGAGCTAACGTTTTAGATAGCCTAGTGTACCTGGAAACATATTTTTTGTTATTCCGAAAGCAAATTAGCTCTTCGTCTTTATCGAATATTTCAAAAAATATTTGTTCACAGTCAGCTACTAGATCCGAATTATCAGGATCTAGATCTATCATTTTTCCATGCATTTTTTGAACTTCGTTTTTCATACTTTTAGCCATTCCCCAAATTACGGAGTTAAAAGGACAAACTGTTTCTTGATCCTGCACGCAATATACACCTCGTGTGATTACAAAAAACTGCGAGTTATGACCAGCTTTTTCTGAAAGAAATCTGCAGAAGTTTAACATAGATTTATATGCATCAACCTGATTGTCGCTGACAATATTCGTAGCTAGATACATGAATCCTTTCACTTCGTATTTTTCTACTACATTTGACACTATGCCCTGTAACAAAATATCATCAATTTGGTTTTCAATTTGGATTAATATGACCTTGTCACAGACAGTTTCCAATTTAAGTTTCAAGATTTCACACAATGCACCCTCTTCGGCAAAAATAACCCATGAGATTTCCCTCTTACTAAGAGCCAAAACCGAATCCCTAATAATTTCCGATGCTTCAATGTCAACAGCTCGAGAAATAAGAACGGTAATAAATTCGTCCATAGAAGACACATTAACGGCATTACTGAATCCTGAGTTATTAAGCACTTTGCTCCAAACATTTTGTGAAACCATTGAATGTCTCTGTCGTACATCGAAATCTGTAAATTTCCAATATCCTTCCAAAATTCCAAAAATGATATCGATGGCTCTACTAGGATCTGTGATTTCTTGCAGTACCAAAAGCCCATCGGTGCGGGTCACTTTCCTAACGTTCTCTACTGAATTTCCCAAATTTTCAGTAGCATGCATGATATTGGCTGCAATGACAACATCGTAATAATTGGGGCAGAATCCCTGTGCCAAAGGGTCTTTTTCAATATCCAATACTTTGTAGTCTATTCCACTAATAGAGGAAAATTCTTCTTTAGCTCCTTCTAAAAAGTGGGGTGAAATATCAGTAAATGTGTATCGAAATGGAATATTTTCCTTCCTCAGAATGGCTAATACTTCTTTCGTTGTAGCTCCACTACCTGCCCCTATTTCTATAATTCTAACGATCGAGTCTTTTTGTGTCCCGTCTGTCTTGAACTCTTTTAATGCCAATCCTAGATATTTACTAGTCCGAATATTCGCCACTACACATTCGTTACTTTTGGTGTAAACATCTAAAGGATTCAAGTCTTCTCTTCCGAACAGAGCAGAAACTGCAGTTTTTTCGCCAATAGCAACATCCCACATGTGGTCATTGCATTTATTCATGATATCTGACACAACAATTCGTCCCATTGGGGCACCTTCAAAATAAATAAACTCATTGATTTCCCATTGCGTCTTTTCAATTTCCTCAAACGTTGGAAATTCTTTAACACACTTCCATCCGTCCATGTAGCCCGATCCGTTGTCAATTTCTTCACCAAAACCATCCTCACACAATATTTGGAAATATCTTTTTACCATCATTAGATGAGTTTTTCCTATTAAATGCTCATTTAAAAATTCCTCAATCCAATATATAACACCCACTTTTGGATTGAAGCCATTTTTCATTAGTAATCTCATGATGTTACAACAAGCACCTTGGTCTGACTTTTGCTGGACTTCTAAAACATACATGTGCATGTGTTGTTCCATGCTATCAAAAAGTGGCTGAAGGATATTTGGTGTATTTACTATTTTTTTTGTATCTATCCTGGCCTGAATTGGACCTACTCTTTGTCTCCATACTTCCTGGTACATGCCTGGCAACATGTTGTTGTGAGCATTGATTACATTGAGAAACGAACTGATGGATGTCTTCAGCAGTCGAACACCCACCATAACGGCAAGCAGTACATTTTTGTCACTGTATAGGGCAATAATTCCTACCGACTTTTCATTTTCAGTCCATTTAGCATGGGCAAACATGTTATGGGAAATGGTGTCATTGACCAAAAATACATGGTCGATACCAACTGGCAAATACAGGTCAACTTGGTCGTCCCCAATACTCAATCCAAAGAGTTGAATCATGGCGTCTAAAATGATAGGATGATAAACGTAATCTGAAAAATTACCTGCATTTTTAAAACTTGGAATAAAAGCTAGAGCTTCGTTTTCTCCAACCCAAACGGATTCTATGCTTTGGAAAGTCTCGCCAAAATGAATTCCTATCTCAGGAGCTAACTTGTAAAACTCTTTGGAATTCTGTTCAGTTGGACAACGAATTTTAATTGTTTCAATTTTTTCGGAAATATAGCTTGTTTCAGACTTTTTATCCCCCTCATTGTTGTTCTCCTCTTTTTCATTGGATAACCATGCTACAGACTTTTTCAATGCTACAATCGCGCTGGAGTATCGTTTCCAACCTTTTTCTTCATTATACCCGTTCAGTTTCCTAAACAAGTATACCTTGACATTATACGCATGAGATTCATTTCCGATAGGAGAAACTACTACTTGAGTCCTGTACATTTTCCCTTCTTCTAATTGCATTGGAGCTTCCACAACGAAATCTCTCACTGTTAAAATCCCCAAATCATCTTCTTTGTTTTTTAGTAGAATGTCTTTGCCTGCTGCCAAAATTATCTCTAAAAAACCTGCTCCTGGCAAAACAATCGTATGTGCTACTTGGTGATCTTTCAAGTATTGGAGATCGTTTAAATTCCAT
The DNA here is from genome assembly GCA_020055645.1 of Tomocerus qinae. Lineage (NCBI taxonomy): Eukaryota > Metazoa > Arthropoda > Collembola > Entomobryomorpha > Tomoceridae > Tomocerus > Tomocerus qinae. The sequence continues at coordinate 77,645,928 of CM034546.1, forward strand.
TGATGCTCATAAACATTATCAGTCACGTCTGCCAACATAATTTTCTTTCCTAGCAAAGGATGCACTGGTTTCACATACTCATCTGACGGAAGCAAAGTCCAATATTTTTGACGCTGGAATGGATACGTTGGTAATTGCAATTTCTTCCTAGGATAACCCCTGTCTAAAGGAGCCCAGTTCATATCTACTCCATTGACAAATAATGTCCCCAAACTATTTAGAAGTGTTTCCCAATCATCCTTATTACGTCGTAAGGAGGGAAGCCACAAATTGGACCCTGCACAGTTTAAGTTGTTCATTCCTAAAGCTAATAATACTGGATGGGCTCCAATTTCTACGAAAACGTTATATCCATTGTCCCCTAGCGTACATATCCCTTTTTGAAAATTCACTGTATTCCTAGCGTGTGTTAACCAATAACTACCTCCCACCATCTCATTGCCACAAAGAAACGAACCAGTCGTCCCAGAAACATAATTACACTTGGGAGATTTGTAAGAAATCTGGCTGGAGAATTGTCCAAATGCATTTGTCATTTTATCCATATCTCGTGAATGGAAGGCATGTGATGCTGTCAGTGTCTGAAATTTTATTCCGTTGTTAGTACAAAAACTCTGAAAGGCTTCGATTGAACTTTTACTTCCAGCTATAACAACTTCTTCTTTGGAATTAATGACAGCAATATCTAACCACATATCAACATTATTGGACATGAAATCCAAAGTTAATCTCGATACCGAATCCTTATGTGCCCGAATGGCTATCATTCCACCTGGAGGAAGACTTTGAATCAACCTACTTCTTTCGCAGAGCAATCGTAAAGCTTCTTCTAAGTCAATTATTCCCGCGGCCACTGCTGCTGCAAATTCACCGACACTGTGTCCCAAAACCGCATCGGGTATGATTCCAATACTCTCCCATAATTTTAAAAGGCCATATTCTACAGAAAATATTGAAAGTTGACTATAAATTGTGTGGTCTAATGAACTAGAGTCATTCCATAACTCATTTTCTAAGGAGATCCCAAGAATGTTCTGAATGATAACTTCGCACTCATTGAATGCACTATGGAATTCAAAATTTGTTTGATACAGTGATTTTGCCATTCCAAAATACTGCGACCCTTGTCCAGTGAACAAAAATGCAATTTTGGGTTTATCATTCAGGACAGGAGGACTATACACTTCACTTTCTAAGGCTTTCTGAAAATCAAACACGTTTTTGCCAGTAATCGCTAAACGGTGTTTCATTTGAGCCCTTCCATTGTTACATGTGTACGTAAAGTCCCCAATATCAACCTCAGGATTTTTAGCTAAATAGTCAGCATATAAAATACTCAAATCTTTAACAGCATTTTCGGACTTTGCAGAAATTGTAAGAATTTGTCGGGATATTTTACACTTGGCCGGATTTAATTCGAGTGACTCTGACATCTCGTCACTAGGAGGTTCCTCTATTATTACATGAACATTAGTTCCACTAATTCCAAACGAACTTACCCCGGCGATTCGAACTCTTTTGGAATTCTTGCACCATGACGTAGGTTCAACAGGTATCACAGCTGGAATAGAATCGAGGTTAATACTTGGATTCAATTTTGTAAAGTTTCTATGAGGAGGAATTTCCTCGTGTTCCATGGCCAAAATAACTTTTATTAAACCCGCCAAACCAGCAGCCGACTCAGTATGCCCAGTATTGGTTTTTACCGAGCCAATCAAAAGTGGTCTTTCTCTTTCTCCAGTGTAGCCCGAACAGAGAGCTGCAAATTCAATGGGATCCCCAATTGGAGTACCTGTCCCATGAGCCTCGACGTAGTCAACATCCCCTGGTTTAATCCCTGCATTATTCAGGGCTTCTTTAATTGCTATTTCCTGACAGAGCTTGCTTGGTGTTCCGAAATTCGAAGATGTTCCCTCGTTGCTCATTGCTGTTCCTCGGATAATTCCCAAAATTCTATCCCCATTTCTAACCGCATCGGCTAATCTTTTTAAAACAATTCCAGCAACTCCCTCCGCTCTGCCAAATCCATCCGCTGTTTCATCAAACGTTTTACAGTGACCATCTTTCGCCAAAATTGGTATTTCTCCGAGAGGCAACTGAAGTATGATAATATTTGCTCCCAGTACAAGTCCCAAATTGGATTCTCGTTTCCGAAGACTGTCGCAAGCCAAGTGCAGAGCCACCATTGAAGAGGAGCATCCGCTTTCTGTCGCCACATTAGGCCCATTAAGGCCTAAAAAGTATGAAATTCTTGCAGAAGTAGCTGAAAAAGCGTTTCCGAGAATGACGTGGTGAAAATCTTGGGCAGTCGAACTTTCGGCAACTAGTCTCTCATAATCGTGTGTCCAAACTCCAGAAAATACTCCAGTATTACTTCCTTTAAGCGATTGAGGATTAATCGCAGCACTTTCCAGAGCCTCCCAAGCAACTTCTAGCAAAAGTCGTTGTTGAGGATCCATAAACGCAGCTTCTCTAGGGCTTATCCCAAAGAATTTTGCATCAAACTCGTCAATAGGACATTTGAGAAACCCTGCCTTAGATTCTGTGAATCTAGAATCATTAAGTTGAAAATTAAGAAGGCGTTCAACTGGAACAGACCGAATTCCATCTCCGCTACTTTTGATAAACTCCCAAAATTCGTCACTATTATTGGCTCCAGGAAAGCGACAACTGTGCCCGACGATTGCAATTGCGTCTCTGTAATGTCCATTGATCAATGTTTTGAATTTGTGTGGTTTTGGATTTCGAGGTAGGCTGTCTTCCGCTTTTAGCATCTTCAGATAGTCTTTCGTTTCTCTAACCCATCTAGCGTATATTTCCTAATTATGAATTCCAAATTAAATTACGTAAATCAAATTGTCATTTTATATCCATTATTCATTATTATTTAAATCGTCAATAATATAATGAAATGAATTTTATAAAAATACTAAATAAAACAAAATAACAATAAAATGGCTTTCAAGTATGACGTAAGCCTATTTCAGTGAAATACGAATATTTTTGAATGTATGAAACTCAAATTACCTGGACATTTTCTGGAAATAAAATATTTTGGGTCAAATGGGTTGAGTTTGTTTCAGGGTTTCCCAAACCCGACAGAATTTTTATATCCTTTATTCTGTAAAGACACAGACAATATATGCATATTTATTTTTTAAGCACACACAGGTTAGTAATTTTATTTTCGATTATAATGTGGGTTTAACAACATGCAACAGTGGGCTACGACTTGAGACTTCATAAGTTACAACTTATCTAGAAGAGTATTTCTAAGGTAAGTTTTATTATGTTGACTTACAATTCCTTTGAAGTCCTGTTAGTGATGCTAAAATTGTAGATTTCATTCAGACTTCCTCTTTTTGAATGGAGAAAATGTTCTTGTAGTAGATCCATCACTAAAGTTTTAACCAAATTAATGTTTGAATAATTATTGTGGCTACGCAAATTAGGGAGAATTTATCAAAATTTAAAAATGCTAACACATTTTTAATAGTTTTTTTAATGAAATATTAGATATTTACAACAACTATGTCGTCCCAACTGCAACAACTTGTTGATGCCTTCGTACTCATCAAGTCCTGGATTAATCACCATAGTTGAAATATCCATGCTTCTTTTGTATTCATAAAATGTCGAAAAGTCTTCATCTGCACTGAACAGTTCATCACAGTTTTTCAATACCTAGGTAAATACCGAAATTATAACTATACATATTTTGTCACCAAATATTTACTATAACATAATTGTACGATTTCTTCTACTCTTGCTTAAAAAGCACATGCCTCGAGCTGTGAGGGAACTAAACACTTTATGAACTAAACTTCATGCAAAAATATTATTGTTCGTTCTCATGTTTTTTCTATTCATAAGATCATGTCACATATCGTCCCTTAAGGATAGAAAAAGCCTCTATCCACTTTCAGATTAGTACAGGAAAAAGCCTAAATCCACTTTTCGTTTACGTTTGTTGCAGGCAGGAAATAGCTTGAATCCTTTTGCAGCTTTTACGTAAAGTTGTCAGGGCAATATGAGAATAAACAAGTTAATTAAATGAAATATTTATTAATTTTATACTGATACATGTAATTATATCATATTAGAATTCAGACAAGTATTATGAAATTTTAGTTAAGTAGACAAAAACAAAACGTTGAAATTTGAAATCTTATTTTGATATTGGATAAAACTGAAGTAACTGAACTCATTGGAAGGAAAAGTAAGAGTTCAATATTTCGCATGTACCTGTACTCTGTACCTGTTTAAGCGCATGTATCAATACGCCCCGATAACTTTATACAAGCGAAGCCGGAAAAGGATAATATTATAGGCTATTTTCTGCACTAAACGAAAAGTGGATATAGGCTTTTTCCTGGTCTTATCCAGACATGCTAGTTTAGGTCAGCGAGCCGAGCCGAGCCACTGGCCTCCAATAACATTGAGCGAGTCGAACCGAGCCAGGTCCATCAAAAAATTTCGACCGAGCCGAGCCGAGCCGGGTCCATGACTATTTTCACATTGCCACTAAACGTAGGATTTTAAAAGTATGAAATGTGGAATTCACCAACCCAGTTTACTTTATCACATTACTTTAAAAAATTACTGTTGCAGCAATTATTCCTTAGTTTTAATAGCCAAGTATGCATGCCAAGTCGGTAGCACCGGACCGGACTCAACTTTCCTTCCTGACACGTTTATTTTATTGAGGAAAAATGAACTCTTGTGTAAATTTACCATTGCATTTGGGTCAAGAACGACACATTTAGAATACATCGTGATATTCCAAGCACTAATGATGATAAGTTCTTTTTGTTGAAATTTTGTTTCTCGACTTTTCGGTTGGACTGCGACAGAAATAGCTGCGTCGAAAAACTTGACCAATAGTTTCCTGTGAATAAATGTAGCATTTAATTGAAAATGTTCTAAATTATGTTTTTTTAAAAATAAAAGTCAAAACAACTCAAGTTTTACCTTTGTCTTTGTAAAGATCGTTAATATTAAGCAAGCAATACCAAAAACTTGCGTTTGCACGAATATAATTGAAACAATAAGCTTAATATGTCTCGTAGAAAAAATATTTTCTAATGAAAGAAGTGATATTTGTGAAAAGACTTTCCATGGATTTAAAGTATTTAGAATAGGTTGTTTTACGAAATTTTTTGTTTTAGTTTTCTTTTCAATATAATTACTATGCAAAATGGTAAGCTTAAAGTTACAACTTACTTTAGGCCATGAGGTACTTTATCGGACACTAAAACTACAGTGTCCGCAGCGGTGATAACTCTGGCCAGTGATTTTGCCAATACGATTGCCTGTAACGCTGTTTCCTCATTCACAGCTGCAGTTATCCAAGCATTTTTCATTTTTGCTACAAAAGATTTAGTAAACCATCACATCAGCGATATTATTTAACTGACTCAAAATGACATTACTATGACATAAAAATACTGAACAATAAGCCTTAATTGAGTGAAAAATTAATGCTTCGATACTTCACAAAATCACGAAGTATACAAGTACAAAGTGCTTCGAGTTGCATATGTACAGTTTCTACCATGAAAATGCTGACATTTGTAAATAAATCACAACAGATTTAAGAAAATACAACAAAAGTTAAATAGTCTATTTACCCGACATATTTATCAGTTGAAATGTTATTTTCTAGAAAAATGATGCACTATTTTTGGAAAAGTAGAACAAAACAATATTAGACCCTTTTAGTGGATGTGTTCGTTATTGTCGTTTCTTGGAGATTGATACAAGCAAAGACAAATCAACACAATAAATATAAAGCATTCCCTTACTTTACAATTCACATTTCGTGGGACAATAAAATAAGCGTAGCTGAAATCAGATAGATTGGCATGCAGGTACACGGTATGATTGTTGTTGATGTGTGAATTAAACATAGGTAGAGGGTAGACAATGAACGCAGGCCGAGTCAAACGATAATTAACAACAGTGCATACTTATTATTATGCATTACATCAAGGTCTTTAAATTACTTTTCTTATCAACGGAGACAGGACATTGTTTCCTTGTGTACTGTTTTTACCTTTTGAATTTGCTGGTGATAATTTTGTTGTTGAAAATATTTGTTGTTTATCAATTAGAGTATATTTTAATGGAATAAAAAAAGCTGAGCAATATTTCCTTATGGTAATACAGCTTGTATAAACTGTGTAATAATTCCCACGAGGTACCTACTAGATTCCTTTCTCTCACTGTTTGACAATGTGAACAATATTTGTCTGCTTTAACAAGTCGTAGGTTAATAAAAACAGTATTGACATTATAAAAATACAGGTTTTTGTAGATCCTTTAAGAAATTGCGTCTCAATCGGTTTTTTGAGGCATATCAAGTAAGGATATGGGACAGTTAGTTCTATTCATTGACATTGAGGCAGACGAACTTAATGGGGATTAGTTGTTTGTGTAATGAAATTTTTGCGCCGAAGTCGTACATGAATTTTTTATGCCATGCATTATCCACTTGGGCGAAAAATCTTACTTTAATCACCATATACATTTTTATTATTACAAAAAACCAACACAGTAATTTTTTCACTAATGAATTCAAACAGCCACTACTGCACATCTACAATACCTACATAATATATATAATATTGCATTAATTACGATTGACGATGGTACATGCAGTGTAAAACTTACTTCCTTTGGGCTTTATTTTGTACCAAAACCAACGCTATATTCTAAGTACTGCCTGATTTCCATTTCTTAAATACCCTATAATCTCAATTAATTCAATTTCGAAAAAGTGGAGAGTTGGAATTTTGCGTAAAAGCTTTCTAAAAAAACTGATAAACGACACGGCAAAAGAAGTTAGTAAATGAAATCGAGCTTGAAATATTATAGTAAAGATTTTGTGGCTATTTTTGTCACAATTCCAACTTAAGTTGTATTGGTCGCCAACAAAATTGTTTTAAAAATTTCGTGAATGTGTTTTCAAAATTACTATTAGAACTACCATGCTATATTATGACTTTTAATCTGCAGTTTAAATAAAACATGAAATTAAAATTAAATTGTTGACCGCGATGTCAATGGTCAAAACTTTTTTGATACATATACTATAGATTAAAATCAATAGTATCTGTATATGCATCAAAAAATTACATTTCCACATATTTCTAGTTTTCTTCAAACTTTGAAGGTTGCGCATTGATTAATCAATAATCACAAAGCACACGAGGGAATTACTTATTAAGCATAATTTATACCTATGTTATGCTGCTCTATATTAGGGCCCTTCTACATCCAATTTCTTTAGATATCAAATAGTTCAATGTATTTAATAATTTCAATGTATATAATAATTTAAATGTATTTAATAATTTAGATTATTATGCTACTGAACGTGATGTAAGGGCCAACGGCCAAATCATCTATTGAATACAGTGTTCGATGACCAGCCGGTTAGCCGGCTATAATGGTCAGGTTAAAATGGCTAGCCGGCTGGCAAAATACCCTTGTTAGCCGGCGGATAAAATGGCTAAATTGGTTAAAATGGTCAAAAATAAAATATACGTAAAATGGGGCAAAGTAAAACCCTATTCTGCCTAGATTAGCCTATCCTTGATCTACACCAAAGTTTAAACTAATTTTGTTTAAGAAGGGCCTACATACTTGCAATCTACAAATCAATCTTCTGGTCACAATTCTTCCAACTAACCGTTGTGAAGACATAAGACTACGCTAAACCTTGTCAGTCTTGTTTCTTGGCGAATTAGTACGGTCAGGAAGTGTTGCTGAAGCAGGTGCACTAAAACGTGACGCGGTTGCAGCAGAGCGTCGTCGTGCCGGCGTTCTTCGTTTTCTTTTTTGCTTTGATGACATTATCTGCGAAAACTGTAAAATCCGATAGAAATGTAACAGTATTTGATATCGTAACTAAAATGTAGTTAAATTTTAAAAATGTATACTTAGATAGAAAAACAAATAAACTTATTGATCAGAGAATGAATTTGTTTGAGAAGAGAGTACACAGAGCAAAATGGCGCCAGTCTATTTTTATTCATTTGTTGGACGCTGCGCTGTGGCTTGAAGTTTGAACTCCTGTGCTGCAAAATCAAGGAGGTTTCAAGGATATGGACATTTTTAGCCATTTTAACCATTTTAACCGGCTGGTTAGTCAAAAAGCTTTTTAGCCGGATAAAATCGAACACTGATTGAATAAAATCTTATCTTTTCTTATCTTAGATAGCAAATAGTATGGTCGCATCAGTAGCAATCTTTATAAGTAGGAAAATCGCATTTTTTCCAAAAATCAAATCAGCATTCCACACGATATTATTTTATTAATATTATAAAGTGAATTCCTCAAAATATTTTACACGTTTGTCAGTTATTACTGCACAATATCGTCATGAAAATAATATAGACTTTGTTTATAGATTACATTTACAGCACAGTAGTTAGTAGGCATTGGTCACAGAAAATCTCTGCTCAACTTAAGTTGGCCAATGAAAGGAAAAATCAATTTCTTTGTATTACACAAGTAAAAATTGTTTGCATTGAAAAGTATAACCCCTTTGGAGTGAGAGAATTACACACTGTCTTGAACGTCCACTCATTGCATGCATGGAACTGCAAATCTTAAGAAAAATGAAATTTGTATAACATCATTTTTGTCTGAAAGCCTCCGCCCTTGAAAGATGGAGATTCTAATTAAAAAAGGGTTGATGAGCGAATTTGTCAAAAGTCATTTTGGCAAGAGCAAAAAACCTTAAAATTAACCCTTGTGGATAAATTGGCAAATAACGTTTTTGATCGTTCGGAGAATTTGGCAAAAAGTATGTACGGATAATTTGGCAAAAAGTATGTTCGGATAATTTGGCAAAAAGTATGTACGGATAATTTGGCAAAAAGTATGTACGGATAATTTGGAAAAAAATGTTATTTATTTAAAAGTGTAAACAAAGGTATAATCAGGTGTGCTGTAACAAAAACAAACACAAGTTATATAGTACATAACAAAATATGTGCTTGAACGGATGCAAACCAATACACTGGTGTAGTAAGAGCTCAGAAAAGTAGTAAGGCTAGTAGTAATGATTAATAATCAGTTCTACTATGGATCGATTAACTGCAAACTTGTAATAATCTGCATTACGAATAGTAGCATTACTACTATTCTGCCATCTTATGTGGCCGCTGTACATATTTCATTGAAACCATCCGTACACATATAGCTTTTACACTTCAACGTGCAAATTAATGTATCGTGATATGATGACTATGTATTATGTCAATGTCATTGTGAATATTATATAATGTAGTAAACATAATTATGCTCAATCATAATGATTAATCACCTGTATATGCTGTACTGCCTCACAATTAAAGCTCCATATTAACGAAGGAATAATTTCATAAAGTATAAATTTCATCAGTAAAATAAAATAATGCATAATTTTTCACTAATTGTATAAAACAGTATTTAACAATACAAGTATTCACAAAAAACACTGATAGTTTGCTGTGTTACAACATGTTAAAATTAAATTTTTAATCCTTAATTTTGGTTTTCACTGACGTAAATTGTTGGATTCTAAATAGTCTAATGATGTAATGTGTGTGAAATGTAAACCAAAATTGTGTGTGTGTTAACTAGGTTACTAAATGTTTGCTACAAATAATCGTTATTATCCTAAAGTCATGTTGTAAAACATAAAATAATTCATTCTACTTGATTTGTGCATGAAAGTCGGACGACATTTCGGTCCTCTCCACTTTCAACTAATTTGCTAGAAAATAGTTGCTTTTCCAGATAGTTTCCATAAATTTAACTTAAAATATACAGTCCACTGTGCTTGTGCTTCATTGTCTGCTATCGTGGCATTATTCATAAATAATAGTAGGTGGGTGGCACAGGTACATGAATTCACAATTCATTTAACAGTGTGATCTTAGAGAAAAATTGCAGTCAATCTGCCGCATTCTGATGAATCACTTAATCTTACCTAGTTTAGTTAGGCCATAAGTAACTAAAAACCAAAAACATATCCTTAGTTGTATTTATATTCAATGCAATGGGCGAGTGCGCAGCCAGCGCGGATAGCGAAAGGCATTGGGGAGCTGCTGCTGCTGCTACCAAAAAAGTTTCTGAAAACCACTAAATATTTCCCCGAAATTCTTTTTTCCGTTTTTATATACATAACAAAATCCAGCTTTCTGGAGAATTTATATCGTGGCTAGACACAGTCATATGGAAACCACATTTTAGAACGTTTGCAGATGTTGCATATTTTTACAAGTTACCCGTTGTAAAAATTATGTGAAAAATATAAATTAAGTTTATATCTTTATCTATGCTGATGCTGAAGACGATTTAACTTCCGTGTTTAAGAAAAATAAGCAGCAAAGACAGAAACAAACAATACAAAGCAATCTGATTCCTGATTTGGAATCTAATACATTGATTGAAATGTAAAAACTTTACCCACCGCAATGAAAAGAGATGACTTTTACTGCAACTCACAATAAAGACACGATAAGTTTCAATTTCATTCATTCATCATGCAAGAATGTTACATGTAAACTTTGAGACATACTATGTATATAACCCTGTACTGCATTGTCAGCGACTGATAATGGGAAAGGTCACGTTTACATTACATGAATTTTATTTTTTATCACGTAGTACGCCGAACAGGTATGTCTTCATTGTCTATATTAAATTCACTCCGGCGCGAAATAGGGCGTGAAAGTAAATACCGGCATTATAGGTTTGGTTATTGATTTATGTATGTTTATGTTTGTCAACTTTGAGATATACGTGTATGTAATTCTATACTGCATTGTTAGCGCGCGACTAATAATGGGTATAAGGTCACGTATAGATAACAGATATTTTACTTTTTATCACGTAGAATGTGGAACAGGATTTTCTTACTGATTTTAAGGTATGTCTATATTATATTCACCCCGACACGAACGAAAAAGGGCGTGAGAGTAATTACGGCTATTACAGAGGCTAGGCTGTTAATTAATGTATTAGGTAGGGTAGGTTAGGTTAAAAAATTTAGATTTAGACTCGATGGGTCCCTATTACAAGTACCTTTATTCCACAAATGATTACTGTAGTGAACTTCCAATGGATATAAAATTATATTTACAATAATAAGTAGGTATAATTTATAATTCAATGTACATTTGAGATGGCGTGGTAGATTAGGCTAATTATTATTCACTATTCACTTAACTTAGATTTCATTTATTGTTGTAAGCTGTTCAATTTTATTTTCCAATAACCTGTCAAACACTCAACAACTGACAACTACCACCCAGGTAGAGGTGTCAAAGTGTCGACTGACGCACTACTAACAAAATCTTGGTACAACGAAGACAACGACTAAGTATTTGTAGGAATTTCAAAGTGGCAATCAAGATCGGCAGTGACTTAGACATTACCAATAATTTAAGAAATTATTTCCCTAAATTCAAACTAATTTAAATTAAACTCCAAAGTATGATTTTTAAAATTTTAATTCTACTAGCTGGGATAACAGCAAATTCTTGGGGCAGGCGATTACAGACAATAATAGAACATGTTCAACAGGTACTTAAATTATTGATTATATATTTATTATAGATGATACAGTTAATAAAAGTTTAGTCTGCTAAATTTAAAATAAAAAGTGTATTATTAATTATTAATCTAATATATTTATCATATAATTATCAAATTTTAGGGTTCTGTTTCTTGCCATTCTATGTTCAAATACATGCCTTGTACTGTTGTATTTTTATTTTACTTTTTTGCTTGTTTGAAAAATGTTTAACAATAACGATATACGCGATTTAATTTAATTACTAGCAATTGTATTCTGATTGGACTTAAAGTATTTTAAATACTAATGAAATTACTTTGTTAAGAATTTGATAGATGAGAATTCAATCTATTGATAAATCTTTACCTACCTACCTACTACCTACTTACTGGTGGAAAATTAAATCAATAAACAAAGATATTTGCACAGAATAATTTTTAGGGTGTCATAATTAGAGTTTTATATTTTCATAGGTGGACTATCCCCATCCTCCGCCGTCGCATTTTCAGCCACAATATGAAATAGTTGGTAATTCTCTACCGCCTAGCCACTCAACTCTAAGAAGAGGTCCACCGAGGCATATTGGAAATGGAAGAATTAGATTGGTCTCGGAAAAATTAGACACAATTTGTTATAAAATGGAAATCTTAGAATCAAATATGGAAGAACTTAGGTCACAGTTGAATACCAAATGGAATTTAATTCAAAGTGAATTGGAATCTAAAGATCAACAAATGGGAAACTATAAATCCGAAATTTCGCAAAGAATTGATGGAATTGGTGAAGATATTCAAGTTGTGTCTCAGGACGTAAAAAAGCAGACTAAAAATCTGTACAACCTCATTATGCAAGTTGCTTCGGAATTGTCAAATCCATTTATTTGAAACTTATATATATAATTGTGTTTAAATAAAGAAGAAATAAATAAAAAACGTACGGTGCCTAATAAATGATATAATATTATAAATAGGTACCTATAAATTGTACATGATAATGTACTACACCAAAAGCTTTTAATGCCTCCTATCTACCCAGTCTGTATTTTTGTTAAAGAATAAAGTCAACTAATACATGCTAAATTTGAATTAAATGAAAGTGTTTTAATAACAGCTATAAAAATATTAACTTATACTTTTATACTATGAATTACCAAAGTAGCAATAGTTTTTAAAAATTGTAGAGGCTTACCAAGAACAATTAAAATTGTCACTAAAATCTTATAACTTATAAGCATGTACGATGGACCCGGTCATAATATCGTACACTCTAAAAACGGCTCAACTGTTTATAAATTCATCATCCATTCAACTTCTTGGACATCAGACTTAAAGTTTGAAAAATAAAACTTCCATTTGTGAAAGTGAAATTAGACATCATTACATAAGTATACGTACGTAGTAAATCGTTTTCAGTTTTATTGTCGTAAGACTGGAAAATCAACTATTTTTAATAAAAGTGTCGTAAAAGGTTAATATAATCACCTTCACTTGGCCTATTTTTACTTAACTACAACTATTTAGTCAGAATATTATAGCTATAACTTCGTCTTGATTATCATCTCATTGAGCATCGTATTCGTATTCGTATTCAATATTCGTACGTATTCATAACCATTTGCTCACAAACTTGCACTTGTTGAAAATCAGGAAGCAAACAAAGCGAAGCCCGAGAACGCGGAACGGTGTAAATTAAACACGGCTAGTGGAACTATTTTCTGTTAATCTGTTGCCACTTGAGAAGGCGCAAAATTCAATAATTCCAAGAATGTCAAACTAATGTGTCCGATAGTCCAATTTGTTCTATTAATCATACATCATAATTTATTGGTAAAATTCCTAATAAAGTAAAGGAAATATCTTCGTTTAATTGATCATTCATTATTTTTATTTTACAGGTGATCCAGGGATTTCAATATAGTAGATGAAGTTGTTCACCGTCAACCGCTTTTATATCTTGACGACGGAAAGACTTTAACGGTACAAACAAATAATAATATACCAATTAAATATCAAGTTGGTGGGCGGTAACGTTGCGACTATAAAGCTATAGCTAACTAACAACTAACTAGCTTGGGGCAGTTGTAAAACCATATGTAAAAGCCAAAAGCTTACATAATAGATTTTATATTATTGGGTTATATTTAGATACTGCAGTTATCTGTAATGTCACTAGACTAACAGAAGATTTCTTAAAGATGCCAGAAAAGCAGGATAGATGGTTGGGGACCGCTCTATTTGGCGTGACATTTTTTACATCTAGTCAGCGAAATGAAAGCTGTGGAACCAACGGTCTTCCGCTGACGCCTAATAGTATTCGAATTTTAGGTCGCTCACAATACCTCAAGTCTTTGTGCCATCCTAATCTGACTCTTTATATTGACATTATTCGGGGGAAGCACGAAAGAATAATAATCATCTCAGAATATTATACGAGAAATCTGCGAAATATTCTCAAGTCTAAAAGTGTGCAGTTTTTGTGCGAGCAAGAGAAAATTCTGACGATTTCCAGACAGATCCTAGAAGGCTTATGTTACCTGAACCACCATGGAATAGCAAATCGGAATTTGAATTTGGAAAATGTTTTGTTTGACGAGAGAGACTGTGTGAAAGTTTTGAGTTACGGGTTAAATTATATGACCAACGGGGGAAAGTATATTTCTTTTCCAATTGGAACTCCAAAGTACACAGCTCCAGAGATTTATTTGGTGGGGATGAAAAAGGGATTAACATTATTTTCTTGTGATGTCTGGTCGCTTGGAATTATTCTATTAGAATTAGTCCTTGGTTTTGAAATCTGGTCAGATTTGAAGTTGCGAGAGCTGATTTATAAAGTTGCAAGTTTTGGCAAAGGTCCCAATACTGTTTTACAACAAATCCTCGAAGAATACAATGCCATGCATATTATGGATGAAATGGACCATTCTGTCAAACTCCTTATTGGTCAATGCTTGGAACTAGATCCAACGAAACGCCCATGGCCAAAAACTCTATTGGCCAACAGCGACATTTTTGGTGCTCAGCCATCGGCGACAGAATCTTGGGACGTGGGCAGGAATTCAAAATTTTTCCGTTCCGCCACCTTAGTATTGACAGATTGCAGGGAAGAAACTTTAATTGAGATTTCCCCCACAGAAAGTAACGAAGATGATATTCAGACCTCTTTTAGTCCCCTACCAAAGGATTTATTAGCAGTACGAACTCTGAAAGAAGTCTACTATTTGTGGCAGTTGGCTGGTGGAGATGTTTTCACGGAATTAAAGCGACAAGGTCTTACAAGAAAAAAACCTACAGTTCTTGCTCTGCCGAAATTAATGACCTTGGAGGGGGAATCCTTTGGAAAGTCGAAAGAACGGGGTCTTTTGTTAGATCAGACAGTCATCGTCCTCCCGTTAGAAGAATTGCGTAAAAGATTGAATGGCATCCCGTCGGAAGCGTATTATCCTCTAGTCGAGTCTCAGATATCTCAGCTTTCTCTCGGAACAGATTCTCTGTTGAAAGAATCTAGTTCCTTGCCTCTAGTGATCCGGGAAAAGGATATTGAGTACCAATTCCACCGAATTGTCCTTTTTGACAGGTTACTCAACGGTTATCCCTACACCAAGAATTTGATTCACCGAGAATGCCTCCAAGACGTCCCACCATTTTTTAGAGCTAAAATCTGGTCTTGTCTCTTGGACATTCAGGGAGATGTCGATTACCTTTACAATTCTATCGACAAAGAAACTCCTACATCGACAGATAGACAAATTGAAGTGGATATTCCTCGCTGTCATCAATATGATGAGTTGCTTGCTAGTCCGAGTGGTCATGAAAAATTCAAGAGGGTTCTCAAAGCGTGGGTCGTTAGCAATACCGAATATGTTTACTGGCAGGGCCTGGACTCACTGTGTGCACCATTCCTGTATTTGAACTTTAATAATGAAGCCATGGCCTACGCCTGTCTCTCCACATTTATTCCTAAATATTTGTATAGTTTCTTTCTCAAGGACAATTCTGCTGTTATTCAAGAGTATCTCGCTAAATTTTCACAACTCATTGCCTTTCACGACCCGCAGTTGACTAATCATTTGGACTCCATTGGATTTATTCCGGAACTATACGCTATCCCGTGGTTTCTCACTATGTTCTCTCGTAAGAATTATAATAATCAGTTCATAATTTTACGATTTTGTTTAATGAATGGTTGTGGAAGTTGTATTTCTAATATAATGGGGTTATGTAATATATTTTATTTTTTAAAGGTGTCATTTAACCCATCTCCAAGTTGGTGAATCTCTTTTTTTGCATTATGTTTAAGTATCAATTATCTCAAATTAAATATTCATAGACACAAAGTTTGTATATAATTACGATTTATGAATTGTCATAATTTAGGCTTTTGTGGGTGGGTAGTAAATGTTCAGTGTTCACAAAAATATATTTCTGTATTATATTATACTTCATAGATTAATCTAACCGGAAATGCGACGTTTTTCAGCAAAGATAATGCATTCAGTAACCGTTTTAAAATTAAAAGGCAGTCGAATTTGTTGATCTTAAAAATAATTGTAAATAAATTACCTTTGCTGATTAAATGCAGTATTGGGATTCTTAGACTTATAATCATGTTTTAAAATGTAAAAAATTGTATGTATGAGTATTTATTAATGTGTATGTGTTTATTCTATGTGATAATATGGTCTATAAACATGTCATTTTGGGAAAAAGCCCAACCAAATATATATAGCCAAATATTTTTGTGAAACCAGGCCAAGTTTTAATGAATATGTTATTTATTGTTTTCAGACGTATTTCCTCTACATAAAATATTTCATTTATGGGACAAACTGCTTTTGGGGGACTCGTCTTTTTCATTATGCATAGGACTAGCCATCTTGTACCAGCTAAGGGAGTCTTTGCTCAATTCTGGCTTTAATGAATGCATTCTATTGTTTTCTGATATGCCTGAAATCAACATCGAAAAATGCGTAACGGACTCCGTGGAGATATTTTGCAGTACGCCGAAAAGTGCTCTTTGCCGAAAACACGAGCCGTCTGTTCAGAGGAAGTGCATGGATGGCGGGAGAAAATTGAGTGTCCACACCTGTGAATATTTGTACGAAGAAAAGCCACAAACAAGCTCTCCTCGTCACGTAACTAACGATGCTTTGAAAATGGAAGCCATTCCTTTGGTAGACCTCAAAAAAAGAAAAGTGTGCTCGAATTAGTGGGGAAGATTTTCTACAGCTGCTGGATCTCAACAGGAAAAAGTTTAATCGGCCTAAAATGGTAGTCGTTGACGTCCGCAATCACGAAGATTTCAGCCGAGGTGCTATTCCTGGAAGTATCAACATTCCTTACTCGACAGCATTTTCTCCACAAAATGGCACTCTGAATTCGTGTCAGGAAGTCCACACGTTAAATGCTAATCGGGGAAAAATTATTGTGATTGTGGGAAACAGAGGAGATTCGGCTATCAAGTTCGCTGAGGGGATTCTTCGTCTGGAATATGCCAGAGTTTGTGTACTGCACAGGGGTATTGACATTTTTCGAACTTCTAACATCCTTGTTGTTCCTTCAACTATTTAGTTTTACTGCGGGGATTTAAAATTCAGATAGAATGACTGTCAGCTTTCTGAAATTCTATTTAAACTAATTTATATTCCTGTAATTAGGATTTATAGTATTAGGTATTGACTTAATGGCTGATTATTTCATATTTCATTACTGGACTGGACATTAAATTATGTATACCTACGTTTTCTTTAGTATTTTTCGTAAAAAAGCAATTAGGCAATCAACGTTTCCTTAAAAACAATCTGATAAAGAGATTCTCAATTAAGTGCTTGTTAATTTGACCATTATTTCGTAATAAACATGTATTACTACAATAAACTTTACTAAAATATTATGTTTGTCTGTAAATTGAAACGAATTTTTAAATCGACTGAATAAATGGTTAAAATGACGGATAATCCATTAATTACTAGTTATAATTTAGAATTTATGTACAAAAATATTCTCCGCCTTAGTTTTAGATTTTGGAGGACTGATTTTGAGGATTTTGTATCACTACACTACATTTAGCAATACCTACACACAGAAAACTCCCCTTTTAATTTAAGTATGGATGTATCGATTTTTGGGACTAGTTCAAGTTTGGTATTATTCAAGTGACAAAATAGGCCCTCCAATTACACTAATTGAATTCAGTTGATAGCCTTCGGATTACCACTGATCTTCACCCAAAGTCACATATAGTTAAAATCATCTTTACTAACTAAATAAAATAATGATAATAATAAAATAGTGCATTCCGTACTTAATAACGAAAGCTTGTACATATATAGTTGTTTTACCAATATTTCTTATCTTAACGAGCGAGATCTATCTTTTCCAATTTAAGTACATTGGTACTGAATTAAATAATATCCCCCGGTTAATTTTAGTACGTACTAAAACATGGGATATCGTTATCAAGCACGTATCCTGAGGGGGGGGGGCCGGGGAGGCCGGGCCCCCCTAAGCTTCCAGAAAGAGGCGATTTTTTTTGTCAAAAAAGGTTAAAAATCCAAAAAAATTTCATTTTGGTGTGCCCCCCCTTGGTCAAATTCCTGGATACGTGCTTGATCGTTATCACCAGTTCCAAAATTCAATAATCCGTACTTAAAGCCACATTTTATTTTTTTCGTGTATCAGTGTATTTATTTGCTATTGAAACTCGGATATTTCCGTTTGATGTGCAAATCTGTGCAAATTAAGGAGAGTAATTAGGAGTGTAAAAATCTATTTTTTCTCCACTTTTAAACCCCAAATAGTTTTTTACTTGCCGATTAATGACTAGTCAATACTAACACTATTTAATTTAAGACTCTTACATCTAGAACCATATTCTCGAATGTTATGCCATGAATTTTAAATAGCAAGGTTATCATAATTGCGTATGAAGGGAGATAAAAGAATACAGTTGCGGAGTTGTGGAATATACAGAGTTGCGGATGAAATCTTTTTATTCGCAACAAAATAAACAAGCAGTGCATAGTGATTACATAGGGTCAGCAAAAGTCAAATGTTCATTCATTTTATGTGTTTAGTACCTGCTTGTAATTAGAATTTTAATTGCTTATTATCAATTATTAAACAGATTAAATCGAATCAACAAGCTAGCGTAGAATAATTATCGACTTATTAATTTTTGAAAATAATTAAGACAATTAGTAGTGTCAATTGCTTTTTGCAGTTTTGGTGTATCCAGTTAGAAGCTAATGCGCCCGGTTCGAGAAAGGGATGAAATTTTCTTGAACTGAAAACATTTCTTTCCATATTAGGAGTTGTTCTAAAGACTTAGTATTTATGAAAACGACTCTTCTTTTTAATATTTTTATCTTGTCTAGCTGAACACTCGAATTTCCAAGGTTCGTCAGTCAAGTATACATGCATTGAAGATAGTCCAAGCGAGTGCTGAGCACTTAAGCATTTCGGTACGCTTTCTGTATTATTGTTTGATCCAGCTATCCACTTTAAAAGGATAGAAAAACAGTTTATCAACAGTTGCCATTACTTCAGTACGTAACTATTTTTTCCAGTATTTAGATAATATGTGCTTTTGTTGAATGGGGCTTCATGGAAAGTGCTCTATTGTAACTCACCGTTATAGATTCTAAGCTAGGGCGTTCCACGGAAGGTGAAGTGGCTTTTCCCGGAATGATAAAGCCATAACCATTCAGGTTTCCGCTATTGTCGTACAGAAGGAAAAAAGGTTGGAAAGTTTGGCAACTATCGACATTCCATGAATCTTGTCTGTAGAAACGATGCCAACCTGTTTAGGAGTTAATTAACATAATATTATTACGGTTCCCCACTGAGAATAATTAGATGAACGTTGATTAAAATTGTACGAACCTTACGGGGCAAAATGATTGACTTGTGAAATTAAATATTACCTTTAACTGTTCACGTATAATGATATATTCATGTGAATTGTTGAGGGGTTAATTATATTTGGGATTTGTAAATTAGAGACTAAATTACCCATCCATCTGTAGCAATGGTTTTTAGCCCACCCATTTAACAAATGTTTATCAGAAGATGTTTTCGGGGGACTGGTCATAGCTAGTTTCAAGTTGTTGTTCGGCGATCCATTTTGAATATATAGTTGGGACACAGTTCCTTCTGTATTCAATTTACTGCGATGACGTCTTTTACTACAAATCAAACCTATAATAGTATTTCAAAGGGAACATTAATGTAATTTCATGAAAAAACATCGAGTTCCGAATGGCTAAGTTAAAGTAATAAGATTTTATAATTTCTAACGGAATTTCAAGGTATTAATTGCAAATTACAAATACAATTATAATATATTATATTATAGAATATGAAACAAATGGCTAAAAAAAACTCTTCTTATTTGTATTGGATGATTCATACTTACTTGGGTTCATGTGGTACACGGTAATAGCAAAGTATTGAATACCCCGAATTGTCACATTTGTAATAGCTGGTTGCTTATCGTATCGATAGTTACTTCCTTGTACTTCACTGTAAGGCATCTAGTATTAAATCCAACTAAATCTTAACCATTTACATACATTGATAATGAGTATAAAATATTTCAAGAGCAGGTTAATCAACTTTATGTGGATGTGGCCAGTAAGCTTTAGGGGAAATTGGGAATTGGATGATATTTGGTCGATTGGTGTGCCTAATAAACTTACTCAGCGATTGACGGTTATAATTATGTAATAATGGCCTTTAACGGCTAAGATTACGATGCTAATGTAATTAAAATCAGTCTTGAATTTAAAATGTTTTAGAAGTCACTAATTCCAATCAAAAGATAATATTGCATAAAAACTGAATCTTTCGAAATTAGATTTATATATAGGTATAGCAAATGATGGTTAACCAGTTAAATAAAGAATGTTATACCAAAAATTGTACTCCAGCAATGGTTCCCTGTTTGTCCAGCAAAACAGCGTGCGAAATCGGGTTCTCCGAAGTCTTGACATATTGATATCCATAGAAATGGCCCTTATTTGTGCATGTGTTTTGCACAAGTTGGAAGTTTTTTTCTTTTAAAGCCGACTTGGTCCTTCCTATTCTTTGGTACAGAACGTTACTCTTCTGGCCTCGTGTGTCTATTCCCTCACAGCGATCACCTCCGTCTATCGTTCTAGCACAGAATCCTCCAGTAACTAAAATAATATAATTCAAAATCAAAAAGAATAGTGAAATATTTAGGCACTTGGATAATTTAAAGAAATGTTTAAAAACCAACTTCTCAAATCAATTCTTCCTTTAGGGTCAGCATTGATCCTGCAGGACAGAAGTAAAACAATGGCGATTGCAGCAACAGCTTGAAACATCATCTTATAGTCAACTAATTTACCTCTATTGGAATGATAATAATGTAGTCCTGCATTTCAACTAACCATACTACAATAATTGTTTTATCGATTATTTACCGAGTTGATAATTTAACAATAAAAATATACCAAAACTTTATAAAGTAACCATTCAGTATTGGTAAAATGCAATTACAATATAAGTTGAGTTGATAATTTGTATAAAACTTAACAAAAATATAGTGTAAAACGTGATTATAAAAATCCATTTCTGTGTAATAAATTATATAAGTAAAGATATCAAACAGCAAGAAAGGTTCAAGACAACATGCAAGTAATCATTGACCACTTCCAGCCACCAACCACTTCCTCGTAGAATAGAACGCTGGCTAAAGAAATACACTTTTGGATACCTATGGAAAGTACAATAGACATTCAGTAATAATTTTTATGTATAAAAAGTGATGTATTTAGAACACGGTTTCGTAATTAGCAGAATATGCACGACACATTGTGATGACTAAAGTTCTATTGCAAAGTAAGTCGAAGTTCATAATTTTTAAAAATACGTTTCTTCTGCTTTTCCATCTTTCCTAGATGGGACATGCCCTCGATCTGTTATATTATCTGTAAGCTTATAAAAATATTTATGGGCAAATGAATTTGACAGTCCTCTGGGAAATGGAAGAACCTACCCGTCCCTTAAGGTATCAAATACGCAATATTATTGAATACAGCCAGCTTTTCACAATATTTTAACTGTTAAACATAGTTTACATATTTTAGTATCCACCATATACTGTGATTTATGATTGAGACACATTATAAATAGAAGAACTTTTTACACCACAAATAAATAAAATATATAATATTTACTACGATATCAATCCTCGGTTCGGTCATGTTTTAAATGAATGAAAACTGTTATTGACAATTATGGTAACACTGATAATTGCTTTCATGCGGGACATTTGACCCATGCGACATAATATTTAAATCGTAGAAAGTAAAATCATGTAACATTAATCTGTTTGGTGCTAATGATTATTTAAACGTTGTTCACTGTACTTTGTGTATAACTACAGATATATACAAAGGGTAAAAAACTGATGATATAAATGTTTTAGAGCTTTCTGTGTTGCACTTTTACTTTTCCCCAATGAACTTGGCAATGTGACCTTTTTAACTATATACGATAAAATCTTGCCAAGTAATGGAGATGTTTTATTGCAATAAATAGTTTAAAGTTTAAGCTCAAGTTCGCAATGAATGGCAACTCCAATGAATAGGAAAACAAATTGCATGCTTGTGCAAAGATTAAATGCATCCATCTAATATGCAATTGTTAGCGTTATGGCAAAAATACAAACATTTGAAAGTTGAAGGTTAAAATTAACTGTTGTTGTTGCATGTAATAGTATATCTCGGTCAAATGTAGATATTAATCAATAACATTATAATATCTGTAAAACAATATACCATTCCTGTACCTTACTTATATTGTGTATTTTTAAAGTATAGACCCTTAATATAATCTTGAATATTTCCCTATCCCGAACTCTAAAACATCGGAATGCATCAAAAATTGTGGGTAGACCTAGAAATACAATTTGGTAGAGAAATTGCATGCCTTGGGTTTTGAAAGTAAATAGAAACACTGAAATACTACAACATTATAGCCTTTAAACTACTAACTTGCGCAAGTTAGTACTTGCGCAAGTACTTGGTGTGCTAGAAAACTGTTAAAATGTACATTTCTAGACACTGCTTATTGGCATGCAATTCGTCGACAGACTGTAATTTCTAAATATTGTGTTAGCATGCAGTGATCTTCTACAGCATAAAAATTACATAAATTCCTTGTGCTTGCATGCTAACAAGAAGTGCATCTGATGCATACATACAAACATGAACAGTTTTCCATGAAGAATCTGTACTTCATCTTTCTGGTTCGAGATTCGGTTCATTACACATTAGCCAAAAGATTTCTGGAACGGAGCTGAAACCACAATAATAACTCTTCAAATTAAAGGACACTCAAAGTTGAGAGAAATATTCTAAATAGGCGGTCACAGGACCCAGGTCCTGTAGTACATGGGGCTAGTGCATCTACAAACAATTTTGCAAGAATTATTATGGTTTCTAGTAGGCCAATTACACCGGCATTTATTTGGGTTCATCACTAATATTTTGTAATGTACCGGTCACAGGACCGTACCGGTCCTGTTATAAATAAAGCTAGTGTGTATTCCGGGGCAATATTGTACGATGGGTAGAATATATTTCAGATACATAGATTTTTATGTTAATTCCAATTGACGTTTTCATGCTTTCTCAGGTGGGCCAGGCCCAGAAGAGGTACAGATTTTACGTTACATTGATAGAGTCAAAAAATATTCCAAAACTTCGCCTTATTATGGCCTAGGGTCAACCTTTTGTTCAGAAAGAGAATTTGGCTATTGGCAAATTACTCCGGTTACCCACCACATTTTTGACTCGAATACTTTTAATCACCATTATACATACTGCCATCACTGGACAATGGACCATTTTAAGGCCGAGTTAGCCTTAAGTAGCAATGTAGCGTCAAGCGATGAATTAGGAAATTGAGTGTTTTTTGTAGTAATTTTAGCTCATCGCCTGAGGAAGCAAGCTTTAAGAACCGCACAGTCTGTCCGTACGTCCGTCCTTCTGTCCCCAAGATAACTTTCGAATGTTACGACGGATATTGGCCAAACTTGGCAAAAAAATGCCAATGGACCACTGACAACCTCTATTGATTTTGGGGTAAATCGGTCGGTAAATTGATTGATGAGATACCGCGCGCTCACTTTGTTTCATTTTGATAGTCAAAGTAGAAAATAGGCATTGAAAAGTTCAATTGCGTTTCCTATAAATTGTTTGCTGAAAATATTTCACTCCGCTCACACCCAATTTAAGATTTATTTTGATAGTCAAATATAACTTAACTTATTATAAAATTTTTTGATGTTGATAGTCAATTATGATCAATATTGTTCCAATTTGAATTACTGTAGATTTTAGTAATCAAATCAAAATAGACCTATTTCTACTATCATTCTACCAAAAATGTGTACATGGTCGCCTTTACTCAGGCGAGCTTCTGTTACGGCTTGCTGTAGGTTTTGATCTCCACTCCTGTACTCAAAAAGGAGTAAAATTTGAACGTGAGTAGCGTCTACTCCTTTTTGGCAACAGTCCATACTCATTTCCAAGCACGTACGTGCTAGGACGTGTCCAATGGGGAGGGGGTGCAGCGCCCCTCTCAAAGTAACGTTACCTTATACCCTAAGCTAAAAATGTGACCCTCGTGGGTGGCCAGAGTATGTTACCGATGGCCAATATGCTATTTTAATACAAATATATTGACCCAGGTATCGAAAATCTCTTGCAAACCTACAACCTGGTTGCTGCGGAAATCGGGCCTTGCCCCGCCCCCAAAGTAGAGGGAGCTTACATGTTCTCAGCCAATAGAATGTCACGCTCCATTCGGGGGCGTGGCGGAGCTAAAGTGTGAAAATTAGACAGTGGGCGGGGCCTGTTACACTGGAAATTAAAATTTTTTCGATGCCTATTGACCCTAGGTAGTAGTAAGATGAAATTTTAGAATATTTTTTGACTATTGAAGTAACTCATTGAGCATACTATACTATTATACTATTAATGTATATCGCATATTTTATACATTGTGATGGTCGACATTATATTCAGGATTCCAAAAATGTACCACACAAGAAAATCGGGTAAGAACTTTAAACAGAATTCCAATGGTTGTAAAGCAACTTTTACATGCATTTTGATGATCATCAGAGATTTCCAAATCTGCGGTACCGGGAGCTTAAGGTCCTGGTGCATAAAAACGTAAATGATCTCTTGACTATCATATCCCTCATTAAATTTTTTTGAAAAATTGCTAAAGGATCCGAGATTACTGATCCATCACCCATAAAGTATATTCAATAAAGATTCATCGGAACTTATTCTAGAGGTTATATTTAGAAATTTTTACAATTTTGTCTTTGATTGGAAGATACACGGATCACAAAATGCAAATACAGGATTATGTAATTTCAAGTTTCAAACGATGATATCTTCAAGCCAGAGACAAAAATGTGAAGTTTTCAAAGTATAACCTCTAGAATAAGTTTTGAAGAATCTTTTTTACATTTACTACATGGGTGTAGGACCAGTAATCTCAGATCCTTTAGGACTTTCCCAAAAAAAGTACGAATTTTCGCGATTCCCATTTACCCTCTATGATAATTTTTACTGGTTACCTAGCAGCGTCCCCATCTGTGGCAAAAACAGTCTTTTGAAATCTGCACCACTGCCTTAAACGGTGCTAAATTTGTTTTACAGAATCGAAAACTGGCTCACTTTTTTGGAAATCTAACTTTTATTAAACCAATTCAAAATTCCAAACATCAATGTAAATGGCCAAATTGAATTTTCCCGCACATGAAGTAATAGAAACCTTGAGCGCACTGAAAGGTGGAAAAATTTTCATACAGAATGCATGCATTGTCCCTGTTATGAAATTTTTTGTGCCCTGTAAGCCGTAGGAGACTATAGACCGCGCAGTGCATAATTGCGTACTGCCACCAATTGTTCTGCTTTGGACGTGTTGGAATTTGCCTCATTATGTACGTTATTATGTGCTTGGCTGCGTTTTAGAATTACGGCAAATCAACACACGGAAGTACAAACATACAAACGGAATTGTCACGTGACTGACTTTTGCCGTTTATCTAATAGTAGTGATGTTAGATTAGTTACTAAATAATTTGTATTACTTTGTTTGTGTTTCAACTAATCAATTGATTCTGCATGAGATGCAAAATATAATATCATCATTCCCACAATTTTTTGCCTGTTATGACTTTGTGGAAAAAATGATAATGAGATAACTATAATATGTAAAGAATTAAAGTGCTATTAACACAGTAAGTTTGGTTGGAGCTGTTAATTCATTGAACGATTTCTTGCTTACTGGTACCTTTTATATAATATTTTTACAATATACATTTTCCATAATTGCCCATTCAGTATTACGCTTTGCATCAAAATGATGTACACTGCTATTGTATAAATAGATATTTACGTATATAGCCGCTTGGGTGTTTTCTCAGATTATATAAAAGGGTTAAATGAGTAGATGTTTTATTATCTAACTGGCCATCGAACTGACTCTAAAATGATTCTTCAAGCAGTAGTCCCATTTGCTGCTGTTTTAATCCTTGCATCGAGTATCTGTGCAGACACTAATGGACGAACCACTTTGAGAAGTCGGTTTCATGCATAACATTTCTTTTACATTACAAATAAATAAAATGAATTTTAATCATTGCAACGTAAATTTTATTTCAGTTACTGGTGGCATTTGCCACGAACCAAAAAAGGATAGTTGCGTGGGAATGGGTACGAGAAATTCTACGACTGACAAACTGTTTCAAAGATTGGGGAGGACGAAATCCGAACTGAGGTCCTTTAAGTTCCAACCTAGGGAGAAAAATGGGGAATGCACTAACGGTGGTAAATTTAATGGATTCCAATGGGTTCACCGTTCTGCGAAACCGATTTCTCACGCCGTTTTGTTAGACAAACAAGGAACAATTGCTGGAATGCAATTTTTGGTTAGTCTCATGGCCTCATTTAAAGTATAAAATATCTAAGACATAAATGTATTAATTATTTAGATAAGTTATTATAGTGTAATGATTTGACACTCCATTCAAACAAAGTAACCAGGAAATTGAGTTAGCCAGGACTGCCTCAAGGGGTGTCCGGGGCAGGCAGGCTATCGCCTGTCCTTAATCCAGCCAGACATTAAGCCAAATAATTTTCAATTATTAAAGATTTGCTAACAGTAAGATGTACAATTGTACACTTTTTAATCCATTTGAAAAACAAACAGATGCCTTACAGTGAAGTTGATTTGACAGTTCAGCCAAACTACCGCTACGACTTGCAACCAGCAATTCAAAATCAAACAATTGATGGTGTTATATACTTTTATATTACAGTGTACTTCGTCAACCCAGGTAAGAAAAATTACGATGCCATATATAATGCCAATTGACACGCCAAAGCTATTTATTCCTAAATTCCAAACTGAATTTTTAAAAGCAATAAGAAATGTTTCATTTGGCCGTCTTTATTATGAAATTTCATTATTTTGTGTTGCTTGTTATAATATTATTTCTGCTAAAATAGCTAAAATTTGGTGTATTAGATAATACATTAAGTAAGTCCTAAAGATGGCCATTTGGAATTAAATTTTGAACTTATGATTTCCCTTCATTTAAGCTATTTTAGCCATTTTTACCAGGTGGCCGTAATCATTTTTAGCCGGCTAAAATGGAACACTGACAATATCTGCACTAGTACAAGTTTCTATAACGGATTTTTATTCACTTTGGTAAAAAATAATCCACAGTAGTAATGTATCCGTTATTACGTTTAAATGGCCCATAATTTAAAAAATATATATATTTGATGAAACTTGACAAAATTTTATTCCGGCCAAAAGGAGAAGGCAATACTCTTAACGCCGAATAATTATAATAATTAATAGGAATAGTATCGATCCGAATTGTTTGGAAATAGCATTCTCATTGATAACGTTATTTTCAAGTTAGATTAATAAAATTATATTATCATTGATTCTTTATATTGTTTGATTTGCGCCACCAAAAGGAAACCAAAAGTGGTTATTATTTAATTTTTATTTAATTTCAATTCTAAATCCTTTTAGGAACCATTTGCACTATGGGTCGCTCTTCACATCAATTGGATACAGAAGGGACAGTTTCACAGTTTTACATTCAAATGGGGCCTTCGCCAAACGACGTCATGGAACTTTCTTTGAAAAGTCCATCAGATAGGCCATCAGATCAAGCTTTATTGCAAGGATGGAATGATAACAATTGCTTTAGATGGATGGGTAAATGGCATAATCTCTATACGTGGAATAATAATGCATAACATTCTATATTATGTCAGTGGCAGATCGGGTGATCCATCAATGAACCAATGCGAGGCAAGTTAAGAAATCGTGACTTACAGTTTATAACAGTATTATTATTATGTACTAGCAGTACCAGTGCGAGGTAAGTTGAGAAAACATGACTTACAGTTTACAGTATTTACTACGTAGTAGTACCAATTACCAATGAACCAAAATGCGAGGTAAGTTGAGAAATCATGACTTACAGTCTATAACACAGTACTTAGTACTAGCAGTACCAGTGCGAGCAAGTTGAGAAAACATGACTTGCAGTTTACAGCACTTAGTTTAATACTACCAATTGTACCAATGAACCAATGCGAAGCAAATTGAGAAAGTTGACATACAGTCTATAACTGTACTTAGTGCTATAGTAGTACCAGTGCGAGGCAAGTTGAGAAAACATGACTTACAGTTTACAGTATTTAGTACGTAGTACCACCAATTATCATTGAACCAATGCGAGGTAAGTTGAGAAATCATGACTTACAGTTTAAAACTGTACTTCGTACTAGCAGTACCAGTGCGAGGCAAGTTGAGATAACATGACTTACAGTTTACAGTACTTAGTGATCCATTCAACTGTTGTGTGAACTCGTTCAATGAAACTACGTATGTTATTGGCGTTCTGTGGTTTTGTATATACGAATGCACAGATTTAAAATATTTTATGCAATGTACATTCCATTCAAAAGACATTGGATTAAAACAAGAAAAAGTGGGTTTTATGAAGTTTCTCTTTAATAGAATGCCCTATCTATGAAATATTTATATCTAGACTTGTTAGGTTATCTATAATTTTTGATTGGTTTTCCGGTTTGCAGCTGACATTTTATATGCTGTGTAAAATGTAAATTTATTTTCAGAATATGTGATTATGAAGCTTTATGGTGTAATTCCCAACAGGTTGGCATCGTTTTTACAAGGAAGAAACTTGGGATGAAGACGATTGTGCAACTTTCTTACCGTTTTTCCTTATGTACAGCAGTGTAAACGAAGATGGATCAGGAGGGGATTTGAATGGCTTTGGGTTTGTTGTCCCTGGAAAAGCCACCTCAATTGCAATTGAACGTCCAACAGAGGGATTAACGATGGTAATTCATAATTATTTTTCCAACTTTTTACATAAAGGCAAGGATGGCATTATGCATAAATGAGACTCAAACATGCCAATTACAAAATCAACTTAAATAAATCTGTACAGCAGTATTGATGAATTGATGACTGACATAAGTTAACTTTTAATACTTACGTAGACAGGGAGTATTGTATAACAACATTTTTATGGTTTTAAAGTTTATGGCTGGGACGAACAATAATACAGAATCAGTACCAAAATGCTTAGCAGAGGCACATAGAAATCTGGGGATATCTTCAATGCACGTTTTCTTAACTGAGGAACCTTATAATTTCTTGTGTCCAATTGAAAGTGACCTATCCCAACCAGGATTGCCAGATTCTTACGAATTGTCTCCGGAAAAATCTTGGAGCTGGAATCCTCTCGTACCTGTGGCTAAAATATCCAATGTAGTGGCCGGTAAGTATATAATAGTGGCTAGGTAAATTTAGAGTACTGAAATTATGCCTTTAAAATTTATCGACTGTTGATTGCAACTTAGATGATATTTCGAAATAAGCCATTTTCAAATTTGCTTTTTAAATTGTTTTTAGGCTTTTTAAATAGAATTGCGGCGCACACATCTGGAATGTCCAGTTCCAGTGGAAATCTGAAGACAGGAAGTTCGGAATGTACTAATGGAAATCCGGAGATTGATTCTGATTTACCGATTTGTGTGATCGGCGGTGGATTCAGTGGAATTGGCATAGCATTGGAATTTCAGAATAAATACAAACGCCCTGTTGTGGTATTTGAAAAAGAAAATCGAGTGGGTGGAAAAGTGCTCACTTATCGAGAGGAGGAAGGATTTATGGCGGAAGTCCAAGTTGATATGTGTCCATTGCTGATTAGTAAGGTCAGTCATCGAATTAAAAGATTCATGAAGCAGTACAAGTACACAGAGCAACTTTTCGACGAAAATGACCGATGGGTCTATAGCACAGAATTAATGAAACCTATCCCAGTACCGAGGAAAAATGACACAGAACAAGATATTTTAAATGCCGAGGTTTTAAAATACTTACAAGGTTATACTACTATAAAAGAGGACTTGCAATACGGGTATTTGGACGTAGTGCATAAAGACCTGTACTACCCAATGGATAAATGGATAAACTTTAACAACTGGACTCAGCTGAAGCCTTTAATACAGATGATGATAACAACCCAAGGATATGGATATTTGAAAGAGACTCCTGCACTGTACGTCCTTCAACTTCTTGACGAGTACAAAATTCTTAGCTTGGCCCATCCAGAAGAAAAATCCTTTTTTATCGTAAAAGAAGGGCTTTTCAATCTAATTAAAGATATTGCATCTAATCTCACCAATGTTCAATTGAATTCTGAAGTCAAGTCAGTTGTGCGATACCATTCTAATCGACAGACTGTTGTACTCCACAACGGAAAAAAGCAAGATTGCTTAAAAACTGTTCTGGCTTTTCCGCCTCTGCTTTCGAGCGTCCAACAAATTATTGTCGACCTAAATGATGACGAGAAAAACGTGCTGGAGCAAGTCAAAGTTAATAAGTATATTTCCTCTGCGGTAGTAATTCCAAGCTGGGATAAGTCTGCATATATCGAAGCTTTAACTGCAACTAAAATTATCAACCAAACTACCAAAGAACCAATCCAAGTGCCGTCTGAACCAAAAGGAGTGGGGGAACCTACCGCCTTCCTTAAGCAGAGCATGCCTAATGTAAGCATTTTAGAACAAATTATTTTTTGTTTAGGTAAAAGTAACGATTAGCGGATCGGATTAGCCAAAGGTAACCAAAATTCATGTTCCCAGATTTGATAATAAAATATAGTCCACTTGGAGAAATGAGGGGCACATAAGGTAGAGAGAACAACTGAGGAAACCTAATGTTGAACTTGCACATAGGAATTTGTAAAAGATAACTAATTTTGCGGACAGCTTATTATAATATATGATTTTTAATCGAGTGTGAAATTATGTTAAGTTAAAGATTTCAGAAATATTAATGTTTTTTCTGCTTATTTTCCTTTACATAAAATAGAGGCAACAAAATGTGTACAGCGCCTATTCCTGGATTAGCGGAGACTTTACTTCTCCCCCAGACGAATTAGAAGTTCAGATTGTTAAAGCGACCTTAACGGACGCTCTTGATAAAATCGACAGTCGCAGCAACTCAACTGAGAAATCAAGGATTATGGAAATACATGCTCCCGTTTATTTTCCACATGTTAACTACACAAGTCTCCGGAATGGATTTTACAGTAAATTTTCTGAAATTCAAGGCAAACAAGGATTATACTACTGCACAACCCTTCTGTCATTTGAAATTATGGAACGAGCTTTAGAAACGTCAGAACGTATGGCTGAACAAATTGATTTGAACATAAGACATAAATCTAAGTAGTTGTCCATATTAATTCAGAGACAAGTTTTTTCTCATTGTAATCATAATTAGTAGAACATTTCCTTTCAAAAGTGTGAAAAAGTACAGAGGCTTAGGAACAATTGGATTTCTAGGTTCTTGTAATTTAATTACACTTAAATATGATATTATATTATGTTTAAACGTGTGGATGCTTGTCAATGGCGATCTCGAAAATCGAAAATTTTCAAATGCATTAAGAGCTGAAGAGCTGCCAAAAACAATTTTCTGACGTATACTACGCGGATAATTATATTATATCAATAAACAATAACTTACTGAGCAAAATAATCTAATAAAAAATTCGAACATTAAGTCTGAAAACTGCTTTCTTTGAAACAATTTGGCACGCTATCCAAGTTTCCAAATTGTTCCAGGCCCGCAAAAAATGATTTTGGAATTTTAAATAGTATGTTAATATTATGGTAAGATTTTATTGACAATCTGAATTCGTCATGTAAGCTAGTTCACAAATGCAATTTATAGAAACTTAAAATTTACTTTAATCTTAATTACATGGATTCTTAAAGTAACTTTCATGGTCAGGTTTACTACAATTAATTGTTAGTTATTAAAATCGTATTAGTTAATTTTTCCACCAATTTCAATCAAAATCGGAGCTGGTCGATTTTCATTCTTTTTTGAGAATTACATCAATCTTGACAAAATCACCAAAAGTTGAAAACTTCTTATTGGGATGAAAATTGGTGCAAACTTCACTTACATGATTCTGATTACCAGTCTGGAAGTAATATTCAAAAATAATAATTTTAAGCTGGGTGGATTTGAAGATTTGCAAAGCGGTCAAATTTCTTGAAATTTTTTCTTTTTCAATTATTTTATATCCCACTTTGCGTTCACATCATGGTGCTTCACAAAAATACTCTGTGCAAATGGATAGGAAGAGGTTTTTGATATCTTATCGGAATACGACTGTGGTAGGTGGAAATACTACGCCTAAGTAATGACCCTGCACTTATCATTCTTCCTTGTGAACATATTAAGGATATTGATGAAGTGTAATGAGATAGTGATGAATGAAATGGGAAGACCTGATTTGTATTTGATGTGTGTATCATAGCTGTAACTCACTCATGCAATATAAAATATTCCCATCCCATGGATCGAGTACTGATCCTCTGCTTCTTCATCTTCAAAGTCAGTTTTAATATTGGTAGAAAGGCGAATGAAGAATAGTTAATATCAACATAGAAATGGAATGGTGACTGATGACTAAAAAATGTTTAAAGTTGACTGCAGGCATATAAAATGGTGCAAGAATCGCAACACAAGAATGTGAATGAGTAGTTGAGTAGAAACCTATAATTCCTTAATAATAGATTCACTGACTATAACAATTCCCAGATTAAAAGACCAGGAGACGTTGTAAAGCAAGTTTGTTTTCCCATTGTGTTTGCCTTGAAATGTATTTAGTATGAAAACCTAGGGCAACGTGCGAATTTATTAAAATATGATAAAATACTAGCTAAAATATATGCCATGTTATACTACTTTTAGAATGTTCTAGGATAAAAGATTTATTCTAGAATATTATTATAGCATATTAAATATTGCATATACCAAGTAATGTACTATACCATGTATAGGATGAAGATATAAGTGGACCCTAAATCACAAGATTTGGGCCCAAAGTGAGTTTGTATTTGCATCCATATGGTTTTCATACATTCATACTTACTAATTCATGCCATGAATTCAGGTTAACCCTAATGAAATGTAAATTACAGGAGAGTAGTTACTTTCCTTATCGAACCTAACACTACATCTATCTATGTAAACTGCTTGTTTCCAAGATTCCACGTTTATTTTGGCAAGGACTGGTTTATAATATTTTTCCCATACTAACATTGTACTCAGATGTAGTATCTTCATTTACTCTTTTTCTGATTTAGAAAACACCCAAAGAAATTTTATTGTCTAGCAGTATTAGGTATGTATAATATTTAATTAACAAATTACACCCTATTTTTGAATAACATTCGCTTCAGAGACTTTAGTGCCATTTAAGCCCTGCACAGCTAGCCTTAACTCTGTAAATTAGCTTTCAAAAACAATATAGCATTTTTGGCATTATTTACACTACTTATTTATCTACAGTTAGCACATCTGCAAAATTCCCTAAATCCGTCCTTGATCGCGACAGGGACTTTTTGGATGAAGTTGATTGTAGTTTTTATGTGATAACATAATTGTGTTCCACTTCATTTATCATTCGCCATTTAATGTACTTCAAGATGACGCGTCAAACTTTAGTTAGTGTAATTGCTCCAATTTTAATAATTTTTTCAGTAGTAGACGCAGAACACGGAACAGCTACGAATGGGAGATGTAAGTATTTAAAGATCATGCACTAAATTATATTTTGATTATTCACCAAAAATTTACTATTCACTTTAAAGTCTTTTGGCGACCTCACCATCACGTTAATCGAAGTCCAAACTCCGATTTACCAATCTGCGTTATCGGTGCTGGATTTAGCGGAGTAGGCGTCGCATTGCAATTGGAGAGACGGGGTCACAATGTGGAGGTATTCGAGAAGGAATCACAAGTGGGAGGGAAGGTGAAGACCTTCCGATTAGGAGATCAAGTGCAAGTTGACATGTGTCCATTATTGATCAGTCCTATCAGCCACAGACTCATAAACTTTATTACGGAGTTCAATTTTAGCAGACAAAATTTTGACGAAAAGGATCGGCGGGGATACGCAATTGAGAATATGGAAGCGAAAGAAATGTTGCAACCCAATAATGACCAATTGATGAAAATCGGATCTGACATACAACATTATTTAAAGATGATTAAAGACCGATCTTTGACCGACTTGTCTCATGGATATTTGAAAACATCTCCAAATCTTTTCGTTCCCATGAAGAAATGGTTAGAGGATAATAATCTGCAGAGTCTGAGTCCAATAATTACACTGTTGATAACAACTCAAGGGTATGGCGACTTGGAAGACGTCCCTGCCCTTTATGTGATGCAACTGCTGGACGAGTATAAAATGACTACTCTAGTAAATCCAAATGTGCCATCTTTCTTCTACGTCCAAGAAGGACTTGACAAACTCATTGAAAAAATTGCTAGCAAACTATCTAAACCAGTGTATTTGAGACATGAAGTTAAGCGCATCACCAGAAGACGAAATAGTCAAACCATTCATTTCGGAGGATTCGAAGGTGGTCATTATAAACAGTGCTCCAAGGTCGTTCTAGCTTTTCCACCATTGCTCCAAAATATTCATAG
The DNA here is from genome assembly GCA_020055645.1 of Tomocerus qinae. Classification (NCBI taxonomy): domain Eukaryota; kingdom Metazoa; phylum Arthropoda; class Collembola; order Entomobryomorpha; family Tomoceridae; genus Tomocerus; species Tomocerus qinae. The sequence continues at coordinate 77,680,633 of CM034546.1, forward strand.
AGAATCATGGAATTGGATGTAGACGAAAAGCATGTACTGGAACAAGTCAAAATCCATAAGTACACTTCAGCTGCTCTGAGCATCCCGAGTTGGAATCACACTATGTACATCGAAGCACTCCCTCCAACTTATCCTCAAAATTCAGTTATGAGTGCCCCAAAGGGTACTGGAGAACCTGTTGCTTTTCTTCGACAGAGTTTACCTGGAGTAAGTTTTTAAAATATAATGTTCGGATATTTTATCCGATTTATTAGAAGTCTGAAATTTTTACTGTTTTTCGTTAAATACGTATAGTGTTATAACATAGTTTGATGAAATATTGGAATTATTGTTTTATTCTGTATTTATGCTGGATTTTATTCTGCATTTTCTTATGAATACAAGGACGTTTCTCATTACTATATCTTTGATAGTCTGAGATCTGTGCCTGTACATATCTTAAAAGTTAAATTATACCTATACCTGCCTGCCCAACACAGATATTGCATTCAAATATTTATTTATTTCAGAAAAGGCAACACATCTACAGTTCATATTCATGGATTAGAGGAGATTTCGATTCAGTGTCCACTCCAGATGACTTGCTACAGATTCAAAACAATTTGAAACAATCTCTCTCTAAAATTGACAAATATGGCAAAGGGACTTCTGAAATTCTGGCAACAAAAAATCCTGAATATTTCCCTCATGTTAACACTACGAGTCTCCAAAACGGATTTTATAAAAAATTTAATAATATTCAGGGCAGAGGTAGTGTTTACTACGCTACAACCCTGTTGACATTCGAAATTATGGAAAAGGCTCTGGAAATGGCAGAAAATCTTTCTCAGAGAATTTCGGGAGATTTACAAAAGGGCGTTTAGTAGTTATAATAATAATCATCATACTCCGTCAGTATTCTTGTATAAAGGTTTGTATACGTATGTCCTTGTAAGTTTGTAATTAATTGGTAAGGACTAGACTACCAGTACTGAGTTTTTTCTACATTTCAGCACGCTTAGGCATCAAAAATTTCTCTACTAAATAATCAACGTTCTCTAAAATTCGGGCCAATGCGCAGTCGATAGAAATTTACTGATTTAAAAATTTTGCTAGTACACTTTATGTGTTAGGATTCAACTAGTTATTCATAACAAGGGTAATTGAATAATACAATCAAGTAATTTATTTAGTTGGAAATTATTTCTGTTGTTAGTTCTCACCAATGTACATTAAATTCACTAGGTGCGCACCTACGGGCACCGGTGCCCGTAGTGCGGCATCATCCAGAAGTATTAAACAAGTTCTTGTACCTATTCACAGAGACGTAATAGCCTCTTAATATCAATGTCGAAATATATAGAAAATTATTACTATCACACTTGTTTCTGGATGGTTTTTTGCAAGGCAGACATAGATTGTATACTTGTGTCTAATTTTTGTCGGAATTAATCAATTCATATTTATACAGCTTTTGATGCCGACCTTTATTTGTTTTCTTATTTTCAAGTTGAGTTTGACAAAATGTATCGTCAATTATATATCCAATATTAAAATGTGGTATCATGGGTGGTATGTGGTATATTGGCTTCTATTTATAAGACTTGTCATAAAACATATAATATGTACATAACACTCTTCGCCACAATCTGTATTAAGTTATGAATATGACAAATGGAATGTATGTTTAGACTACTCCCATCCCAAATCCCATGTATATATTTATAGTCAATGGTTTATGAATACGTGTTTATGTTGTTCAAAGATAATAAAAGTTTAGATTACCGTGGTAGAGAAGATGAATAATTTATTACTCAACTGATTAGAAAGTGACGTTGCATATAGGTGCATGACACATTATTTTATTTATTTGATACTAGTCGGTAACAAGACCCAATCCCTGTTTTAAACAACGCTAATGATTTTACAAAGAGCAATATTTATTAACTGTTTTCCAGTATACCAATTACATTAGTTTTCCATGAGGTTCATCATCGATTTACGCGCAAATAGAAGTTTCAATTATCTAATTGAAACATAATTATTTTTCGGGGAATCGGAATTGTGGAAAGGCCGCTCCCATAAGGATTTCAGTTCAAGTTTTCACATGACTGACTTTGCCCTTCATATATTTTCAAATGCAATTTTTCAGTTTCCAGTTTTTCCTATTATCTCACATGTAGTATTTTGTAATTTCTTCCATTTTGTTGATCTTACATTTTAATGCTTGGTTTTATTATTAATTTGAAATTCGAAGAACCTATTGGGTCCATGATCTCCAGTCGACCTTGAAACATATTTAACTTATCATAACCTTAAAAAACAGGCTTACACGCCTTCTATACATCGTAGGCAGAAAACAAATAAATCTAGCTTTATCTTTGTCGTTGCTCTGGGCTCTTAAACAAATCGCTTTTGCAGCGAAGTTAGTACCTATATTATATTCTTTCAATTAATAGTTAAAATTTCCTATGATTTTAATGCATCATATTTAATAAAGTTGTATAGCATTAGGTAAGTACATAGTACAGTTGTTTTAAAATTCCCTAACCACTAAGTATACCAGCACTTAGAAAAAGAACAGAAAGCATGACGGCATTTATTAGTCAGTTACATCTTTTTATCTCGCTTTTAGCGACGAATAATGACTCATCTGTAAATATTAATATTACATGTATTATTGCAAATATTATTATATGAATACAACTCACACTGTCGTACTTTCAGTGTTCGCATGTTACTCTTTTGGCAGACATGGCTATAACCAGTTGCACGAGATTTACTTGTATTTGCACCACTTACACTGTAATTTTGTTATATAGCTTCGGAAGTTTGTACACCATTACATTTTTTCAGGGAGCCAATTTATCCCCGGAATTTTCGGATTTTAGTAACTACCGAAATTCTAACCGAACAAAGTCATTGCCCGTAATTGTGCGTCCAGTTGATGGTTTGGGTAACCAATTATTCCAGTATAGTGTGTCATATTCCATTGCAAGAAGAAGAAATTCAGACTTGTACATTTGTTTACAAGAAAATGACTTTGCCAGTGTGATTGAAAGAAAAAACTCCAGTTCTCAAGGGTCCAATTCATATCGCTCGTATATCCTGGATGTTTTCAACATACCTCATGATAAATTGCTCATTATTCCAGAGGGAGAAAAAGACTGTCCCCTGTATAAGTTACCAGGAAATATAACCAAGGATAATTTTTCTATTTTTACAGACCGCAATTTGATGATCAACCAAATCAATAAAGAAAATGTAATTCAGTTCGACGGCTACGCAGAATCTGAAATGTTTTTCAGTGACTACAAAGCCGAGTTGATAGACTTATTTACATTTAAAGATAATTCTTCATTCAAATCTCAAGAAATATATAAAATCATCAAGAAGATGGACACGACAGAAAGTGTTGCAGTTCATGTACGAAGAGGAGATTTCAGTAGATACAAAAGAACGATTCCCATATCGTACTATTCGCAAGCGATGACCCTCATGAATGAACAAATACAACGTCAAACTAACAATGTGCAAAAAAATTTAACTTTTTTCATCTTTTCCGATGATATTCACAGTGCGGAAAAGGAGTTTAGAGAAATCCTCAAAAATAAAAGTTTTAAAATCGTGTTCTGTTCAAACAGTAATTTCTCTCGGGTTGTGGATTTTTATCTCATGACTAAATGCAAACACAATATAATCGCAAATAGTACATTCAGCTGGTGGGCTGCTTATTTAAATAAGCATATTAACAAAATTGTCATTGCTCCTTTACCAAAATTCAATAGTCGTTGGTTTTACAAGATATCAAATACATACAAGCGCATTTTTGGAGCCGAATGGAATTATCCAACTCAATGGATTACAATTAATCCATTTTCTTAAAATAAACAAGGAAAAATTTTAACAACAATGTTAATTTGTACCTTGTTGTATTTAATAAATATTTTACAACAAATATTTGTACCATTGTCTAAAAATGCTTAATATATTTGACTTTTGAGTTGTTAGTTTCCATTCTCCAATAAATAATCGATAAAATAAAATAACATGCAGAAGTATAACTTAATTGTATTAAACTGCGAGTGAATTCATATAGAAGTATGTATACGAAAGTATTTATCGGGCAGACTGAATAGCAGTCCAATAACCGAAAAGGTGCACTACGCTTACTTATTATAATATGACAACATTACAAGGGCGTATCCAGAACGCAACCACAATCACCACCACAACAAAACATTCGACAAGAATTTGCTTCTGTATAAAATTACGTTTCATAAAATGCATGGTGTTCGTTTATAGAATTTCTTTTGTTTTTATTCCATTATGCAGATATACAAATAAATTGAGCATTGCAAGCACACACGCTTACATACGTAAATAAGTACTAGCCACAGCCTTAAAGTACGTTATTGCATGTGTCATAATCAGGTATGGGACAGTTGTTAAATGCAAAATCAATTTGCGTTACTATTTAGATTTAATTCATAAACTGATACCATATTATAAAGTAGCCGTTTCCATCTTGCATTAAAATGTATTTAAAAGGACATCACCAAAGTTATTGTGTAGTTCATTATTTGGAACAAAAGTGTTAACGTCGTTGAACGGGAGAAGTAAAAGAAATAGCTTACTTCAACTCTCATTGGACGAAGAAATTTAAGAGATTTCTTGGATTGCTGATTCCCAATGGAAAACATAAAATTAACAAACTCTGATGATTTAAGAAAAACTTCTGAAGCGTAGGGTATTATAAAGGCGTAAAATGATATTATAATTAACGATAGACAAGGAAATATTGGATACAATGAAAGCGGAAAAATTTTACGTAAATTAATCGTCGCATAATTACAAAAAAGTAGGAAGGAAACTCCCTGGGACAAGAAAATAAAAACAATATGTCGGAAAAAGTCGTTCACTAATTGGTTTACTAACCTCATTTCGACGTAGAACTTCTTTGATCTCATGAAAACAGTTAATTTTGATAACATTGTATTATAATTGTCATTTAATTTACTGATACTTTTAAACCATTGCAATGTTGTCTTCATATAAACGACAGCCATGATATTGATCCAGAGGGTCGGAAAAGAAGTCATTGTAAAGAGAGTTAAATGCACAAAATATATAACAATTTTTGTTAAAATATGGAAAAATCCCTCGGGACAAATGTAATCTAAGACATGAGTAAATACATGGAAGTCTTCAACTACAATTACTGCGCTACCAAAAATGGCTATAAGGCCAAAAGTGTAACAAGATGACTTCATTTGTTGTCCTAAAAAATCCACAGTGATGTCCAATGCTAAAGCATCATCTGGATACTCAACTGAAAAATTAAATAGATTTCCGAATTATTTCATATTATCGATAAATTGGAAAGGTGAATTTGACTTACTTCTGTATTTTTTGTCCATGGCTAAAAACATATTTAGTGGTAGTATAAAGGCCTTCTTGTTGGTTGCAATCGATGTATTCACTTAAATGGGTGGTATAAGGACGAATAATTGTAGCACATAAAACATAGTCTCCAGATATGTAAATGGAGTAGATTTCATCATTATTTGTAAAATTAGCAATATAAGTAAAATTGATGCCAGCAGATACATGCCTACGATTCCAACGTACCAAAATAACAAACGTCGTCTGCTAGGAGTGACGTAAATCTCCATGTCTTTAGGGTTGTATTGATATGGACCATATTTAAATAGGTCTACAAAGTGAAAATATGTTTCCAAGGCTTCTCTCATTTCCTTGGAACTCATTTTTTTCAATTTTTAAGTTTTTCTTTTCAGATAAATCAAAACTGAATTTGAATTGAATGTCACAAACTGATGTCTAACCTATTGCCCTGTTTTGCGTATTCCGCATCGTTGAAAGCTTGCAGTGTTACCCTTGGAGTTTAGCAGTGATACTGACACAAATATTTAGCTCATGGAGAATATTGATTTGGCTAGATTCTTATTATGGCTAGATTTGACTCTCGCAGAAACTTATTATAATGGTTTATTTATATTATATACTGCAGACTATTGATTCAGAACATAAAACGTAAGCCGTACGACAATAACATTGTTATTTGATTTCCATATGCATGGATGTACAATATTCAATACTTTTCATTTAAATGAACATGACTTGGGAAATTGATCAATACCTACTTTAACCTATTTTAAACTACCTCACCTCTTCCATATACTTTCTGGTAAATGGTGTTACCGTATAAGCAATGTTGGTTCAGGAATACATCTTTGCTATGCGTTCTCATTAAACATATTGCCAAACTTTGGAAACGCCATTAATTAAATCAAAATTATTTTATTTAACAAAATATTTTAATATGTGGTTAATTTAAATATGGTTCATTACATTAGAATATTTGATCTCGTCTTGTAAAATGTGAGGAATGATATTATGAAGAAATAACGATTTATTTTCCCGCAAGGATACCAAATCAAACAGTCCCTGAATGATGCAAAAGACCACTTTTCGATTGGTGGAGTGAAAAAAGCCTCCTTCCATTTTTCATTTGTCAGTGAAAAGTACCTTAATCCAATATGTAAATTAAACAGAATAGGATAGCTAACCATTTGTATTTGGTATCGTGAGAAAAAAGTACGGATTCCGCATAATCAGTCAGTTAATAAGTTTGCTCAATAAAATAACCTTTCATTAACAACTTTCTGTTACACCATTACCACTATACAATACAAAATGAAGGGTTTATTTTACTTAACGATACACTTCAAAACTCAGACGGAACATTACTTGGCAAAAAATTATAGTACAATTGAAAATTCACAAATAAATATTGTACCTTGGTGCCTAAATCAATTTCAATAGTATAGTAAAATTAACGACTAATTTAATGAAAATGTAAACTGTAAATTTTGTCTTAATAAATGAATTCTTACTCAAATATCGAAAACGCAATAAAAAGGTATGTAGGTAGCATTTATATCACTACTATGTATGTTGTCGATGTCATTTTAAACCATAATGGTGTAAAACAGCACACGCCTCAAGAAACAGCATCAATAATAAATAAGTATCAGTATAATCAAATAATGTTACTGTAGGCGTTAAATTTTGTTCATGTAAGAATTTAATCTTTACTATTCCTCTTCAACATACAAATTACATAATAGGTACAGTAAATCGAGAACATTTTTATGAGAGGGGAACGCTTTATTACCACGTTCTTGTTAGATATTGGGGTGGTGGGGGTGGGCGATTGGCATACGCAGCACGAGGAGGAATCGGATAAGGAGATGGGAAACCGTTGGGACCATAATACGGTTGTTGGTAATACTCTGGTACATCCCACCAATCTGCAATCCATTAATATTGATTATTTAAAATGATTAGACAATAACAATGTTTTGAACACTAATGTTTACAATTCTGTAAAACAATAGAATTAATTAGATAAATGTATTTACCAAGCCCGAAAACTTTTCCTTCGCGAACACTTTTCTCAGCCTCATCGACAGGTAGGCAAATTGCCATGGAAAACATGAGGACAACGCCAACCTAAAGCAAATATTTTAAATTACATTATATTTGAATTTGTGATTGGGAAATTATTTTTATTAGAATTTTGAAACAAATGTTTGGGCTCTACCAAAACTTGAAATTTTGCCATGACTAAATTTCTCAATTATTAGGACAGGTATATCAATTGTATTAGATTGTTTTATTGTCTTAGGCATTGACTGACTATTTCGTCAAACATAGCTCACTATTTATACTTTTCTTTTGTTCAATTGTCAAAATGATGATCTTGTGTGACCAAATGACAAATTGGGTTAATTAGTTGGGAAACTTTAAGGACATTGATAACAATCTTTCCTATACTATAATTATCATCAGCATAAAGATGGAAACTTTATTATTTATTATGCTACTTATTATTAATTATGATTTTAGGAGAGTGCTGCATTTCAATTATTTCAATTGTTTAAATTATTGAAAACAATCACAAATTATTATAGATTTGCTATATAATTATATAGAAGTTAATACATAAGTTTGTACGTTAAGACTTTGAAAATGACAAGGATTTCCCATAATGCTGAAAAAAGCAAAAAGCGGAAAAAATACTAAACGATATCATATTTTTAAACCACGTAATAAATTAAGTACGAATATTTACTTAATATTAGTTACCTGTTAGTATTATTATATATCACGTTTTACTAGGAACCCGCTACAATTTTTATTTATTCCTGGCACGTCGTTCACCATAGGATATTGTAAAACTATGGGAAATAAACTAAGGAACTACCTAACCATAGGAAATTTATAAATACGCACAAAGTAATTTCTGGATTGAAATTGACGACAAAATTTTATACTCCGCCTTTGGTCACAATGACGTTTTCGCATCCATGATAATCTGCATAATATGGTCCCTTAAGGTATGAAATACGCAATATGCAATTTCAATTGGTACCGAAAATACACAATATGCAATTTCAGTTGGTATCGGAAATACACAATATGCATAACTTAGCCTACATATTGCTGCTTACAGCTGAATATTTATTTTAACGATTTCATTTATTTCATTTTTCAAAAAAGTTCTTAAACTAAGGCATTAATGCCATTTCTGTTTGGTTGTAATCTGAACGGACTGATGCTACCAATACGGTTTATCACTAGTTGTCTCGACGGTGATGGGTTTCGTGAATTCTTCGTTTGGGTATATACTTTATATAACATTATAGAATATTATCTAAAGCGACGTTAGGCTTAAGAACAAATGAATGTAATGAGTTACAGCTGTACAATTTATTTCTTTTGATGAATGATCATTTATTAATTCCAAACTAGCTTGGCGACTCGAAGAAGTAGAAACGCATTGCATAAAAAGGACGTATTGCATTTTTTTCCTTTTTATAATGAAAAGCTTTTGTTGGCTTAGAAAATAATTGATAGGATTTCGTCCTTCGTCTTTATACTCTCGTCTTTATTCAATCACACGTATTTGCTACATAGGCGTTTGTGCCGACCTCACGTACCTTATTAAACAAACAGGAGTTAAACTTATTGTGTGGGCTGGATTGGACAGACGGGTTTAATTGGTCAATGGCAATGAAACAAATTTGGCTGATCCTATGCTACTCTACCGCATTTACTTTCTTGGCAGTATGCATTTGACGATTAGACATAAAAACTGCTTCTTTCACTAAACAGTTTTCAATTGTACTAAGCAGTTAAAGGCATATTAATTTACTGTTTATTATAGTTTAAAGTGATTGGCATTATAGCTCGTACATTTTTCAATTATACCAAATGAAAATGGGTTTAAAATTGTTTGAAAATTTTGAACATTCCGAAAATTGTGTTTGTAAAATTTTAAAGCCCGGCATAATTTTATGTCGAATATTGGGTTTGCTTCCAATTTCTTTAGTGTACGATAAAAGTGTGCACCCTGTGAGGTGCAGTTTATCAACTAAGAAGTTATCATTAGCATTTGTGTACACTTGGATTCTGTTTTGTTTCGAAGTAGCTTGTACCATGGTCATGGTAATAAATTTAACACGTTTCACAGGAAAAATTTATCAGGGTACAGAATTCTATGCATTTTCTATAAATATACAATGCAGTTATTGTCAAGTGACAGCATTGATTGCTCATTCGATAATTAGGCGGACAAATGTGAAAATACTATTTTCAAAATTAATAAATTTGCATTACAAATTAATAGAATGCACGAATAAAATTAAAGAAATTCATTTAAAGTACGTTACTTATTACAAAAAGGAGTTCCGTAAATTGTTGACGATAATTGTTCTGCTTTGCATTTTTCTTTTTGCTAACAGCATAATTTTTTCGCTATTTAATTACAAGCATATGACAGGCCTATGTAACTACTCCAGAGAAACTATATGTGAATCATTGCTAATTTTTACGTTGATGGCCATTTCAACATACATTCGACTCTACGGTCCCCATTTCTTGGTTTTGTTGTTTGTATCAATTTGTGCTGTGACTCGAATGCAATTTCTTTATATTCAATTATGCATTAAGAAATTGTTGGAAATGGAAAAGAATGAGGTAGATGATGGGTCAATTATTACTGGCTATAGTCGTGAAAATAAAATAAATAAAATTGCTGCCGTTTTGGAATTTTTGCGAGTTACTCATTCTGAATTGGGAGAAATTGTCGACTACATTGGGAAAGTATTTGGATTTCCGGTAAAATATCATTTTAGTTTCTTGTTATTAATCACAAAACAACTGTTATATACGCTATATAGAATCTCCTGCGATTCTAGCCGATTTAGGCCAATTAAGTTAAGCCAAAGTTCAAAACCAGAAACCCTGAAAATCCAATTAGGCCAAAAAAAGTGTCCACTTAGGCCAAAACCTTATTTGAGTAGGAATTAGTCACATTTAGTAAATACAATAATGGATGAAAATAAGGAAGTTACTTAGAATTTTGAAACAAATTATTAAATTTTAGACAATATGCATGGCCATTCAGGCTATTAAGCACCGCAATGTAAGCACTACCCAAAACATCGAGTTGAAATTTCTAAACCGATCGGCTGCAAGATACATTTTAATGACCGTGCCGTGCTTCTATAGAGCCTCTCTATAAATCTTAATATTGATAAATTGGTATCCATAGTAATTCAAGTAAACCGCAGATATTATCACCACAGGTAAACTAACTTCACAGAATTTTTAAACCTAACCTAAAATAAAACAAAATGACTAAAATCTACGAAGTGAGTTTACCTGCGGTTACTTTATTTACGTCATGGAGATGTGCAAATAGAAAAAAATCGTAACGGACGGCTGATATACATTAAGGAAGCTAATACATTGAATATGAATTGTTTTGCATAGAATTATATCCATCAATGCACTAGTCCTTTGCCATAAACCCAGTTTACTTTTCGGAAGGACCAGTTTACTTTTCAGAGACTTATTTTCCATAGTGGTAAATAATATTAGTTTAAACAGATTATTAACCTTTTTGTGGATGGGGTGGTTTCAATTTAAGTGATACTGTATAGAGTTGATAAAACAGTAAACTTGTCCTAAAATATTTAGATTTTGCTGATGTTAGTTATGGATGTGCTTTCTTGCTCTGTTGGATATTTTACGCTGCTGAATTCGGGATTAGATTTTGGTGCTTCCAACTTGAATGATCAACTCAACAGCACACAAATAGGGATTCACAATACTTTTGCAAACGTTTGGAAAGTCCTTATACAGGCCGCTGTTAGCCAAATACTTCTGATCTCCATTTCTGGACAACTTCTCACCAACTCTGTGAGTTTTTAGTTATATTTTTGTTCTAAGCACGTTTTCATATAAAACTTTAAGATTTGTTGTCCTTAATAAAAATTCGGACATTATTTGGATAAATCATTTAAAACATGAAAAACAAAGGCGTTTTATATTCAAAAATACATGCATAAAAAGTCAATTCAATTTTCGATAATCGTTTTTAGGCCGCTTCTCCAGTAAAATTGCTGCTTGGAAATACATTTAAAAGCAGTAATACGAAGCTGGAAAGTCAGGTACAGTTTCTCATTCCCCGTATTGATAATTCAAGGTAAAAATCGATTGTTTTTCCAACTTTTAGGTTATTTACTTTACTGAAAATCTTAGTCATGGAAAAATTGCAATTAAAGCAATGGGAATCACAGAGGTTGGCATGGGCCTAGTTGCTTCTTTAGTGATAAATGTTACAACTTATTTCCTCGTACTTCTACAATTGAACGGCTCAGAACGAAAAGTACACATTTCAGAATTCTTTTTAGTTGTCAACGGAAATGAAAATTTTTATTTATAAAATATCCGAACGAAGTTTCAGATTTAGCCGAAATTTGACTCAGAGCGACGCCAGATAGATCGGGTCATCAGAACACGACCAAATAAATCAATGTTCTCGTATTCTAAGGTAGAAGGAAATTGTACAGAACATTAAACAAGAGTATAAATTGTTGGATATTCCTCAACAGTCTGTCTCCTATATATATGTTAGGAAATTTGTACAGACCGGACCTATGCAAAATTTTGATTTTTAGCAAACTTAACCTATAGTTTAAATCAATCAAACTTACATGAAAGTACATTTTACAGTCATAACATTGTTTTAAATTAGGCAAGGTTCGTTAAAAATCAAAATTTTGGTTTTTCACTTTAGATACATCTTATAGGCATTTTACAAATGTCCGGTCTGTACAAATTTCCTGTAACATACACATATATCTAAGAAAAATTATACACTTTTTTTCGCAATTCTCATTTTCAATTTTCAAAATTTCATTAACCTCAGAAAAAACCAACGAAAAATATTATGGCAACAAATATTTCCATATTTTTTTAATTAAAGAACTAAATTAAAATCGGTATTTTCGGCCGTTTTTTCGTCAAAATTGTTTGGGATCATCAACATGGTAAAAATTGATTTAGTCCAGCTGCCAACTGGGATATTTTTAAAAAAACATCTTCAGGAAATATTTCCAAATCTTTTCTCCAAAAATGTATCATTGTTGCTGCTATAATATGATATTCCGTCTTTGAAAATCCTTTTCCGTCTTTGAAAATCCATACATTTCAACCAGTAAGTCCCACACTAAACATATTACTTCGTATATGGGAATATTTAGACGACATGTTTCATGGGATGGGTATCGGACGCCGGGCATGGCCTTTGAGGCTACTCCCCCCCCCACCCTCTTTCGTTTTTTGGTGTTAATATGGTTTGGTTTTGCAGGAGGTTGATATAAGTCTAAAATATTCTTTCGGTTTTGGACTATTCTTTTACTTTAGAATTTAAACTTTTTGTAGCCTAGTGATTTTTAAAATTTTTGAGGTTTCAAAACAGTTAAGATGAAATATTTGGACTAGTTCTTTGCCAGTTGACACCAAACGTGACTCAACTCGGTCAAACGAACTGACCATGATTGAAATGATGTTTGTGTTCTGCTGACCTGACCTGTATATCGTTCCTAGTCAAATGTCGGCTACATCTGATACTTCGTTCGGATATTTTATAAATAAAAATTTTCATTTCCGTTGACAACTAAAAGGAATTCTGAAATGTGTACTTTTCGTTCTGAGCCGTTCAATTCAAGTTCAGCATCAACTAACCTTAATCAACCGAGTAAGTAAAAATCGTCGTTTTCCGAATACCTTAATTTAATTGACAAGAACTATTAAAGGTAGTCATAGAAAATACTTGGCTAATAGCCACTATTATAATAAAATAAATAAAATATAATTTCAAGAAAATGTACGCTATAAACTTTGTCTTAATAATAAAAATGATTTTTTACTCAGATGTCGGAAACACACGGTAAGGGTATGTAGCATAATTTACATAATTACGTAAGCCGTCTATCAACCCAGCCACGTTGGCTTGGTGGAGCCCTCAGTGTTCTGACTACTCAATGTGTGCTTCCACTGCCAGTTCGTTTCTTTGGCTGGGTGAAATGGCCGAGGGCAGTTTAAAGGCGAGTGTTTGAGTTGCAAATGTGGAATTAAGACAAAGGTTAAGCACGAACCCGCAATTACAAGGGCCGTCCTATTGATACCTCGTATGTGTCCAGTGTACGTAAAGTAGCTTTGGATAACCTGTCTTTGTTGGGCTAGTAGACTTCCGTTAACAGTCCCACAACAATGACTCGTAAATGACAGCCTTTGGCTTCTCGGGTATTAATTAACAACAATACCAGTGTTGAGGGAGTCGGCAATAGGCCCGTAATTGAGGCCTGCGCCCAGTATTATCACTTTGTAGTGAGGCAGTACACCCCATATAACATACAACATACATACATCTATCAGTTTAGACCATAACTGTGTAAAACAGCACCCCAATAAGCCGCATCAATCATCACAATAAATAAAATTATTTCCAACTATGTTTCAACTATGTATGTATGTCTCTATGTAACTGTATTTTATGCCATGGACTTTGCGGCTTTTCGTTGCAATGCGCAAGAGCGAAGCGCGTATGCATAACAATAAGTCCACCACGGGTTAACAGTAAACACTTAATAGGTTACTGTATTTCGAAATTAACTAATACACATGATTATTATGCTGGATGCCTACCTTTCGAAATAGAGTCACGCATGCTGGGGGCTACTATCTGTATATTATAATCGATCGTAGACTTAATACAGCAAAAAATTTACCTCTGTGTCTATATATATAAAGATGTCTGTACGTGTGGTAGATAGGGAGTAGAGAGAACCTAGGAGACTTGCATATATTAGGTAACGCAAAACCCCTTCCCCCATGCACACAGCCCACTATAGTACACTACAAACGTCATTGACAGATATTGAACATGGGCAGTAAAGGGTTAAGCTGAAGCTAAAGGATGTGTTGCGTGATGTTAGTGTGATTTCCAGTGTATGAGTAGTATGAGTAGTAAATAAGTATCAATATAATCAAATAAGCTGTATAGGCATTAAATTTTGTTCATGTAAGAATTTAATCTTTACTGTTCCTCTTCAACTTGGAAATTACATAATATAGTAAATCGAGAACATTTTTATGAGAGGGGAACGCTTTATTACCACGTTCTTGTTAGATATTGGGGTGGTGGGAGTGGACGATTAGCATACACAACACGAGGGGGAATCGGATAAGGAGATGGGAAACCGTTGGGACCATAATAGGGTCGTTGGTAGTACTCCGGTACATCCCACCAATCTGCAATCCATCAATATTGATTAGTTAAGCTGATTAGACAATAACAATGTTTTGAATACTAATGTTTATAATTCTGTAAAACAATAGAATTAATCAGATAAATGTATTTACCAAGCCCGAAAACTTTTCCTTCACGATTACTTTTCTCAACTTCATCGACAGGTAGGCAAATTGCCATGGAAACCATCAGGACAACGCCAACCTAAAACAAACATTTCAATTTACATTACATTTGAATTTGTGATTAGGGAACTATTTTTATAAGTATTTCGAAACAAAATTTGTGCTACCAAAACGTGAAATTTTGCCATGGCTAAATTTCTCAATGCTTAGAGCAAGTATGTAAAAGGTATTAGTTTGTTTAACAGTCGTAGGTTTTGACTGACTTCGTCAAACAAAACTTACTATTTATACACTTTTTTTGTTCAGTTGTCACTAAGATGATCTTATGAGACCAAATGGGAAACTGGGTTAATTAGTTGGGAAACGTTAAGGATAATGATAAAAATCTTTACAAGTATATCATCAGCACAAAGATAGAAACCTTATTATTCATTTTTTATTGTGCTACTTATGATTATTACGATTTTAGGAGAATTCATCGAAAGCACTAAGGAAATAGCTCATTCGTAAACCAAATTGTATATTTCGTAAAATGACTTTTGCAATATCGTAAACTGCACCTGGTCACATTGTAAACTTTTATTGACATTATCGTAAACCATCTCCTCAGACGTTATTGAAAACAACTAATGCAGCACTGCAGCAGTGAGTTATAATATAACTCAATCAATATACGTTTCTGCACTCACTGACCCTCATATTTGTTATTGAAAAACGTTGAATTCAAGAAAATAGATGATTTTGTTCTCTTATTGTCACAAAAATTCGTTGTGATCGCTGGAAGACACCGACAGCTAATAAATATTTATTTGACAATATGAAATGATTCGATATGTTATACAATTATGTTATATAAAAATGAATTTTTTAAAGCACAAATAATTATATTATTTGAAAACGTTTTCTAACATATTAATAATATTTATATTTTTGAAATCCTGAACACGTGTATCATCTAAATACTAAATCTCAAAACTCTATTATCAACCTCAAAAAATTTAGGTAATAAAACTCCGGCATCTGATAATTATCAATTGGTTTACGAAACTGCATGCATATTATGCTACTTTACTCAAATGTTTGAAAAGGTGTTAGTGGAGGTTTGCAATAATTTTATTGTAGTTTGCGAAAATGCAAATTGAGTGTAGTGGACGTATATGTAAACGTTATAATTTCGAAAATGCTGTTGACGAATTCTCCGAGTATAATGTGGGGCGAGTACATTACTATTATTTAAATTGGTAAAAACAATCACGGATTATTATATATTGCGATACATTATAAAGTACTTGTTATGTAAGTTTATGTGTTAAGACAAAGACTGGGAAAATGACAAGAAAATCCCATCATGCTAAAAATAAGTAAACAACGGAAAAACACTAAACGATATCAGATTTTTAAACCCCGCAATAAATTAGGTATGCATATTTACTTATTACTTATTGTTAGTTACCTCTCTCTATAATTATTTATCATGTTATATTAGGCAACTCCTATATATTATAGGTATTTATTTATCCATGGTACGTATTTCCTGATAGGATATTGTAAAACTATTACCATAGGAAATTAATAAACATTATACAGGAAGTACTTTTTGGGTTGAAATTGACCTTTGGGACTCTATTGGGACTCTATTTTTAAAATTGCGTAAAAGAAAAGAATCGAATAATCATAAATTTGGTTTTATTTTCTCTCTGTGAGCCAAGCCCGTTAAATATGACAAGTATTTCAGGACATAAAGATACAATTAATCAATTAATGAATAATATGATTCTATTTAATGAAGTTAATTTCGTAATGCATCTATATAATAATAGCAATTCATTTCCCCTTTAACATCAATCTACGACTTTCAAGTTTTTACTGGATGGGCACATCATAGTCAGAACCCCAAAGCTCGAGTTTCAAAATGATATCTTTCATAAAAATGGTTTTACAATTTTTTGAATTTCGAATTTTAACATTGAAGGAGTGGGAGAAAACGCTCCGATCTGTCACGTTTTGTTCAAATACTCCTCCTACAGTTTTCATCCGATCTTTACCAAACTTTTTCCTGACTTACTCGACTTAATAATGAAGACGGTAGCCACCCCAGTTTTTTATTTTTTAGTAGAAAATATTTTGCCAATGAATTTCAAACATTTGACAAAGTCCTACTCTTTAAGCAGGCAGGCCTCCGCTATGTAAAGGGATTAGTCCCTTTCACCTCGAACGGGGCGACCGCAACGGAGTCAAACTATTAATAGCAAGGCGATGTTTATTTAGTTAGTATGATTTGGTTGTGGATTGAATAGGTTGACTTGACTTGACATAGAATTAGTTAGTTAATGTAACGGGGTAAGAAAGTAGATATAGTAATAACGAGGACGATTAAAATAGTGATAGCTAATTCAAATAACAGAGCTACTTAAAATGGAGGTGAAAATGACGGAATATTTAACATAAAGAGATTTTAAAATCACAGGAATGTTTAAAATGACGAGGTTGTTTTTTAAAATGACGAGGTTATTTAAAAAGACGAGATTTTTTAAAATGACATTTTTAGAGATTTAAAACAACGAGGTTATTCAAAATGAAGGGGTGATTCTAAACGACGGGGTTATTTAAAATGACGTCTATTTAAAATGTGGGGTCATTTACAATGACGTCTATTTAAAATGACGGGGTCATTAATAATGACGTCTATTTAAAATGACGGGGTCATTTGCAATGACGTCTAATGACGGGGTCATTAATAATGACGTCTATTTAAAATGACGGGGTCATTTACAATGACATCTATTTAAAATGGCGGTGTCATTTACCAGTACCGTAGCCAGAAAAAATTTTGGTGGGTGGCTACAAATTATCAGTGAAAATATGAAAATTTTGGGTTTTAAGGCAAAAATTTCTTTCTTTTCTTCACAATGACGTATATTTAAAATGACCGGGTTATTGAAAATGACCGGGTTATTGAAAATGACCGGGTTATTGAAAATGACCGGGTTATTGAAAATGACCGGGTTATTGAAAATGACAGCGTAATTTAAAATGACGTGGTTATTTAAAATGACGGGGTTATTTAAAATTACGGGGTTATTTGAAATGACGGGTTTTTTGAAAATGATGGTGTTATTTGAAATGACGGGTTTTTTTGAAATGACGGGGTTATTTAAAATGACAGTTTATTGAAAAGGACGGGTTTATTGACGAGTATGTTTTAAACATTTTAATCTGTTAATTTTCATACTTTTTTTAATGCATAATATGCAAACTCATGATCTACCGCCCCCAGTAAGGGGTTACTCATTTCCCGTTCGGAGAACGGGCCTATTTCTAGTATTTTATATCTATATACCTACCTACCCCAAAAACGTTGGGGGTAGTATCTATTGAGGTCTTGAGGTTCTTTTATTTTAAATGCTAGCAACCGAGAAGGGGAACTAGTTAGTTTGAAAATACATAAATTGTTAAGAACAAATGAAGGCTAATGAAAGTGTATGCTATAAATGGCTTAACACATGAATGCTTACTCATATTTTAAAAACGCTCTTTAAAAATAATATGTGACATTTACATCATTATGAATGTCGTGGTCATCTGTCATTTAAAATCATAATGGTATAAAGCAGGTCATAATGCCAGATATTACCGCATCAACAGTAAAATAATAAATGTAATTTTTGTATCAACATAATAATTATTACGTTTAGGTAAAAACAAAATCTTTATTTCTCTTTAACTCGGGAATTACATAATACAGTAAATCGAGAATAATTTTGTAAGATGGAAACGCTTCATTACCACGTTCTGGTTAAATATGGGGGTGGTGGGGGCCGGCGATTCGCATGTCCAAAACGAGGCGGATACGGACGAGGAGATGGGAAACCGTTGGGAACATGTGGAGGTGGTCTTTGGTAGGGTTTCGGTCGACTACCCCACCAATCTGTAATCCATTAATACAATTCTTGTAATGATTAGACAATCTGTTGGATTTTAATATTTAGAATTTCGTAAATCAATTGGATTAATTAGGTATACCGAAAAGTTTTCCTTCGCGTTCCCTTTTCTCAACTTCCTGGGCCTGTAGGCAAATTGCTATGGAACATAGCAGGACAACGCAAACCTTTAAATTAATTTTTCAAAATTTACATTCCATTTGACTTTGTAGTTATAGAAGTTATTTTTATTAGTATGTAGAGTTAAAATCTTAGACTACCAAAATTTGAAATTTTTCCATGGCAAAATTTCTCAATACTTAGATCAGCTATATAAATTATATATTATTTAGCTTGTTTTATTGTCGTAAGTTTTGACTGACTTTCTCGGCAACAAAAGTTGACTGTTTATTTATATTTTCCTTTTGCTCAGTTTCGATGATCTTGTGAGACCAAATAACAAATTGGGGTAATTAGTTGGGAAATTACATTAAGACAACACTTTAAGAGCATTGATAAAAATCTTCAAAAGTATCGAAAGCTTTATTGTTTATTCATTATGCTACTTACTAATTACTCTTATATGGGACTAGATTTCAATTATTTAAAATTGCTAAAAACCATCACGAATTATTATTATAAATTAGCTTCATTGTTATATAGAACTTGATTTGTAAGTTTTTAAGTTAAGACAAAGATTGGGAAAATTACAAGGATTTCCCATCATGCTAAAAATAAGTGAGCAGAAAAAACACTAAACGATATCAGATTTTTAAACCACGTAATGAATAAGGTATGCATATTTACTTAATGTTAGTTACCTTATAATATTATTAATATTTATCATGTTATAATAGTCCTATTATTTTCATTTATTCATGGCACGTCTTTTACGATGGGATATTCACTATTACCATAATGAAGTACTTTTTGAATTGAAATAGAACTGTGGGACTGAATCATTTCCAAATTATCATATTTGCAAATTAGGCTGAAGCACAAGCTTTGAATGAATAAATTCAATGTTTTGAGAATAGCAAATAAATAATAGTATACACATTATTTGACAAGTGATTTTACTTTAAGAACGAATTAGTACAGCAGACAATATACGTATAATAAAGATGTTTTGTTAAGATTAGATAAAATGTTAAATGTAATTATTATAATTATTGACACAGACATAATATATTACATACTTAATAAATATTTTTGTTGCTGTAGGATGTGGGAACCAAAACCCCGTAGATGGACCACTTATTTGGGAGGCCTTTAAAGTACGAGATAAATAAAATTTACAGTAGTTATCCAATGTATTCGCTGCAGTGACAACATGCCCCACAATTGGAACTACGGCACCTTCTACAATGATAGTTGCATATGTCACATCCTCCCTGCCTCCTTTTCCCTTCAGCCAATGGAGTACTATTAAAACTTGCATGGCTGTCAACATTAACGTCATCATTTTCACTGGTTGATTCCCTAGATTCACAAATGACCATAGTCACCACCGTCAAGGCGATGAAAACTAGCACCAATGTCGCAAACGATTTCATTTTTGATTGTAAAGGGTCGTAGAAAACGTAACTGATCTGCAAAATAGTAAAACCATATATAATATGACCTTTCAATGTCTATTCTATTGGTAAAACCCACGCATCAGTAAATCCTGATGTGCAAAAAACATATTTGCGGTAATGCGTTATAATTAAAATATTTTTTACGCTTACTAATCAAATCCTTACTATAATTTACTTACCCGTATATTTGGTAGACTATAATGTTAAATCAAATTTCCAGCTCCAAATATTTCAGTGTTATCGTAGGAAAGGCCTTCGGCTGAATGCTTATATTCGTTAACAATTTGGGGAATATATATTTACAAAAAGTTTTTAAACTGTCCCCATAAAAGTAAGATTGAAGAGGACGAGATTGAACGATTGCAGAATAACCAGGGTGGCAGATTGGGCTTTTACTAACAGATTAACATTTTAAGAGAAATATGTGCAAAGTAGGTGACTAAAACTAAAACGTGATTTATAATTAAATTTTTTAAATTGACATAGAAATAGATGATTTTTAAATGTACCAATAAGTAAATACTTAGTGCCAGCAATTAGATTTTACCCCTAAAATATCCATTTCTGAAACCGCCATTTAATTTAAATCTGGCCCTGGCCTTTTTCATAGTAACTCGTTTGTTTGGTATAAATATATACTTAAACACATCTTGTTCATTTCTTGGAAATCATTATCATCTTTCCTACATGTCAGTTTAAGAAGTTCATTTCCCTTCCACGAGAAGTTTATTTTCTCTCTATAGGAATACCATAGTCTTTATATCTATCCGGAAATCTCTTTGCACGTTAACTTTTGGTTTGGGTCCAAGACTGTTCAAATTTACACGGTACAATCTACAGGTAAATTGAAAGGGCGAGTATATAAATAGCCAAAAAAATTAAAACTTGCTACAAATGGATGTAACTTAGGCTATTTCTGATTATTAAGTTAAACTTCTCTGTCATTATATTTCCGTTTTGCAACGGTTTATTTATAGCTTGAAGTGCTTATTGTTTGCACAAACAGTTATGACTCAAATGCATGCTTACATTTTTATGCAAGTTTCCAAAGCAATTAGGGAAATTTCTTTTGAATAATGTGAACGAAAGCACAACACAAAGACGCAAGTGTACAATATAGTAAAAAGTGCAAGTACATTAAGTATAGTACAACTACAATATTGTTGGGACGTGGTTAACTACAACTCGACTCGTGTCAAAATGGACAAAATGACCCTGTCAAAATAGAACCAAGGAAGGGTTTAAATGGATAAAGCACATTCATGAGGCATTGCGATCCAGTAGTTTGGTGCAAAAAACTTTTTTGCCGTTTACCTAGGACAAATAGTTTGACCTACCTATGGCTGCATGGGTAACTCTTTTGTACATCTTACGGTGCAAATGGGTATATAACTTCCAGTCGTACTAGAACCAGTTATATAAATTCACTTTTATTTTAAACAAAAGCTAATTTGTCAATATTTGCATAGCCATTTCTTTGGAGAATGACAATTATTGACCGGGAAATTATTCGCATTCGTATAAATTTCTATTGATATCACTAAAAGATGAGAATAACTGATATTTTAATGACCATCTACTCTATAACTTATTACTGATTAAGATATTACTAATAAAAAGATTAGGTAAGATATATTAATAAGATATTATTAATATTACACAATTAATAAGATTTATACTGTATTGAGTAAATTCTGGTCATGGTTATCTTATGCATAGCACTTGTAATGACAATTATGTATAGTAACAACCGGGCACATTAATTAGGGTATACTAGAAATGCGCACCGCCCTAAAAAATTCCAGAAAAATTAGATTTTTCCAAAAGAGAATAAAAACTCAAAATTTTTCATATTTCTAAAAATCATATTTCTCTAATCATATCATATCAATTATTTCAACAAATTCCTAGATACGAGCTTTATAGCAAAAAGTAGTAAGTAGCAAGTTCATATTATAGTGGGCAATAGATAAATATGAAGTGGTATTAATACGTTTGTTTTAGTAATAGAAATAGGTATAAAAATTTGTTGGATAATCACAAAACGTCATTTATTTAAAGCTTTCAAATTAAAATTAGTCACACGGTTAAAGTTTAAAACGCACGTAATACAAATTAGTGTTTGAAAAAACCAGCTCACTTCATTAAGGCTAAAGGAAGGATAAAGTAAACGGATATTTGGTTTTCTTTGGTAAAGTATTATCTCAGGGACTTTGGTAAGCTTCACGAAGGAGTCACCTCCGCGATTGTATTATATTTGTCCATGAGATAGCGAGCAATTTCCAAGTCATCCGGAGTGTCAATTTCCAAACTATGTATTTTCTGTATTTCCACATATGACGACCTAAAAGTTTCAAAAGTCAATTGTTTAACGACAAAATAATAATAATAACATGCAAATAATACACATTTGTAATATTTATTTCAGTATAATAGCAGCCCAATGGAACTCAAAGTCAATCTAACGACAATATTTGGCATTTGGATTAATTTATTTATTACTATGCCACCTCCTTAATTGTATTGGATTCAATCTCAATTTCGAATTTCAGTCAAACCAATTCCTAAGTTTGTAGTTTCCTTTTGAAAAATATTGTATCTAAACTATATTCACAATTATATATTGTATTTGTGTCAAACTCAAATCAATGACAAAGTCTGTATTTTTTCTAACCTGCATTATTTGTATAAAGTGAGAAATGGTGGAACTTACTTAGGCCCTTGAAAAAGTCCGAAGTTAGCAATAATCTCTCTTCTAGCAAAGTAGAACATGCCGTTCTCAACCATTTCACCATTCCAATCTTGTCTCCGTGGTCGATTTTTCGGATTAAAATTAAGAGGAGCGGTTTGAGTTCGGCTAGGATCTGCACTATATCTCCAGCGCAGTTGATGTGATCGAGTCGCTGAAAATACGGAGTCGAAATTCTGCATCAACTTTTCCGCTTCTATGAGATAAATTGGTTGAATAAACGGTGATGTAGCCTGGATAAGCCCCAAGCAATCCACTTCTACCCGACATACAAATAAATCATCATTGCATACATATAACATCAACGTCACTGACCATTCATGTCATAAAATTTTTATATGGAGATTAGACTCCAAAAAAGAATAAAAGAAAACGATGACTGTAAATGAGAAGCTATGTAAGCCACCAAAATCGTTTGTAAATGGTACTAATTAACATAATTTTATTTAAAATTGGTGAGCATGAAACAAACAAACCAACCGGGATGGAAGGTCAAAAATTCCTGAGCAGCGATTATAGAACTTGCTTTGTCAGTAGCCGTGTAGTCTGCTCTGTGGTGAACGTTTACACTTGGAAATTCTTGAGCCAGCCACCGGGATAGACGTTCGTCATCAGTAGAAACCCACACCGATCTAAAAACTGTTAATAAAGTTCATTAGCCATAATAATTTTCAATTAAATCGGACTTTTGGTCGAGGTTTGGATGCTAATATTGGAACCATTTGTCAAGTACACAATAATGCTCTGAGAATTAACAGGCCTAAAAGTCATAAAACTGAAAATATTAAAGAAATGTTGTAGAAATGATTATTACTATTATAATTACCTTTACTTAGAGTCATAGCGTTTAAAGCCCAAAATATCAAAGGGTGTCCTTTTAAGTCTACCATGTTTTTATGGCGTATGCCTTTGCTCCCAGCTCTGGCGAGTATTAAACCGATTATATCTTTGGGTGGCTTCAAGTCATTTTGAATCTTCTGTGCTGAATGCGAACCATCCTCTGGGGTACCATTGAAATGAGATTGATGAATTAGCACAATCATCATTCCAATCCATCTTGACAATGAAGCTGCGGTCATTTTTGAGATTATGATATCACATTCGATTCAAAAAGTCTTTCTCAATTATGAAGTGTGATTGAAACTACAAAAATTGCAATAAGTATTTATACTGAACCACTGATCCCAATTTCTCCATGTTTTTTAATTATTTTTATGATTGATATTGATATATTCTGGACAGTGAGCAAGTGTCAACTGTCAACCTGATCCCAAACGTTCCTTCTTCTATCACAAATCGGTATGAAAAAGTTTCTAATCGATTAGCAACTTCGGTCCCTGAGATTAATGCATTTGTCCACTTTTATTGTTTGTGGAATTTATATATAAGATCATTGGATATTGTCGTTACAGTTATTGATTGATTGCAATTGCCGAATCTCTTAAAATATGACATACTTTGGTAATTACGACATATTTAGTAGAGTACATGCAATATGAAATTAAAAACGAATCATCTTGTACAAAATTAACAAACAAACGAAGTCAGTCAGTAAGAAGAATAATAGCTAAAAACCGGGTAAAATCTGTAAAAGTTTAAAATGTGTTGTGTATGTATGTGCTAAATTCCCAATATTTCACCGAATTCCCACTGTTCTCTAAAGTAAATGTAATGAGAAGAAATGTAATGGGCTGGGCACAAAGTGAGACAGTGATGAACAAACTTGAGCTTCACTTCACTCATTCCAATATTTTCTCCAGTTTTGAGATGTAATAAATAATTATAGTAAAAAATCGATTTTAATCCATGTCCAAGACTTCTCCCGCTGCTGCTCTAACAATAGTTCAGAAAAGAACATTCAAGGATGACTTCAGTGAAGTTCAATGTTTCCCAATCTTACAAGTCTCACCCCATCCACCAGCTAACACATAAAGTGCCGCTGACTGCAGTGTACTGTACTGGCTAAAATGTATAGCATGTCTCAGGGTTGCTGAATGCATACATTGTCTCATTTGAATAGAAAAAACTAAGCATTTAAAAGAAAAACGTTACCAACCTAATTTTCTCTAGGCAGTAAGTCACAACTAGAATTTACACAGAATGTGCATTGATGACAGTTAGACTGGAGTAACATTAAATACAGATACATACCCCAGAGAAAAACGGTATAGATTATTTTATTATTCGTATTAATTTAGTAATAAATGGAAATCAGTAATTACATTAGCATCTAGGCTGAAAACTGAAATCAGCCAATGATACAATCAGACATTTTGAAATAGCAAGATTATCCGCACTCCGCCGGTACAGTACAAGTTATTATACTTAATAAGATAGTGATTAAGTGTCCTCCAAGTGTAAGCACGACTGACTGACTAACATCAGGCATGACACTTGTTTATACATCATTATCACATTTTAATACTGAATTGCACTTAAAACAAATTAATGTAATTGATTTTATTTGTAAGTTCCTGAGATTAAATAGACGAAGTATAATCGCTATTCATATAAAATAAATTTACCGTAATATAGTAACTTTGTCTGCAGATTAATAAATAATCTAAAATAAATCTGGATTCAATTTGTGTCAATTATTTTCAGAAAAGTGGGAAAGAGTTGTTTGAATTAAATTCTAATAAAATAACATGTTTAATGCATTCAATAGAAAAAAATGAAAGCATTTTTATCTCGGAGAATATATTTTTCAACCGCTAGGCACTATGTTTGATTGACATTGACTGATTCTATTAACAGGCAGTCAATGCGATTACTGGCATTGTTTTGTGACAATATTGTGTAGCACCATCAAGTAACTTTGTAATTATATTGCGAGGGAAGACATTATTAATCAGTAAGTATAAAATCAATTAAATTGAATAATAATATATGATATGCTATATTAATTTGCACTCTCCATTCAAGACGATGACTCCGAAAAGGGCTGCGGCGACTGCGAGAAGAGCGATGAGGGACCACAAGAGTCCCCAGCACCTGGCAGTTCCAAATAGTTCATTTGCAAACATGACTGCATCCGACGATCCCTGAGCTGCATTATCAATTTTGCGACATAAGACATCGTGGACACAATCGTAAAGTGCATGGAGTGTGCAGACTGTGCCGATCACTAGCATTGACCAACGAAGGGGATGGACACTCATCGTCACTTTCTCTTCTAGCACCCACAGACCTCCCGGGATAACCGCCAGGATCAAAATCAGTACCCGCATCGTAAGTCCAAATGCACATCTCATCCCACACAATTTTTGTTCCTGTAAATTAAGATAAAGATATTAAAATGTTAGGCAAATTGAAATCTGCAATAAATACATTTTAGGTTTTATTAATATTAGTATTATATTATAATACTCCAGGCAGACATGAAACATTTAATCTGGTGACTACTGAAATCCGATTCCACTTTTGACTAAGCACCCAATTATATGATGGGTGGCAGACAAGGTTTTGAATTTTGTAAAGAATAAAATTATTGAATCCTACCAGGTGAAATGTTATGTAAACGTAAATGATTAATTAAAACTTGCCTTAACCCGAAGAACAAAGGCAGTGATAATACAAGACACCATGAAGACAACGGTTGCTATTCTTGTCGGAAGTTTATCCCAAGTCATCAGAATAAAAAAAGCGCCCCATACCACCGAGCCAGTATACCCAGCAGAAAGAGTGATCCATCTTATACCTCCCCTGCTTGTGGTCACTCCTCCAAAATTTTCATTTACCTATAATTAAATATGCGTAACATCAAAAATGATTATCATCAGAATATCAACTTATACATTCATCCTTGCGAGTAATCTAAAACAGAACAAGTAGAAATCATTTTATGGTGAAAACACTTTATACGTCTTGAGAAATGTTTTCTCACAATTAGATCAAAAAATGAATTTATCAATTAAAAAAGTTTCAATTCAAATACAAATACACCAAGAAATCGTTGAGACAATCTCACTTCTCATCTCAAAGAATTGTATTTCTAAAAGGATATTCATACAATTTTAGTTTTAAGGGTACTGAAGCAAATTTTTTTTTTGCTTTTAAGTAATTTTCACTGTCAATATTCGTAGATAACATTTTGTTAACAATTTCTCTGAAAAGAAAAATAGAATTCGGATTCTTCGTTGGTTTAAACAGTTGGAGATGTCAAGGTTCATGTTTAAACCTTGAAAGGGAGTCCCCCTCTGAAGGGATTTCTTGATCATACTTTCCCTGATGGTACATGACCTTTCCAAATGCTAAATCATGAATAAATACGGATTCTATAAGTTGTCACTTGCCTTCATGCAGTTATAAAATATGATAATATATTATGACTAATTTAATAGGAATCCACGAATCTTTCACCATTTAATTTGTATAAGTATGAATATTATAATAGTTGATAATTATAATAGAATACCTCAATTTTAGTAACTTTTCCGCAAGTGAGCCATGTAGCTGAGGCATGTGAAAACTCGTGTAAAAAGACAGCAACAAGTTTAATGGGGGCAAAAAGAGCCGAGCGCCAAAGAACTCCAGTTACGACTGCAGTCAAGGCTATAACTATAAAAGCCTCCAGTTGTGATGTATTACAGCAACATAGCCCATTCTTATCGTGATTGTTAGCAGCAAGTGAGTTGAAAGAGTTTTTAACGGATTCTATAAAGGAAGGCGAACTCATTTTCTAAATAATAATAATCAATTAATACTTCTTGAATTTGATTGGGTGTGCTGCTGAATTGAATGAACTACTTAAATAAAAAATGTAATATCACAGCAGGTTAAACTACCTAAATATCAATTTAATGTGTCTGTCTATATACATACACCTACACACAAACTACGCTACACCTACACTGAGCACCATTTACATACTCACTCGAAAATTAAATTCGTGTAGGAATACATTACTTTCTATATCTGTTTAAAGTATTGGAAATAGTGATGTGATTCACCATCACATCTATACACCATAATAATGTTATACACTGCACAAATTGGTTCATTCTAAATCAAACCAACCAAACTGATACAGGAAGATACGGCCAGCTGATAAATAAAGTTAATAATAATTATGACTACCGAGTATGTGAACCTCACTTATAGCTTTAACTTCACTTTACTACACTTGCACTTAATGGTTATACAGACATACTTTATACTATCCATAATGTATTGCATTATACACTTTTGCATACACTTTTACTATAATATACAGTGGTTTTAGCTACGTTGGCTACATATTATGCAAAGATATACTATAATATTATTACAACCCACACTCTAAAAAAAGTTTCCCCAACCTTGAGTAAAAAATGCGCTGACTCAACTGTTGAATTTATTTTACTCCACTTTTGAGAAAATTGTTCCCAACAGTTGAGTAACATTACACCGAATGCTCAACACTGGAGTAAAATTTTGTCAACAGTGAAGTAAATTTTATTCAATTGTTGAGTCAGCGCATTTTTTACTCAAACGTTGATTATATCTTACTCAAAATTATTTAGAGTGCAATTACCCTAGAGTAGCATTATTCTAAAAGTTATCCATTTGGTATATAACTAAGTTAAAAATTCATCTGCTGTGATTTGATTCGACAGTATTGTAAAATGATAAAAATTGTCCCGCTGTCTCCTATGTAAATCCAGAATCTATGGTTTAAATCATAGTGTATGTCTTTCACATAATTTTGAGACTAATATTTGATATTGATCTGAGAATGCACTCTGATTTATCAATATCATATTACCCACCCTAACCATTTTCAATATACAAATATATACAAAATAAATATTTAACTGAAGAATAAATTAAAAATTATTTGAAAACAACTGTTTAATTTACTTTTGCTAACTCATAATTTGAGTTTTTCAGTTGCGTGTCATTCAGTCATTACGTCTTCAACTTCCTAGTATGTTGGTAGTAGTAGGCTTAGTCATATCAAAATAATAATACTAACTTGCCTGAATCATCATCAATTCAGTAAACGCTTTTAATACTGACCCTGTATGTCTCACTCACCATTCTCATTTCATTTCACTTCTCTTTTGCTTTAGCTCAACCTTTTCCATCTCATTTGCTATATTACTACACTAGCGTTCTTTCTTATGCTTAGCAGCTAGCATAGCAGTGTTAACAGCATGTAGCACAACACGGCCGTAACTATTTTTATGAGTTGCGACAATTTAGCTTAGACCTAGTCATGCATTTCTAATAATATTTACCCAACTTCAGCTCAGTCTAGCCTTATCTATATAAGTATTACCTTTATCTTTGGTCTGCTATGATTTCTTTATGTTCTCATGCATAATACTACCTACCTATGTATTTATGTGGATAAACTAACCTGTATATATCACATGAAGTCTCCAAACTATTTTCTGCCTCAGGTACTAAATACCAATTTGAATGCTTTGAAATATTATACAATGTGGTGTTGTAAAATGGAAGAGGTAGAAAAGAACTGACCTCCTTAATATTTTGTTCCTCCAGCAAAAATTCTTTTTCATCTCCCCATCAAAAATATTTTCTTGTACGATTGATATGGGTCGTAATCTGGTTAGGCCCAATTTTTCTGATTGACAGATTTCTTTCATTTTACATCAATGAATATAAAGCATTTCTCTCCATCAACGCCATCATCATTAACATTCATTTTAGGCGACCTTCCAAACTAAATATGCAATGATTGACTTTTAGAATTGAAAAATGTTTGAATTACTTTTATTTTCAATAGGTTTTACGAAAAACATTTATTTTCATTTGTTCACAAAAGTTCAGTTTTAATTCGCCACAGCTGTGTTGTCATTGGTGACCCAAAATAACTGTATTTTTCACCTACAGTCAATTGGCTAATACAGAACATCTGAAAATAAAAATACCACATGGTCATTTCATATAGAAGGATGCAATAGCTGAGATAAGCAATTTCATTTGTATTACTTTTCCAGATTTAGTTTGCAGACTTCCGAGTATTTCACCGCTTTCATTCACTTCCACAATAATAACACGGTTGGGGTCGGATGGTGTCGACAACAAAGGCCCTAAAGTTTTTACCTGAAACGATTTTACATTTTACAAACACTGCACAGTGTCCACTTTCATAATCAGTTTGTGACAAAAGGGTAATTTGAGACTGAACGAAGTTTACCGCTAAAAAAATTCATCTAATTTTTAAACATGGTTCCCTAATGCCGACAAATACAATGTTCCAATGACTTACGGCATTTAGCCTTAAAAATTTTTTCAAAAAATAAAATGTTGATTAAAGTGTCCCTCCGCTGAGTTTGACGAGGTCAAAATTCGGAGAAAACCACTTTTAAGGTCACGAATCTCAGCCACCGATAAATTTCGGTCAAAACTGTTTTCAGCGAAAGAATCTTAAGGTCCACATGTACTTGCGAAATAAAAATCAGTCTCCCGAACGTTGGAGAACAAAGATAAAAAGCTCTTTTTAATTCCTTATGGAAAATCCCATATAAACCGTTTTTTAGGCTACATTCACTGGTAGTTTTATGCAACTTTGGGTATCTGAAATCGCATACCATTTTAAAACTCGGGGTTTTAGACATTTCTTTGTCTTTTAAAAAGAAAACAACTCATCTAATCACAGAAACATTTATGGGACTTTTGTCACAAATTGAACAAAGGAAGTGTACACTGTGCACTGGTAGTTTACATAGTTTTTTACTGTCTATAGGTAATACTGATTCTGTGTCTTGCTCAATATCGGTTTCAATGAAGATTAATTAAATTGCATTACATAACAGATGAGCTGCCATAATTGTCATGTTTTAATAAATTGAGTTGTACACAG
Organism: Tomocerus qinae; assembly: GCA_020055645.1. Classification (NCBI taxonomy): domain Eukaryota; kingdom Metazoa; phylum Arthropoda; class Collembola; order Entomobryomorpha; family Tomoceridae; genus Tomocerus; species Tomocerus qinae. Next base: position 77,711,488 of record CM034546.1, read on the forward strand.
GTAAGTTTAAAAGGACAAGTAAACTTACATAAGTATGTGATATGTCCAGGATATCATTTGACCAAACGGAATTAATTAACGAAAGAAGTCCTAACAGAAGATGTTGAATCCTTAGTACAAACTTCCTTGCTAGTGGTAGAGATGCAGAAAACTCCAGAAAACTCGGTCCCTATACATTTAGCATTTATTTTATTCAAATATTTCCGTTATTTACCGGTTAAAACATCTAATACCGCGTTATTCTCTTCTCTAGACATCACTAAACTAATAAAGAAGCCCCCTTTTCCATTTGAACGAATATTATCGGCGAAACCAGGTAAATTGTCAACCAATATTTCCTTTTGGCCTTTCTTCGGACCTTTAAGGTGGTATCTACACAGTCAAAGATCACCAACAAAATTATTTCTGATGAAACTCAATTAAGTACATAAAATTATAAATTTTCCTAAAACAGGAGGAAAATGTATCAAAGCTCAATCATGTCCTTATCACAATGTTTTAGAAATTAAACAAAAATCATACTAGCTCTATATAAATTTTCTGAATTCGTGCTTGTAACTCTCAATTTTCTTAATTACTGTGTAAATCTGTGAAGTTAATTTCAAAAACGTTTTTGATTTTAATTTAAAGTAACAAACTGATAAAAATGTTGTTTTACAATGGATTGAAAGAGCCCACTAATCTTCATTGTTATGAATAAATTCTAAAGGTGCAGTAAAAAAATTGCTGCCAATCTTAACATCGATTTTCTTGTAATAAATGATAAAGTTTTTACTTCCAAACTCTGTGCATAATAGTTTCCACTACAGTAACAAAGTCTTCGTTCCTAGAAAGCTGAACTCCATTGGCTGCGTGTATTTTGTCAATTAGAACGATGTTTTTCTTCGTTTTTGGATTGTACTGTATTAACCGACCTGTAGGTGGTCCTAAGGCAGTCAAGCCTTGATTATTATGAGTACCATATTCGCTGACATCGGACCAATAAATGTTTCCATCCTTATCAACGTCCAAATCATTAGGATAGCTCGGCGGCCTCCCACTCCCACCGAAAATTTCCGCATTCATAGAAACTACGTTTTCAGCAGTTCCTATACCATAAATACACTTTCTAAATTTAATAAATTCTAAGAATTAAAAATGCTTATAAATGTCTGTACTAATTGATACCTTTATCAACGTCAACTTTGAAAAGTCCAAGGAACACATCGATAACTAAGAGCTTCCCTTGATTGTCAAACCGAACACCTGCAGGTCTCCCGCATTTTGATTTGTCCCATTGGTTATCTAAAATTAAAGTTCATTATTAATTGTAACATGTAAAAGTGGATAATGTATCCTTTAGATTTACAATTAAAAGGCTTACCACAATCCGTTCCAAGTTGGACAACCGTTGTCACTTTTCCATTCTTTATTTTGATAACTTTTCCATCTTCAGTTCCCGTGTAAACTTCATCCCCACGTATTTCAACACTTTCAGGACCATGAATTCCATCAACAACTAATTCTGCATCATCAAGAATATCGTTAGGAGAAAACTTTCCTTCGAGCTTCTGTCGTGGTGGTAGTCTACTCCAAATAAATTAGGAATTTAAGAATAGCCTAGATGAACCGGTGTTAATATTTTATTTAGAATCTAACTTGAAAGTTGGATAATCAATGTGAGGGGGGAGACCAGGTACAAAAACAATCACTGCTACAAAAACCGCAGTGTAAAGTAACAACTGAAAAGACAGTTTCACTACACCCATATTTTTAATATTATTATTTTATGAATTAAATAGATGAACCAATAATACAGATAGATCTTTCCTTTAGCTAAGACAGATTGTTGTTACTATTACACAGAAATAAAAAGGGAAATAATTTGAGTTGATTTAATTCAATTTCACAATGTCGAAGTATCTATTTACTTTGGTTTTTAGTTGTATTCATATACCGGGTGTCACCTAATGTAAATAATTTCAAAGGCAAGTGGCACATAATATTATGTCTACATACAGAATTGTTTATGGACTCAATGCTCAGCTGGACAAAACAGGATGACCTTCAGTCACGAGATTGGAAGAGAGAGGCTTTCATTACAATATCAACCTCCTCTCTGTTATTTATGGACATTACACTTTTGGCAATATAAGCCAATGCCACTTTAACGTCAACAGTAATAATATTGTAATTTACTATTGGGTTATGGGATATTATTATATTATGCTTACTACAATGAGACATATGAGCGCAGATTAACATGTAGCTATTTCTATTTTCAGTACACAATGTCATTGTTATAAAATAAAAAGTTTTGGCGTTGTAAAATGCACATCTAAACGTTTTTAATTGCAGGGTTGTAAGAATTTTGTATACACATGTCTCATTCATGGTAAATAAATAAGTATAAGCAAGATGATAAAACTAGTTTTACCTACCAGTCGATCTTTCTCAAATATAATTAATATTATAAAATATATTATTATGCAGTGTGCCCAAATTATAATTCTATAAATTGTAATTAAACAATGAAAAAATATTCAATTTTGCAATATCTAAAAGTTCATTTGTTGTTTTTGTTAAACATATATACGAACCGAACTGAATATATACACATAAACACATATATAATATACATCTAGTTCGACGGGATTTAGTTTAAGAAACATTGCATTGAGACATGTCACTAAAAAAGAGAGCAAAAATATTATTAATAAATTATTATTAGTACTTCTACGTACATTATTACGTCTTTAAAATGTAAATCTATTTCATTTACGATAATAATATGTTTGAATTTATTGTGGCAGCAAGTGGTTCAATGACAAATTAATGTATATTTTATTTCTTTGTTTACAAACGTTCAGTTTTAATTCGCCATAGCTGTGTTGTGATTGGCGATCCAAGGTAGCTATATTTATCACCTACAGTTATTTGGCTTATGTAGAGAATCTGAAAATAAAAATGCCATGATCATTCCATATGCAAGGATACAATGTATAATTTAGAATAATTCTAATTCAATTACTTTTCCCGTTTTAGATTGTAAAGTTCCGAGTATTTCCCCGCTTTCATTTACTTCTACAATTATAACACGAGTAGGGCCGAAAGTGGACGTCAACAAAGGACCTAAACTTTTTACCTATAAGTCATATTATAGCAATATATTAGGTATTATCTATTTTACTTATTCTATTTACAATATTCCTAGTCAATTTATCTAAGTTTAATAGTAAAGATTTTCTGTGACAAAAGTTAACTAAATCAAACATTAATTAAATATTATTTTTATAAAATTACATTTCACCATAATAATTTATTTGAAATTGTATCAGGCACACTTACATATTTTTGTGCTTCTCCTAGGATATCATTTGACCAAAAGGAATTAATTGCCGAAAGAAGTCGTAATAGAAGATGTTGAATCCTAAGAACAAACTTTCTTGCTAGTGGTACAGTTGAAGAAAACTCAAAGAAACATGGGCCCTATTAATTAATATAAAAGATATAATTATGTTCCTAATTTATTTCCGCATTATATATACCTATATTATACGAGTTAAGAAACACTTTACGTCGTTAGTCTCTTCTCTAGACATCACGATACTTATGTAGAATCCTCCCTTTCCATTTGATCGTATATTGTCAGGGAAACCAGGTAAATTGTCAATCAATATTTCCTTTTGGCCTTTCTTTGGACCTTTTAGATGGTATCTAGAAAATCAAAGATATTATTTAAAAAAATTACATATAAATATTAACCCACCCCATCATCATGAATTAAAAGTTTGACATTTTCACAAAAGCTGGGAGCTATCCAAGGTTATAGTAAAAATAGTGTTTGAAAAATTTATGCCATTGAAGTCCAAAGGGTGTAATTTTCTTGTGCGTCACTAGTCACTTAATATTTTCCAAAAATAAACGGAAAGTATATGAAAACCCCACTACACCAAGTGATTTCCATTTTTTGTGTAACTTCATGCAAATCTAATTCAGGCATCAATTTCAACCCTCTTACCTTGCTGTATCTTCTGAATACTATGATACCTATTAATTTGAAGTACTAAGAAAATAAAGTAAAGATAAATGTATTAAGAGATTAAAAGAAATAAATAAACTAACCACACTAAGTTCGCGACTTTGCGATAAATTCTAAAGCTAATAAAATTTACTGCTAATAAGTTTTCCTGTAGTAAATGATAAAGAGCCATTACTTCCAAACTCGGTGCATAATAGTTTCCACCACAGTAACAAAGTCTTCGTTCCTAGAAAGCTGAACTCCATTGGCTGCGTGTATTTTATCAATTAGAACGCTGTTTTTCTTCGTTTTTGGATTGTACTGTATTAGCCGACCTGAAGGTGGTCCTAAGAGAGACAAGCCTTGGTTGTCATGAGTACCATATTCGCTGACATCAGACCAATAAATATTCCCATCCTTATCAACATCCAAATCATCTGGATAGCTCGGTGGGTTTTCACTCCCACCGAAAATATTCGCATCCATGGGGATTATATTTTCCGCAGTCCCTGTCATCAATATTATCTTCCTTTTAATAGTGAATAAATAAATAAATAAATAAATAATTTTTTTTACTATATTCTAAAATTTTAAATGCTTGTCAATATCTGTGCTAATTGATACCTTTATCAACGTCAACTTTGAAAAGTCCAAGGAACACATCGACAACTAAGAGCTTCCCTTGATTGTCGAATCGAACTCCTAAAGGTCTTCCGCATTTTTTTTGGTTCCATAGGCTACCTAAATTCATTATATCTCTTTAAGTATATATTTATTGTAAAACGGTGACAATTACATGTACTGCTTAAAAATTATTTAGTTTCCATTTACCACAATCCGTTCCCAGTTGGACTACCGTTGTCACTTTTCCATTCTTTATTTTGACAACTTTTCCATCTTCAGTTCCCGTGTAAACTTCATCTCCTCGTATTTCAACACTTTCAGGACCATGAATTCCATCAACAACTAATTCGGCATCATCAAGAATATCGTTTGGAGAAAACTTTCCTTCAAGCTTCTGTCGTGGTGGTAGTCTACTCCAAATAAATTAGGAATTTAAAAATAGCCTAGCTGAACCTGTGTTAATATTTTATTTAGAATCTAACTTGAAAGTTGGATAATCAATGTGAGGGGGGAGACCAGGTACGAAAACAATCACTGCCACAAAAACCGCAGTGTAAAGTAACAACTGAAAAGACAGTTTCACTACACCCATTTTTTGTATCTGTTTATATTATACGAGTTAAATAGACGAGCTAAAATGAATCAGATCAAAATATATTATATTTAATTCAGTTATGCCAGATTATCACTAATACGTACATAATTTAGAGGTATAAAATAAGAAAATAATTGCTGTTCTTTGAATTCAGATTCACAGTATCAAAGTAAGTAGATTTTTCAACCGATAATACTATATTTTGCAACACTTGACCTTATTGCACTATTATACCCAACCAGTAATAATAATCTTGGATAATCTTACTTTGTACTTAGAATGCTATAATGTTATGTTTAATGGTATCTATACAAGAATTTTCGCCGGATGGTGACTATCAATACTCCTTTCAACACATGCATGTAATTTTAAAAGCTTGTGCCATAATATTATGTGTACATACAGAATCATTTTTTGACTCCACTGGATAAAAAACAGAATGACCTTCACCAGATTGAAAGAGATGCTTGCGTTACATAACACTTTGCTGCTGGCTGTTGTTATTCGGGATAGTCATTACACTTTACATTGATGATCTATGTCAATACCGCTTTAAAATTAAAGCGGATCTTCTCACTTTATAACATAGTAGGTAAGGTATAATCTATAATGTATTTCAGTAGGTAATCTCACTGCTGCGATGAGATAAGCGTTTTGGACAAACTCACAAAATAGCTTATTTTAAATCCCTCGGAACATAAGACTAATGTAAAATTCAAAATAGGAAAGTAATACCTTATTTGTTTGGTAACTCAATGTAAATTGTTACTCAATTGTTTTTGAAAAAAGGATTTTCTGCACTTGAAGCTTTCTAAAAATCTGAAGAAACTTTTTGGTCCCTGGTGTCTTGCTGTAGACCCTACAATGAAGTGGGCCGGTAGTAAAAGATAAATGGTAGTAAGTAGGTACATTGATTATGAAGATGTCCACTTTAGTTAGCTTAATGCTTATCTAAATGGTTATTTTTGGAATGTTAGTGTGTTAGATATGGATGACAGGCAATTGTTTTAAAAATGCTGATTTTGTGCGAGTAACTCTGTTTTGTAAACTTTTTACTAAGTGAATAGTTATTTACTTTCAAGTAAATGTTCAGTAATAGTTATTTGTTAAGGATTGTCGGACTGTTAGTCAGTTCGGTGTTCGGATACATGAAATTTAAATACAGTAATAATATTATTACTTTTTAAACAAAATGCCACCCAATGCTTCTATGTCATTTGTAATAATATCATTTTGTGTATTCATGAATATTGTATTCTACCTATTGGAAGTGAAAAATTCAGTTGCAAATAATTAAGTGTTGCATTATAAAAATGAAATTATACATGAGTCATTTTGTTTTTTTTATCTCGAGCAAAGCAAAAACTTACATACAAAGATAATTTTTTGCATAAATAGACGAAGGTTGCACAAGTGAATGATTTTGAATTGTTGCCATAAAAAGTGTATTTATTATTCAAGGACTTTTGTACATCATTACTAAATCAGTACCTACCACCTACCATAATCTTGTTAACATTTAATTTCTTATCTTAAAAAAATGCACATCATAGTCAAGTAGATAAAGTGGTCTCAGTATTTTTGAATGGAAAGTTGGGACTTGGCTCGTAACCACTTTTCACGAAGCTGTATAGTAATAAATACAGGGTTGAGCAAAAGTAACTGGGCCATAGGGGCTTATGCATAGCTAAAAAACTAATTCGCCATGGCACTAAGTTGTTCAGGCCAAATTTCAATCATAATAAAATCTGAAATCAGCTCATTTTGCAACATTTCAAGGTACATTTATTATAGTATACCCCCTCACTTTGAAAAAGAACGACCCGATGAGATAATTATGCAAGTACACCCAAGTATTAAATTACTTTGACGATTTACATTTCCATTCAGGAATAACTGGCTTCTTCGCTAACAAATGTATCAACACACGAAGTATTTTCTAACAGTTTCTGCTGAGCTCAAAAGCAAATTTTACCCCTATCCCGATCATCTTTGTACAATTTGTGTAAAATTTTCTGTTCCCACTTTAGTATTGCTTCTGTTCATTAGCCCTACTATAACTAGGACATTGCAATGCCTTAGCCCTACTCTATTTTTGGACATTGCAATTTGTTAGCCCTACTATATGTTTGGACATTGGAATTTATAAGCCTCTTTGATCCAACTACTTCTGCGCATCCCTGTAGAATGTAGTAGTAGACAAAGAGCTACACATGAGACGAGGTGCTGCAGGAAAAGAAATGTCGCAAAATAAGAGATATAGTAGGAAAGACGGCAATGAATTTTCGTTTTGTTATGATCGTTATAGATACTTTTTAATTCATTTTTGACAAAAAAGCCACGATTTATTACTTTTGCCTAGATACGATCTCTCGATATTCTTTTCACACGTGGTCTTGCTTGCTGCTGAAAATAACCTACTATTTGTATACCTCCCAATACTTTAATAACCTTGAGAAACCGACAAAGTACAGTAGTAATTCAGTAAGTGTAGCAGCAAGTGTTATCCATTCAATCTGTTAAACTGTCCATGTCCACTGTTCAGCCAGACTTAAAAACTTTTGCTTTGGCATTAGTACAACACGATGATATTGGAACTTCTCATCTGCCTTCTTGCGATTTTAATCGTTTATACGCAAATATTTTGGACGAAAAAAAATGAAAAATATCCTCCAGGTAACCATCTAATTTTATACATGTAATATTAATTCGGCTTCATTATTAAAAAGGGGTTGATTAAGAAGGGGTTTATTAAGAAAGGATTTATTAAGAAGGGGTTTAAGAAAGGATTTATTAAGAAGGGGTTTAATAAGAAAGGGTGTATAACCGAAGCATGAACCAAAATAACCAAATATCGCTTCTTAATACGGTTTACCACGGTTTATTATATCGTAATGCAATTAACGTAAAGTATAAATTATTTATCACTATTAGAAGTTAATAAATTATTTATATATATTTGAAGTATTCGTCTGTAATAATTTGAAACTAATATACTTATAGAGCCAACTGTGAGTACATTAGATATACAATTTTCTGAACTCTGTTTATATTAAGCTTCTTAGCTAAAAATGATTTAAAAATACCTAATTAACCGTAAAACTGTGTTTTACTTATCCAAGGTCCCCGTAGTTTGCCAATATTTGGTAATCTTCTGCAGTTGGGACTGGAACCTTACAAGGCTGTAATGGAAATGAAAAAGATATATGGAAATATTATAGCAATTGATCTCGGAACACGCAGGTAATTTTATAAATTGTGGCAGTTAGCATAGTTGACATCCAAAGTATTATAATGTTTATGATTTGTTTTATAGCCGTAGTTACTCTCCCTTTCCATTAGCAGGCTGAAAAGGTTTGGTTTGACCAAATGTGCACATATAATAAGTTGCATCCTTTGGTCGGATAACACTATCTCAACTGCAGAAAAACTAGCTATAAAGAAATGTAGGTATACTACAAACGTTGTGTCTGAAACTTTCCATGAGTAAAAGCTTAAAAAGTTATTTATTAACAATATTAATAGATCCGGTCATCCGGTTAAATACTAGTTGTTACCTATCACAAACATTAAACCTACAAAATTGTACAAGTAAATAATTTGAAAATACATACCGACTACGACTAGCGACTGTTCGAAACAATTATTTAAATGCGTATTCCCCACATTATACTACTAACAGAATTTTACGCGATGCCTGTTTGTAACATACATGCTCTATGCGTGAATGCGTGCTGCAGAACGAAGGGAGAGAAAAGTTTGTTTGTGTGTGTTTATGGTAGGCATAACCTTCGCTCCGCTGCACGCTAACAACTTACTCTTTAGCTCAAGTAGTAAGCGCGCCGCCCATTCATCCGGTAATGACATCGACTCTTGGCAATGTTATTATACTTTTTGCCTCATGCATATTAATTAATGCACATTAATTGAGCACCTCCACCTTGAAATTGCAAATCTCAGTTACTACGAAATTAAATTTTGTTAAAGTTAACAAATTTTATTCGTAGCAACTGAGATTTGCCATTATTCGTTTTAAGAGCTCAATATTAGTTTATATGTAACCTTCTAGGGGATTTTATACCATCGGCGAAATATTATAAAAAATGAGTAAAGGCCAAGAAGCATAAACTGTAGTCATAGCGCTTAAGTCAGTTTATGCTTCTTGGTTAAGGCCATACTCTTCCTATTCCTATTGCTATCACGATTTGTGATTGTGATGTCATTATCAGTTGATTTTCAATCTACTAAAAATTGTTTGCAATTAGACATGCAGAGCTCCCAGTCGTGATATTTAGTGGCCGCGGCGGCTGGAAATTTTGGTAAAAACGGTGGCCGTCATATGGTTTCATCAATTTCATGTATTTTTCCCCAGCAGTGGCGCGGCGGCGACTGATAGCAAATTTGACCATAAAACGGCGGCGGCAGTGGCTGACCATCACGACTGGGGGCTCTGTTTGGGTGTGAGAAGTAAGGAGGTTGGTGAGTTGGTGTGATGGCCTTACTATCTCACATTCAATTCCAGGCAAATCCATCTAGAATACTGTCGTGCGAATTAATTCGCATTTTTGTTAAGGCCTGAGTATAGTGACGGCTTGGGTCTATTGACGGGCTCGTCGGGCTTATAATGTAGTAATGAAAGACCTGGGATCATGCAGAGAAAAGAAGGTATTCCTTTTTTCCAAAAAATCGAACAAGTACTACTTTTTTTGAAAAACAGTCCTTTTTGTGTTTGTTAGCCATTTCCAAGTGTTTGGAAACCATTTCCAAAAAATTAAAGCATAACTTATTTTAATCGATGGCTTTACCTAACAAATCATTGCAAAAAAAGGAAAATATAATTGCAGAGAAGTTCATATTGTTAATTTTTGCCCATTTAAGTCAAACCATTCGAAAGTTATCGTACACAGACGGAGGACTGACAAAAAGACAGGCAGAAAGAGTATTCCTATTATACAGAGAAGATGAACTTCTCTGAATCTGAATAAAAGTGTTGGACTAAATCATTACTTCATAATACTGAACCAGTATTCATTTGCTGATAAGATAACATCCTTTGCAGTAAGGTTTATGTTATATCATTAATGTTTTCCCTACTGACTGACTCAGGCACGTATCCAGAAATTTGGTCAATGGTGGGCGCAACTAAAAATAATGTCAAAAAAAATTTTTGCAATTTTTGAAAAAAATCCTCTCTTTTTCTCAGATTTAGGGGGGTCGCTGCGCCCTCCCCGCCCCCTATTGGATACGTGCTTGGACTGACTCATATAACAAATACTTAATATAAATCTACATAATATTATGTTCATGCCAAATTTTGCAAGATTACTTATAAACATATCATTTTGGTGTAGTCAAAATGAGAAATGGCCAACAATTCCACCCGAAAAAGTTAATATTATTATGGAATATAATGATTTTCCAGTTTTAATTTTTGATTTAATTTTTACGAAATAAATTCATTTTTTGTTACGACCATTACTGCTTTCGTAATTTAATTACGAGAGCAGTAATGGGAATCCAATGGTATTGTATCGGGGTAATCCTTGCAACCTCGACGACAATTCGTGCCTTTATGCTTCAGTTCAGCGATGTCTTCAGCTTGAGGCCTGGTTTCGTAAATACGTGATTTAAAGTGGCCCCACAGGAAAAATATCAATTGTCAAAAATTGTCATCCTTATCCATCCTCAAGGCTGCCCAATGACTTATAAGGAGTGCCATCCTCATGAGTCCATGGATCTAGTCATATTTCAGTTATAATAAAATTATACATTTGCCTGTGTCCAAATCTTATCATTATCTCCTGCAGTAATTTCTTAACATTCCCATCATAAAATCCTGGCATCTGGAATGTAACTCTTTAACGTTCGAATAACTGGTAAATCCGAATGGAGGAGATGATGACATAGAAAGTTTGTAAAATTTATGAAATTAAAATACATGTAAAAATCCCATATTGTCTTAAATGACTAACCCTGTATATATTTACATTTTACATAAATACACATCGTCTGTGTATGTTAGACTTAAGTTTTTGTTGTTTACTTTCATTTCCATCCAAATCAGGCAAAAAGACCAGGCATGCCGAGTAAAATTCATAGGCATTAGGCTTAATGCCTAGGCTTTAAGCTTAATGCCGAGCATTTTTAGGCATTAAGCTTAATGTCTGAATTTACTAATTACCGCTAACATATATTTACATGTAGCTCACTATGTTCTGTCGGAAAGATTGTATGATTTCTTTAAAGGGTACGAACTTCTTTGGCAGTGTAATCGTTGCGTTTAAGTATTCACCAAGTAACACCTTTGGTATCTAAAATGTGTTTTGTAAATTAAATTATATTTTAATGATTTACAACAGAACTGTTTTCATAAACGATTATAAACTTCTCAAAGAAGCATTTAATACGTCTACCTTCTCCGGACGTTGTCAAATGCAACATTGGGCAGAGCCGGAAACAGGACTCTTTCGAGGTAAGCTCTAATAAAAATCCAATGAGCTGCTGCCACTATTAAAATCTATTCAAGCCGTTTTTAGACTAATCATGCAGACATCGCCAATTTTTGTAAAATTAATCAGTTAATCGTTAAGGGCGTGTGGGAACTTTGGTTGTCGGCCTATTAGGTAATTTACTACGTGAAGCACCACAATGCAATAGATACACACTTCACTGAGATCTTGCATCGTGGGTTGTAGCTAATGTCTTACGTCCCGTAATAAAATTTCAGTTGGTAGTTGGTATCATCATAATTACAAAGTTCCCATCTAAAATCAGAAAATATGACTACGGTATTTTAGAAAAAGGTAAAATATAACAAAAGTACCATAAAAAGAAGAAGGAAAAATGACGAAAACCTTTTTTGGACTTTTTTTCTGCAAACAAAATTCAAAATATATTTGTTACATGTATTTCCCTACTCTAATTTAAAATTTTCAAAGAGAATTTTTGATGCTTTAAAAAATGATTTTCAAAAATCGAACTTTAGTGCTTGTCTTAAAAATCTTAGTAGATTCTAAACCTGAAAAATGCATTACTGTACGTTCAGCCGATTTCTCAGAGTAATATTCCTCCCAAACCTCCTTAGCCCAAAACATATTATTATTGTTGGGAAGATTACAAACATGGTCAAAAAAATTAGATATCGTTATGCAGTACAATTCACAGCACTATATTAATATGTCATTTTAACTTTAAGAAAAATGGCATCTAAAATACCTAAATAATTATCATCTAATCTAATTTATGACGCTCAGCGCAGGTGTAAATATAATTGTTTAATAATTTTTATTTCGTTTAGGAATGCTGTTCAATTCCGGAAAACCTTGGGCTGAACAACGTAAATTTGCCTTTTCTTACATACAAAGTGGGTTTCGTAACGACATACCAATGGAAACTCTTTTGATGCACGAAATCTCAGAATTAGTTGACAATCTGATGAAAATTTGTGGTCAACCATTAGATACGAAACACTTTTTCTGCATTCCAACTATAAATGTACTGTGGGCCATTATAGCAGGACAAAAATATTCATTGAACGACCCAGCATTTATGAAAATGATTAAACACAATTCAAAGTAATTAATAGAATTTATTTTTTGCTAATAATAATTTTTACTAGTTAAATTTTTTACTAACTAATACTACTTTTTACTAGTTAATTTTTTACTAATTAATACTACTTTTTACTTGTTAATTTTTTACTAATTAATACTACTTTTTACTAATTAATTTTTTACTAATAATACTACTTTTTACTAATAATACTACTTTTTACTAATTAACAATCGATATAGTAATATATAGAATATAATACTACTTTTTACTTGTTAATTTTTTACTAATTAATACTACTTTTTACTAATTAATTTTTTACTAATAATACTACTTTTTACTAATAATACTACTTTTTACTAATTAACAATCGATATAGTAATATCTATTATACTATTTGAAAGTCGCATGTCCACGTATGTGTGGCCCGATGACTCATCGTATCGCTTGCTTTGCTTTCCTTCCACTCCGCTCACTCAGCCGAAGCCAAAAGTTCGGCGGAGCCTAAGCTGAAACTATAAAAACGAATTAGCAGGTGCCAAACGTTCGGCGCAGAGTATAAAGTCGGCATGCCGTAAATTATTTTCAGATGCCGCATGCCGTAAATGCCGTAAATGCCGTAAAATACATAATACACGTAATTGACAGTTTAATGGTAATTTTTAACTAATGGAAGAACAAAAAATATAATTTTGATCATTTTATAATAAATGATAACTGTCATAAGTTATCAAATGAGTTTTCCCTTTTCAAAGCTTTTTAGCCACTATGAGTGGCGTAAAATCATGTTAATACACAATATTGATGTATAAAAGCACTTAAAACGTGTTATTTCTCCCTTCCCACATCAATTTATGTGTATAAACAGCTAAAAACTTGAAAAATAATTTACGGCATTTACGGCATTTACGGCATGCCGCCAAATACCAAATGCCGTAAATTCAATTTACGGCATTTACGGCACGCGGCATTTACGGCACACTCGACACCTTGGTTCGGCGGAGCCTAGAGTGCTATGAGACCTCTATGCTGTAGTGCTATTGCACTACCGAGGAACCAATCTTATTTAGTCGAACATGAATACGAATACAACCAACACCTGACCATTGTCGGAGCACCATTCGAATTCCTACGAATAATTTCGAGCACCTCCAAATAAATTCGAGCACCTTCCAATAATTTCGAGCACCTTCGAATAATTTCGAGCACCTTCGAATAAAATTTGAGTACCTCCGAATAAATTCGAGCACCTCCGAATAAAATTCGAGCACCTCCGAATAAAATTTGAGTACCTCCGAATAAATTCGAGCACCTCCGAATATAATTCGAGCACCTCCAAATAAAATCCGAGCACCTCCGAATATATTCGATTTCCTCCGAATAAACCCGAGTTCCTCCGAATAAATCCGAGTTCCTCCGAATAAATTCGAGTACCTTCGAATAAATTCGAGCACCTCCGGATAAAATTCGAGCACCTCCGAATAAAATTCGAGCACCTCCGAATAAAATTCGAGCACCTCCGAATAAAATTTGAGTTCCTCCGAATAAATCCAAGTTCCTCCAAATAAATTCGAGTACCTCCGAATAAATTTGAGGCTATCCGAATGAATTCGAGTTCTATAATTTAAAAAATATATATCAGTGTTTTTTAGTCTTCCCGTCCGTAGTCTGTTCGTAACCACGATAATTTTCAAATGGAATGACGGATATTGACCAAATTTGGCAAAAACAATGGCTATGGTTATTTCTATTGATTATTATTTCACAATTATTTCTATTGATTTTAGAATACATCCGTCCATTCCATAGCTTTTGTGATACAGCTCCCTCACTTTGGCTTGATTTTGATAGTCCAATTAGAAAATAGGCATTAAAAATTTAAATTGTTGCCCGATAGTATTAAATATGTCACATTGGTCCTAACAAACTTAATATTTTATAATAAACCATTGAAAAACGGAAATATAACTTACTTCCGAAATTTATCATACACAGATATTTACGGACGGATCTAGACAGAAATAGTATTAGTATACTAAGCATATAGTAATTTGAATAAAGCAAATAAACCTAGGAAGTGGTGGGATAGGAACGAAATTTATCTATATCGGATTTATATTCAATTTTACAGTCAAATGTTATTAATCGAATTCCTATTCATTTTAATAGACACCCTACTTTGATTTCATTAAGATTTTTATAGTGAAAAATAATCTACTTTGTCTTTATTTCGAATTTGATGGTCAATGTGAATCTATTTTAATTAACTTTGATTTTCGTAGTTAACAATAATAGTTTTCTGTTAATTTTAGCTCGCCTGAAAAGGCAGCTTATAGAATCGCACAGTCCGTCGGTCCGTGCGTCCGTCCGTTTACACGATAACTTTTGAAGACATTGATGGATTTCAACTAAACTTGGCAAAAACATTGCCTATGGACCTGTGACAAAGCCTATTGAAAATGGGCCACATTGGTCCACAGGTTGCTGAGATGACGCGCGCTCACTTTGTCTTCATTTTGATAGTCAAAATGAAAATGTGACATTAAATGGACATTAAAAGTTCAAATGTGCTTCCTATGGATTGTTAGCGGGATAGTACAAAATATTAAATGCCGCTTCGACCAAATTTGAAATTTTATAATAAAGTAAATAAAACCGGAAAATACCTATTATAGGACGGAAATAAATCTATTTCGCATTTATATGCAAATAGATAGTTAAATTTTTATTTTTCGAATTACTTTTCATTATGATAGCTAACATTAATCAATTTTGATTTTCTGTTGATTTTCATAGTCAACATTAATAAATTTTGATTTTCTGTTGCTTTTCATAGTCAACGTTAATCTGCTTTGATTTTCTGTTGCTTTTCATAGTCAACGTTAATCAATTTTGATCTTCTGTTGATTTTCATAGTCAACATTAAACAATTTTGTTTTTCTGCTGATTTTCATAGTCAACATTAATCAAATCTTGATTTTCTGTTGATTTTCATAGTCAGAAACTACCTATTTTGATTTTCTATAGATTTTCATAGTCATCACTTATCTATTTTGATTTTCTGTTGATTTCCATAGTCAACATTAATCTATTTCAAACTTCTGTTGATTTTCATTGTCAATCTTAATCTATTTTGATTTTCTGTTGATTTTCATAGTCAACAATAATCGATTTTGATTTTCTGTTAGTTTTCATAGTCAACAATTATCGATTTTGATTTTCTGTTGATTTTCAATGTCAATCTTAATTTATTTTGAATTTCTGTTGATTTTCATCATCAATCTTAATCTATTTTGATTTTCTGTTGATTTTGATTGTCAAAATTCATCTATTTTGATTTTCTGCTGATTTTGGAAGTCAACATTAATCTATATTGATTTTCTATTGCTTTTGATGGTCAAAATGAATCTGATTTTATTTTCTGTTATTTTTCATAGTCAATGTTAATCTGCTTTGGTTTTCTGTTGACTTTGATGGTCAACATTCATACATTTTGATTTTGATACTCAATATTAACCAATAGATATGAAAATAAATCTATTTCTATTATTCTACTAAAACTGTGTACACGGTTCCCTTCACTTAGGCGAGCTTCTGTTACGGCTTGCCGTAGGTTTATTAACTAATGTACTTTTACTTTCAATTTCTATTCATTTTGATATTTAACATCAATCTATTTACAATTTCTTAGCACTATTCGACTTTCTCTTAATAATATTGATGTACTTTTGCTTTGTATCCATATTGATAGTCAGTATTAATCTATTTTCAATTTATTAGCTTTTTTCGACTTCCTTAATTCTGCTACCTTATGCGTACACTTTTCACTGCTTTTCAGCGAAATATTCGAAGTGAAATAGGTACAAATATTGAATGTGGAGAACATGAAATTGCCCTGTCAATCTGTAGACACGAAAGAGGTGTGCGATCTTGCGTTGTTTAGCGATAGAAAAGGAGATTTAAACAAAGTCTGTGTCCCATAATTTTAAACCGGCCATTTATTTTTACTTTGCTTTCGGATATATCACATTGTAAGTCAAAACTAAAGGTTTTTCCCAAGGATGGGAGTAAATATATAGTTAAACGTATAGAAACATTGCAAAATGACTAATGCACGGTGTGCAGCAGTTATTAAAGCCTAGACCTAAAACTTGATGGTCAAAATAGAAATGAGGCTGGTATTATTGTAAAAAAAATTATTTTTCAATTTTCTAATTATCGTCTAACCGCCATTAGAAATAAGCTAGATTCCTTTGTGTGAATTTATTCACATTGTTGTTACCGCCAGGGTTTAATGACGGGCTCGTATAGAATATTATGAGTATTTAATTTAGTCCAGAGGAGGTTTATGCGGTAAATTACTTTCATATTATATATCCATTATTTGATACAGTATTGTACAATCTACTGCTGTCCAAGGATTCCTTTTATTCTACCCAAAGTTTTCAAAAATGTTTCCGAAACTCTCTGGTTATCAAAGACTTCGCAACAATCTAATGCCGATACATGAATTTATGAAAGAAATTATCGATGACCATAAGAATACGTATGTGGAAGGAATTCAAAAAGATTTTATTGATGCCTACTTGCACAAAATTAAAACGACAACTGATGTAGATTCATCATTCTATGGAGACACGGGAGGTCTGTAATTATTTCCCATATCTAGTTATATCAGTCTAGTTAACATCACAGGGTGACAAACCATTTATCATGACCGGTACAATGTGACAAGCCATACTTTTGAAAAAAATTAAATTTTATATTTTATTTTAAACTTACTGGTCTATTTTTATGGAAAAATATTTTTGTGCTATGTGACATTACTTAGTCATAAAATGGTTCTTTCATTTTAGCGGTTAGGATAACATGGTATGGTTTGCCACTATTAAAAAGCAGACGACATTATTCTTCAAGTATAAGGATATTATTATCAACTGGCAAGTTTTGATTCACTGGTAATTTTATGTGACTGGATTAAAAAGTTGCCAATCACTTCAAGTCTGAGGTTTTAAAACGTTGTCATTAAAAAGGAAAATGGCTTGATGAAAATGAGAAACCATTTTTTGGACTAATTAAAAACTGTGAATATAATGTAACTCGAGACAATGAGTTTGATATGGCTTTATATTTGAACTACTATCAAGGACGTATTTAGGGGGGGTGCTAGGGTGCTTAATCACCCCCTAAATTTTCCAAAAACACACTGGATAATTCTCAAAAATTGATGAAAAGCAGTTTTATACATAAAAAATATCTGCTCGTCTGTTTAAGCACCCCCTTAATTTGATTTCTGGATACGCCGTTGACTACTATCATATATTTTATTTACTTTTCCATAGAAAGAAACTTGAAAAGAATTCTGTATGATTTATTTATGGCTGGAACTGACACCGTGTCTTCAACATTGACTTGGCTATTTTTTCTGGCTGCACACTTCCCTCAAATTCAGTTAAAATTAACAAATACAATAAACCAGCACCTGCAACCCGGAACGCAACCTTCATTAAACGACAGATCAAGGTAAATACTATCTTTTGTCGATGTTAAAGATGCCTTCAGTTTAATCCTGCATGACAGCATGACTACGCTCAGGGTAGAGAAGTTAATGACATGCTCCAAACCACTGCTACTTTTTCCAACCAAATTTTTTATTAATTAATTGCGAAAAGTGGTTGGGTATACATATTTGAAACCATCAGGTTTATGAGGCATGCGGGGTCATCTTGATTTGAATAATTATCTCCACTAGAAAAATACCGATAATAACCCACATTCATTCGTGTACTTAGGAAATTATCGTCTTGATTTTATTAATTAGGCCATTGGCTAATGTAATGTAATGGTCTACTAATACCTGTAATTTGAGAGACTTATAAATTAAACTGTATTTAATTTATAAACAAAAAATAACTATCAGTAATTTATATTTAAATGTTGCTTTACCATCGAAATCGAATGCTGCAGTAAAGCTGATGGTTTAATGAAACGTTTTATAATGCTTAACAGGCTTCCTTACGTTGAAGCAGTAATCCATGAAGTTTTACGGTATACTGCTATGGTTCCCTTGGGTCTTTTCCACGAAACTGTAGAAGATGTTGATTTTCATGGATTCAGCCTACCCAAAGGAACAACAATCGTTGGAAACCAATATGCAATTCTGCATGATCCTGAAGTTTGGAATGATCCTCAAAATTTCCGTCCGGAGCGATTTCTCTCTGAAGATGGAACCAAATTAATCCGCCACGGAGCTTTCATTCCGTTTAGCGCTGGCCCCAGAGTATGCCCAGGGGAATCATTCGCCCGTGACGAACTTTTTCTCTTTACAACAAGCCTGTTTCAGCATTTTAGAGTAGAATTTGATCCAACGCGTCCAACTCCTCCATTGAATTATATACCTGGAAAAACTATATTAGTGCCTGTCGATCATCGAATAATATTTCACCGATTAACTAACGAATAGTAACTGTTAGCTGTCGGCATATATTTACAAAAGTTAAGCTAAATTACTAAAAATGCTACGCTACTAAACATATTATACGCTTCTAGCGTTGGTGGGATTAAATATGATTTGTGTTATAATATAATGAACCACGTTCATTTTGTGTAAATACTGGAAATGACTTCAAATGACTTTAAAATACATGAAAATTTATTTCGTGTATTGTGTAAGTGCAAAATATACAACACAATTAGTAATAGTACTTTACACTTTACATAAGTTAAATTCTTAAATGGCTACTATAATATACTCCTTCTGAGGAGGAAGACAAAAATTTAAGCGAATATTTATCAGGAAAATCTTCTCCAATATTTAAGATAATTGTATATTCATCGGTTAAATTGACAATCATAATCATAGTATTAATTATCATCCTAAATTGACGACAATTATATTCAGCTTAATTTGGTATCTATGAAATATGTATTAGTCCAAATTACGTTTAAATAATTAAAAAATAATTATATAATGTGACATTTTGCAATCTTTTGTGTAATGAATGCATATTCAAGAATAAATACTTTCCCATCTAATGCAATGTGCATTTCTTGTCTATATGTCAAAATGTCATTTTGTGCCCAGATGCATTAATAGTTAATTTATAATAAAAAATAACAGAATAATAATATAATATTATTCATTCATATAAGTATTGTGTTGCAGTCTCACGAAGCAAGAGGTACTTATATTATTATGGATTCCGATGAGACTATTTTGTTGATCTTTTCTCAACAGTCTGTTTATTCTCAAATAGCATTTATTATTATAATATCCGTAGTTTAATATCATTATTTGGATTTATAATACAACTAAAAGTTACAAACTTATAAATAATTTTGATTTATTCCAAGTGCCCTAAAGAATGAACAAATATTGTTGTTAAGAAAATCGAAAAGTATAAGATAACTGTGCCTGTTGGCAGCAGTTAAATGAAGTGCACACACAGAGGTTAAGAGTGAAACTTGTGATACGCAGCTTGATTTATTCAATCTTTTTGTCTCTTATTTATACAAACAGATTTGTATTAGCGTAATCTATCTACGTATATTAATTTGACCAATTTCCGGTTTATATAGTATAACATGATTAATTGTTTACTTAAACATGATTGTGAGTAATCCATTTGCGTACGTATACAGCAGTATACGTAAAATATTTAGAAAAGTGAGTAATTATAATGACTTACTTAACAAGAAATGTTTTTCTCTGTTTTAAGTTATTGCATAACTTAACATTCTCCCCACCTTGATTCAATGGAATCAAAATAATATTACCTGTTTTGGGGAAAATGTTTAATTTTGCTTTTCGCTAAATCTACGTTATTAAAAGTGGTTGCAAATTGCATAAAAGCGTTGTTGACTTTCATAATACCAATTTATAATAATTAGTCTATATAATTTGACTTCTAATTATTAATGAGGTTAAGACTTACATAGTGTTCACCAATGCTGTTTAAATTGGTCAGTTGTTAGATATTCTAGTTTCAAGAAACGCGAGCAATTGTGATATCTTTTTCCTGGTTCGTAGCAAGGTACAAACAAAGTAGTATTTTCAGTTAATACGTTTGATGTTAGTTCTCGTCGTCGGAAATTCTTTCTCTGGTGTCTTGAACCCAGAGTCCTGCCACCCAAAAAGTTGAAAGCGTTTTCTTTGAAAAACGTTGACTGTCTCAAAACAGCCTGTTCCAGGATATGGTCCAATTGGCATCACTTATCGCCAAATCATTCATATCTTCTTTGGCGTATCCTTCCTTAATAGCATCCTTCAGAAGACGCATTTTCTCCGAATTGGAAAATGTTTTATTGTTGATAACCAGTGCTGTGAAGTCAGCTTCAAACGTTTGCCAATCTGTGAGCAAACCGGAGAATTTCGGAAGTCCCATCTTGGGGGTGCTTATTTTCGAAGTGGCTGTGGTCGCTGCTGGAGCTAGTGCAGTGACAATGGCTGTCAAATCCCCTCGGGCCTTAAGATAAGCCGTTTCCAATTGCTGTTGTAAAGCCTTTGCATCGTTGCGGGGGTTATAAGATGCAGCACCGGATGCACCGGCTACTATTTTGTCTTCATAGTGTTTGTAGCACCCGATTTTACATTCATCGATGGTCGTCCGGGTGTTCCGGAGGTCATCTAATAAGATGACTGCATCGACATGGGTTAATAAGGTTGTCCCTTGCCGTATGAGCGTCGATGCGACGTTGGAAATCTGTAACAGTATCCCTGATAGCATTGGTTGTATCTGTATGATTGATTTGCTCAGGGGTAGCCATGCTGCTAGTGTGAGTTGGTGTTGGGGGTCTGGTGGGTGTAGGTGGTTTTCGAACTGGAGATGGTGGTCTTGTGGGTGTAGGTGGTTTTCGAACTGGAGATGGTGGTCTTGTGGGTGAAGGCGGGTTTTGGACTGGAGATGGCGGTTTTGTAGGTGAAGGCGGGTTTTGGACTGGAGATGGCGGTTTTGTCTGAGTGGCTGTTGTAGCTGTATCGTCTTCTAGATTTTCTAACTCTTCTTCTGATTCGCTCAGAAATTCAGTCTCACTTTCGCCCTCTTGAGTTGTATTCGCTTCGGTGTCTCCGAATAACCTTCGAAACCCTCTAGTCCAATTAAAAGGGGTTAAAATAAGAGCCTTGGTTTTGGGGAATAACCGGTGTCTCTTGATTGGCTGTGTCAGTATTTTGGTTATTGGTATCAGTTTCTCCTTGTGGTGACGGAGTTCGGTATTTTGTTGATGAACCTGGTTCTTGCTTTGTTTCTGTCTCCTTTTTCGGTGAGGGCGTACTCAAGGACCGTGCAGATGAACCTTGTTGGCGTTGAGCAGCTCTAGCTCTTTGTTGGGCTTGCTTATAGGGGTCTTGGGTCCAGTCAACTTCTGGGGTGGTCTCAGTGCGTCCCTGCTGTCTTGTGCGACGCCTATCTCGTCCTTCACTCTGTGAACGACGTCCTTCGTTGTCGCTCATTTACCGTATGCATTTAATATGAATTTACGAAATTGGCTTTAAACTAAGGGAATGATTTTATTTTAAGTTATAGTCTCAGATTTCTCTTGCTTGACTTATCAAGTTAGACCACCTAATAAGAAGAAATCGTCCCTCGCAGGAGACTGTTTTGTTTGAAGGAGATACTTTTCCCTAATAGTAGTGGAAAAGGCCCTGCCAATTTACGCAAGTGTTTGCCAAAAATATAGTGAAAAATAGGAGACGAACCTGGTCAATCCAAACGGAGTACCAATCGAGCAGTTTGTCGAGAGAATAAAGTTGAACAGAGAAGAACCCGAGCTTTGTTGTAGCACGAAAGTTGGAGTCTGCTCTGAGCCCCTGGCACAGTGCTGGTGGTCGAACTTTATTTTTCCGAGACGGTGGAAAGTCGTAGTGTTGATGTAGCACGTGGCTGGTGCTGGTGCTGAAACGTATCACCGGTACACAGGAAAACAGCTAAGTTGTGATGTGATAAAAAGGCACTTTGCGGTCCCACGTTCGAACTGTTGATGTATGGACGAGAACTGGTCCAAGCCGTGATGATATGAATTGTGTATTATATAATGCTAAAGTTCAATGTTGCACAGGCGAACACAATCTTGCATAGCCTTGTAAGGCCGTAAAAAATGTTCAAAACAAATGTAGTATGTGAGTGTAAATGTTAACCCGTCCGTTGTTGCAACGGAAGTCGGATAACCAGTATCTGAAGTTCATTCGAAGTATTGCACTAAGAATAATAGGAAGTATAAAAGTAAATTGCTTACTGGAGCAGTTTTGCACTGCTGGTAGTGGGTCAGTATTGCACTGAGTCAGCGTTGCACTAATTTTATAACCAATAATTCGTCAATTATTAGTTAAAAGTGGTGAGATTTTGGTGTAATTTTGCACAAATCTTTGCACTTTGTGAAAAAACACTATTCCGCCGTGCTAGGACGACTGGGAAAATTGATATCAATTTTAGACTCGATTCTCGGTGAGCCAAATAATTCAATATGCAATTTCGAAATGCAAGAAATGAATATAATAAAGAGCAGAGTTTTTGTGTACTCTTAAAATGAACAGTGTTTTTATTATTCAGTTGGAGACATATTTATACAATACATTTGACCTATTTAATTTCAAAACAATCATTTTCCAAACGTTTCTAATTAATCATATCCTTATTTCATTAGTGATTCCTCATAATTATTTATTAGTACTTTTACTACGTACTTCTACGTACTTACATTAAACAGTGCTTCCATTTCCTAAAAAGGAAGAATTCAATAGAAATTGTGAATAATATAATATTGCACTACATTTAACCGGATGTTTTGTGGTGATTACAACGTTTTCACTTATCTAATTTAATTACGTACATATTAACGTAATTTCGTTTCTTATTCTCTCACGTAAGTGAGAACACTCCCACTCTAAGTATACAATACTTATCTATTATTTATTCTTATCTAGTGATACATGGTAATAATTATTCTAACCTTAACCTTATTTGTTGTATCCTAGACTTTGTCGCAATGTGAGATTTTCTTTCATCACTTGATTTAGCAATGTATTTTGAGTTTTATTCTTTTCCTTGAGCAGTTCCACTTGCTCATTTTTGATGTTTACCTTGCTCTCCAGGTATTTCATACGTTTTCGGGCCAGTCCATGCATGTACCCTCGAGTGATGGCAGCGGCTTCCTCCTTTGGCCAGTTTTGCTTTTGTCGCTTCCTGTTTTCTGGATAAATTCTCGAACCTCATTTCTAATTCGACGATCTCTTCTCGCTTGTCCTGAATTTCTTGTCCTAGGACCCATTCTCTCTCTTTTTGTACGATTTCTCCTTCCTGGATTTTTCGTTTTAATAGCAGAATCTCGTCCTTTCCCCGGTTGAACTGGCTGAGTGCAATTTCTCTCGACCTCCTTAATATGGTATTGTTCAATTGGACCGTACCCAATTCACTGAGTAAGTCTGTTTTCTGTCGACGTAGACGATGGTAGGCCAGAATTGATCGCTCGTACAGTGCCTTATAGGCCCGGGCTGGATCTTGATCAACCGCTCTCTGTCGGGCTTCGGTCAGGTATAAAAATTGATCCTCCTCCGCCGTCATGGGGTCCCTGTCCTCGAAGTCGGGGTTGATTTCGATTTCGTGTTCAACCCGAATGTTTTCTTCAGTTGGAGGGAAAACCATGTTGAAAAAACTCACTTGCTAGAAACTCGGGTGATTTATAAACTTAATTTATTGAAGTTAAATGTGTTAATGGAAATTACCTACTTACTACTGCGTTATTTATTCTACCTTGAGTAGGTCAGTGTACTCGAGTAAACTAATTTTTCCCATGTACCGTAAACAATTATAAGTAAAAGACGTAACTATGTGGTATATACCTATGTATTTTTCATTCATACTTTTTATGTGGTTTTTTATGCATGTGCATATTATAATACCTTTTTTAATATTAACTTTGTGGTGGTTGTTATGATAAACAATACAACCAAACCCGCTATTAGTATTAAGATACCTCTAGTTACCCACGATGTAAAATCAAAAGACATCCATGAGGTTAAACTGAATGAGGGCACTTCTGGCGCAATAACCCGTGGTGGATTATAGCCTATGCTCACTCCTTCAGATCTTACATCATCATCCGGTAAAAAATTAGAGAGTTCCTTTAATATTCAAGGAAACCTCATTCTTAGGACATTTTAAGGTGCAGAGTTCATTTAACTCTGGTTTATCATACTTCATAAGTATTTCATAGTTCGTTTGGTCCCTTGTTATTTTGATGGGATGGAAATAACCAATTTCTTTGCACTCCATGATGCCAATGATCTCATCCTCGTCAGTTTTAATGTGTAGCCGCAGGCCCACCCCAGAAATACAATCAAAACATCCAGAAGCAGAAATAAAACTACTTTCACACGTAGCTTCTTGGACTTCCTTCGTAATTTGGAGAGAATTCGTTGTTATTTGAACTTCCATGAGGGCATTCGAGGATGCTTCGAAAAGAATGGTGTCGTCCATCATACTTAATATACCATCTCCTAATTGTAATGGGATAGTATTCGTTTTTAACAATTTCTCTACATCTACTAGCTCTGACACACATTTTGTCGCCACGTCATCCACGATTGTCCGTATTAGGCCTGCTGCAGCGAAACATGATTGATTTAATTTTTGTGCGCTTTCCATGGTGGGGCATTGCAGTTCACCGATAATACCTGGTAGTACTGCTGATTTTGGAGAGCAACTAACTATACTACTTTGTGATCCTTTGGATAGTATACAGTTGTCTAGAATTGGAACATAGGGGACTGATGTTGATACGAGGTTGAACTCTATGTCATGAATTTTTGTTGGAACTCCTGCATACAATGCAGTGGTATTTGTCCACGTCTGGTCTCCGAAATGGAAAGTAATCGCCAGTTTTGCGGTGTTTATGAATTCTGGACATTTGTAGACTTCATATCCTTGATGAGTTGGATTAATAAATGACACGCGTGAATACACACAATCGTCACTTAACATTACGAACCAACACTGTTTGCTGCGTACATAGGTGCATGATGCCCATCCTAAGTGATCTACTTCATCGTTAAAAGCCTTAATCGTTCCATTTGGTGGAAAATCACGACATTTCCATCCAGTGCAGTCCGAGCTTGATGACCAACTGTAGCAATATAATTCGCTGGAACATTTGACCTTCGCTTGAGGTACGTAATATAGTAACTCCTTCTGACAGCTTAAAGCGATAGACTTTGTTTCGATGGCAAGGGTTCCCAGGTGTTTGCCCTTGGAATCTGAGATTGAGAAACACGATACTTGGCCAATTGGTGATAGCGCAATCCGAGTGTTTATCCTAACTGTGCAAGTCGTCTTGCCATTTGGTTGATGTACGCATTCTCTGTTTGAGGCAGTCATGGATGTAAATTCCTCGCATCCATAAGCTCCAAGAATTAAGGTGATGATTGTCAATCCAGTTGGTACTCTTGTTCCAGGCAAATATTCCCTTCTTCTCATTCTTGAAGTTTTCGTTATTGGTGTTGTTGTTTCCTGATATGGGCTGGGAGTAGACCTTGCGTCTACTTCAATAAGAGGGACTCCAGCCTCTTCGTCTTCCAGAAAGGATCTTTTCTTATTTTTCTTACGTTGTCGAAGACTGATAATTTTCTTGATTGGCCAGAGTAAAATACGTGTGATAAGTATTATTACTCGTGTTATGTAGATAATCGTAGCGATAAACATTAGTACTGTTGTTCCTAGTACTGTCATCATGATCCATGTGAATCTGTCATAGCATTGAGTATTCCACACTCGTTCCCAACACAGTTGGCATTCAATGAGTTCACAGAATTGAACCTTGTGACAGGTAATATCGGTTCGAATTGGTTCATCATAATCCTGAAAATATATTTCCACATGTGTCAATCCGGTGTGTAACATCATGGCTCTTGTCAACTTCAGCTTGGTGTTACTGGATGTTGGTTTGATAGACACAATTCCTGGATTCTTCTGAGCTTTAATAAACGTTGGAATGATCCTTGGTGTCACGATATGTAATTCTCCCTTTTCACATTCCATTAAACATCTGTCACAGTCATACGTTTGCTTAGTGTGACTTAAGTCTTCTTTACGTACTGGTACATATAACTTGCCCCAGCAGTCAGGCCAAAATGTAGTGTCATGTGTCTGGAAACTATGTCTCATGGATTCCGGATTAAACTTACATTGGCATATATCCTTTAGCTCATTGTTGCAACCAATATTTCTGCAGAATCCAATGTCTCCGTGACATTCATGATTTTGACAGTCTCTTTGCTCGCAGTGTCGGTTACACGTATAAGATCCAAATTCTTCTCGATGGATTTCCTGTTGCATGTGTAATGTCTCGAGTGGGTACCCTTTTCCCTTATGTATGATCATTGGTACCGCTTGTAATTCTTCTTGAAAATGTCTGCATTGTTTGACTGTGTAGTCATCGACAGCACAGAGCCTTGATTTGTACTCTGCTAATTCCAACATGTTTAACGTCTTAGTTAAGTTGAACGTCTGGCATTTGATGTCTTCGAGATTGGCCGGATGTAGTCCATTACAGGCTTCCTTAGGCGGTTCTGTACACGATGCGGCATCTGGAGCTATCATTTTTCCGTCTTGACAAGTTATATTAAAATAACAAACACGACTGTCTTCTTGTAGATGTAGCCAGTTCAATTGACTGATACATGGAGGAATTTCCTTGTGAATATGCGGTTCCAATTCACATTGCGGAAACCATGATGGGTAATCAGGGTTTTCTTGGTATCTTGCGGAAGCTACCGTGAAGATTGACATCAGTAGCATAATTGTGGCTACGGTTCCAGGTCCCTTGAATTGTGTTCTCTCTCGTTGCCAAAAAATACCTTTCACCGCATCCCGGTATTGTTTATTTGTGATACCATATATCATGACATTGGTGACGCTCCCACTCCATGCTATCATGGCGGCGATTTGATGAGTCGTGGCTGTCAACATAGATTTATCTGGATCGACAACTTTGAAGAGAATCAAAGGTTGGAACGTTACTGTGAAGCCTACCAAGATTAATGATATCATTCGAGATAATTGTTGTTCATCTCTTTCTTGTTGGTTTTCCATTGCTGGACTTCGTAATAGTGCTACATTCTTCGCCGTTTGTTTGGAGAACCATAATATGCGAATGTAACAGAACATCATTATCATGAGTGGTGCGAATACACCTAAGATCCATATAGCGGTCTTCGGAGAATGTCCTCTTGAGTCCGGTAGGATAGTACAAGACACTGGATTTTTCGGGTCGTATCCTAGTTTTCCCCAGATACCAAATGCTGGAGGTAACATTGCGGAAAAACTGATAATCCAAATAGCGGCGATGATAATGATTACTGTCTTATCTTCATAAATTCCATGATAATTCCAATGGTGGACGATTTTAACATATCGATTAACTGATATGGCTAGTATGTTGATAATGGTGCATATTAGATTAGCATACAACACAAAACTATAAAATTGGCATAATGATGATCCTTCCGTCCATCCTTGGCTGTGGTGACTGTGGGCAATCAATGGTAATGGTATGGTACTAAACATCAAATCTGATGCACATAGACTGGCTATAAACCAGTGTATGTTGTTCTTTCGAAGTTTCGGTTCCCGAACAATAGCGATCAACGTCATCAAGTTTCCCAATACCCCAAAGATTGTAAAGAGGATAGCAAATATCGGTATTAAGTACATCGTCACCCATGACGTGCGTATGGCGTCTCCAGTAGTTATTGGTTCCGCATTTCCACTTGTTGCGGTTGATAGTAACATAATTGTGCCCAGAATCCAATTCCATGATGTCAGCGTCGTCTTGGACGTGCTAAAGTGTGCTGAATTGACGTCATCTTCATTGACACCCATTGGATCGCATCCTGGATCTAATCTCACGATATCATTGTCAATTCTATTTGCTGGATCATCAGCTTCGGTCTCTAATGGAAGTCTCGCTAATTTAACAATAGGTCTGACGATTTCCTTGCTGATCTTCATCAGGTGCCCTTTTGTCCTTAGTGTATCTTCCTTCTGTTTCGACCGTGGCGACTCGCACCAAATTATCTTTCCCGACCTTGGTTTGAGTTATTCTTCCGGTCCTCCATTGCATAGGCGGTGCTTGATCTTCCAGTATTAATACGAGGTCACCGACTTGTAGATTCCGTTTCTCATTTCTCCATTTGTTACGTTTCTGTAATAGAGTGACGTATTCCAGTTGCCAACGTTTCCAAAAATCCTGGGTCTGTCGTTGGATTAATTGGAATCTGTCTAATCGATTTATCTGGAGGTATGTTAAATCTTGCTCCGGTGTGGTCGTTAGTGTGCCTCCGATCAGGAAGTGAGCTGGCGTCAGTACTGCCAGATCTCTTACATCTTCTGATAGTTGCGTCAGAGGCCTTGAGTTTACAAGTCCCTCTATGGCGATAAGAATTGTTTCGAATTCTTCGAGGTTATATGAGTTATTTCCTGTGATCTTCTTCAAGAATGTCTTGACTAATTTTATGCAAGACTCCCATAGTCCTCCAAAATGTGGTCCTCTTGGAGGGCAGAAACTCCAATGGATTTCGTCCAATCGCATTCCGGGAAGTAATTTATCGGATGTGGATTGTAATGTTTTGATGTCCTCCTGGAGTACATTATGTGCACCTACAAAGTTTAATCCATTGTCACTGTAGAAGTGACTCGGTCTCCCCCTCCTAGCCATAAATCTGCGTAGTGCTAATAGAAATGCTTCCGTAGACAAGGAAGTTACTACTTCCAAATGAATAGCTCTGGTGGCGACGCAAGTAAAGAGACATATCCAAGCCTTAAAGGTCCCCTTCCTTCCGGTTATGGTCCTTAAAAGATATGGTCCGGCATTATCAATTCCAGTATGCACAAAGGGCCTCGTCATGGTTGTTCTTGCAGCTGGCAGTTGTCCCATTAACTGCTCTTCTGGTCTTGCCCGGAAACGAAAGCAGATTATGCATTTATCGATCACGCTTTTTATTATTTTTCCAGATTGCG
This sequence comes from Tomocerus qinae, assembly GCA_020055645.1. Classification (NCBI taxonomy): domain Eukaryota; kingdom Metazoa; phylum Arthropoda; class Collembola; order Entomobryomorpha; family Tomoceridae; genus Tomocerus; species Tomocerus qinae. The sequence continues at coordinate 77,741,267 of CM034546.1, forward strand.
GCATCCAGTACTTGTTTCTAAGGTGAGCTGCTACCGTCTGCTTTCCAGCATGTGCTAGTTGATAATGAGTGTACAGGATCATTGCTTTCATTAACGGATGATTTCCTGAAATGATGATTGGGTTCCTTGCCTCTACAGATAATTCTTCAGCTTGCTGGAGTCTTCCACCCACACGAAAAATGCCCTGACGATCTCGATACATTTTAAGGGCCTTAAACATGTCTCGTGAACTGTCCTGAAGGTGTTTGGGTGTTAAAGGTTGGGCAAAACCATATGTCCAGTGTTGGACTAACTTCGCTATTTCGTTTTCTGCCCCGAGTAGTTCCTTAGGCGAAATCAACTCGTTCGCTTGGCTCTTGAATGTTTTATTGCGCTGCATCCTTAAAATTAGGGCCATGACTCGCACAGCACGTGGCCAAATTGACATATTACTGAATCGTTCCAGAACATAATCGCTTGTGATGGGGGGTAATCGTTTCTTTGCGAGTAGGATGGTTGGCGTTGGTTTGGCTTCGCTCTTCACCTGGTCTTCTATCTTCGACGAAGGGTGAAATTCGGGAATCTGGTAGTCTCGTGTTAGTATAAATGAAGGTCCGTTCCACCAGATGGCGTGATGCTGTAGATCCTGAGGCTCTAAACCTCTCGAGGCGCAGTCTGCCGGATTATCTTCGGATCGTACGTGATGCCATTGATTAGCTTGTGATAATTCTTGAATTTGATTTACTCGATTGGCGACGTAAATCTTCCACCGTGTCGGTGGGGAGTTAATCCAATGTAAAGTAATTCTCGAGTCGGACCAGTAATGTATGCTGGAATATTGGATGTTCCAAGCGGTTTTAACATGATCCATTAATTGTGCTAATAATACTGCAGCTTGCAGTTCCAATCGTGGAATTGTCAATGTTTTGAGGGGAGCCACTCGAGTTTTGCTGAGGATCAATCGACAAAGGATTGCCTGTGACTCATCTGTCGGTCGTTTTCTTAGATACACACAAGCTGCGTAAGCCTTTTTCGCTGGCATCGCAAAAGCCGTGCAACTCCCAGATTCCGGAAGTCACCTCGTAACCCAGCGTTCGCGGAATCTGAATTGTTTCAACAGCAGATAAGTTCATGGCGAAAGTTCTCCATATGGTGATCAGAGGTTCCGGCAGTGGGTCGTCCCAACCTACTGTCTTCTCCAGCCATATAGTTTGCATCAACATCTTTGCCTTGATGATTACTGGTGCCAGTAATCCCAATGGGTCGAAAACCTTGGCGATTTCTGATAAAATGACTCGTTTAGATAGTTGACTGTCGGACATTTTGATTGATGGAAGATCCACTGAAAATCTGAACGTGTCATGGAAGGGGTGCCATGCCAGGCCTAGAGAACGAATCGATGGAGTTTCTTCTATTGGCAATGCTGCCTTAGTCTCACAAAATTCGTCCGGGATAGTCTCCAGCAATTTCCTAGAATTGCTACTCCATTTTCGGAGAGAAAATTGAGCGGATTCCATGATAGCGATTAATTCATCCTTCAGCTTGATTGCTTCTTCTTCGGATTCAACACTGTATAATAAATCGTCCATATAAAAGGCCTTCTTAAGTACCTTGGCTGCTAACGGATAACGTTGGCCTTCATCCTCTGCTAATTGTTGTAGGGTCCGGCAGGCCAAGTATGGAGAAGATGTAAAACCAAATGGACAACATTTTAGCCTATAATGTTGAATTGGTTCCTCTGGTGTCTTCCTCCACAAGATCCTAGCGAAATCTCGTTCCTCTGGAGCTATGGAGACATAGCGATACATTTGCCTGATGTCAGCATTAATCGCGAATAATGACAATCTAAAATTGAGAAGTTGATCCATGAGTTCCGGTTGGATGGTAGGTCCTGGTGCTAAGATTTCATTAAGGGAGACGCCGGAACTAGTTTTTGCAGAGGCATCGAAAACAATCCGCATTTTCGTCGTTGTACTGGTGGGCTTGAAGACCGCATGATGTGGTATATAGTAGACCAATTCATTAGAGATTTCATCACGTGGAACTAGTTCCATTTGATCGTTGTCCAAATAATCTTGAAGTTGAGAGTTATAATCCTTGGCATGCTCCAGATTTTTTTGTAATTGACGTTCAGTCGAGTACCAGCGACGAAAAGCCGCAGAGATGGAGTTACCTAATACCGTAGCGGGCTTTGTGAAGGGCAATGATACCTGATACTGCCCGGTAGGTAATCGTTTGGTATGTTTAACATAATGGTCTTCGGCGAATTGTTCTTCCGGTGTGAATAGCTTGGTTGTTGGAAGTTCTTCCAAAGTCCAAAATTTTTCCATGGTGAATGGTTCGTGTGGAATTTTTACTCCGTGTGGATGAGAGTCCCTCTTCTTCCGGTTATCAGCACCATGTTGCTCTGCCAATCGATCTGCTACTGCGCTACAGCATGGTGTAGAAGGCATTTTATGAGCGACTCGTGTCGGTTGAGGATTGATTCGACCGGAGATGATATAACCCAGACTGGTATTAATGGCACCTGCCGTTTTGTTGAACCCTTTGATCACACGGGCCTTCATGATGTCATTAAACACGATAGTACCCAGCAGTACATCGATTTGTCCTGGTTTGTTAAATTTAGGGTCGGCCAGAGGAATATCTTTGATGTGTTCCCATTTTGATATGTCGAATGGCTGAGTAGGCAATTTAGATGTGATTTCAGGTATGATATAGGCCATTACATCAAATCGGCGGTGTGGTGGAATCTTAGAAATCACTTGGAAATAAGTTCTTCCTATTGCCTTCGTGGCGCAACCGCCGATTCCTGTAAATTCTTGCGGAGTTTTAATGACTGGAAGTCGTAACTTTTCTGCCATTGCTGAGGTAATGAACGAGTCTTGGGCTCCACAGTCAATTAAACATCGTCCGTCACTTGTCCGTCCTTGGAAGTGCAGTTCCACAGCTGCTGTGGGTAATAAGCCTCTCGTAATCGTGTGCTGATGTGCATGGTGCAGTACAGGGTAGTTCTGGGACGTCGTCATCTGTCGTTTTTCTTGTTCCTGTTTGTCCATATGCAAAAGGGAGTGATGTCTATTGTGACACGTACTGCACGTGTATTGGCTCTGGCATTGGCGCGTGTGCTCACCCATGCAGTTAAAACAACGATTGTTGTGCTTGACCCATTCCTCCGTTGTGGTACATTCATTTGTAGAAAATGGGGACACTTGAAAATCCAATGAGATGTGTCCTTACATACAGGGCAAGGATTATTCTTCTTTTTGGTAGGGGGTGGCTTACGATTAGCTGATTGATTGGGCCGATCTGCTGATGGCGATCGACCTTGTTGTCGATTGTGCTTGGCATTAAAATGCACAGTTCGTTTACCCCTGGAAGTCGACCTTTTTCGTCCAGTCGTTTTTGTTTTAGTTTTGGATTTTGACGCCGTTTTCACTGATCGTGTTGGACCTGATGCGTCGGATTCGGAGGCATAATCCGTTTCTTCACCTGATGTAGCGATCATGACCCGTCGTCCTGACCTTGAGTCTCTGCCGAATTTTGATTCCTTTCGATGACGTTCATCCCTTGGAGCAGACGGGGTATGTTGTTTATAGTTGTGAACCCAGCCCATTTTCTTGGATTCTTTTTCCAAAAAGTCCAGACATGTCTCTAATGACGGAATGTCTTGGTTGGGCAATGTGTTTTCAAATTCATTGATGGTGTGTTTATCTAGTTTGTGGAATATAAACTGTAATATGACGACATCTAGATCAGAGACCGTTCCCTTAGGCACGGCCTTGAGTTGGAACAAAAAGGTGCGGACAGTATTGACCAGTTTCCGAAGTCCATGTTGCGATGGAGCCATAAGAGCCGGCATATCCAAAAATGGTTTTAGGGCCGCGCCGGCAGCTTGCTTAGGATTATTGAAGGTATTCTTCAGCCTGTTCCAGGATATGGTCCAATTGGCATCACTTATCGCCAAATCATTCATATCTTCTTTGGCGTATCCTTCCTTAATAGCATCCTTCAGAAGACGCATTTTCTCCGAATTGGAAAATGTTTTATTGTTGATAACCAGTGCTGTGAAGTCAGCTTCAAACGTTTGCCAATCTGTGAGCAAACCGGAGAATTTCGGAAGTCCCATCTTGGGGGTGCTTATTTTCGAAGTGGCTGTGGTCGCTGCTGGAGCTAGTGCAGTGACAATGGCTGTCAAATCCCCTCGGGCCTTAAGATAAGCCGTTTCCAATTGCTGTTGTAAAGCCTTTGCATCGTTGCGGGGGTTATAAGATGCAGCACCGGATGCACCGGCTACTATTTTGTCTTCATAGTGTTTGTAGCACCCGATTTTACATTCATCGATGGTCGTCCGGGTGTTCCGGAGGTCATCTAATAAGATGACTGCATCGACATGGGTTAATAAGGTTGTCCCTGCCGTATGAGCGTCGATGCGACGTTGGAAATCTGTAACAGTATCCCTGATAGCATTGGTTGTATCTGTATGATTGATTTGCTCAGGGGTAGCCATGCTGCTAGTGTGAGTTGGTGTTGGGGTCTGGTGGGTGTAGGTGGTTTTCGAACTGGAGATGGTGGTCTTGTGGGTGTAGGTGGTTTTCGAACTGGAGATGGTGGTCTTGTGGGTGAAGGCGGGTTTTGGACTGGAGATGGCGGTTTTGTAGGTGAAGGCGGGTTTTGGACTGGAGATGGCGGTTTTGTCTGAGTGGCTGTTGTAGCTGTATCGTCTTCTAGATTTTCTAACTCTTCTTCTGATTCGCTCAGAAATTCAGTCTCACTTTCGCCCTCTTGAGTTGTATTCGCTTCGGTGTCTCCGAATAACCTTCGAAACCCTCTAGTCCAATTAAAGGGGTTAAAATAAGAGCCTTGGTTTTGGGGAATAACCGGTGTCTCTTGATTGGCTGTGTCAGTATTTTGGTTATTGGTATCAGTTTCTCCTTGTGGTGACGGAGTTCGGTATTTTGTTGATGAACCTGGTTCTTGCTTTGTTTCTGTCTCCTTTTTCGGTGAGGGCGTACTCAAGGACCGTGCAGATGAACCTTGTTGGCGTTGAGCAGCTCTAGCTCTTTGTTGGGCTTGCTTATAGGGGTCTTGGGTCCAGTCAACTTCTGGGGTGGTCTCAGTGCGTCCCTGCTGTCTTGTGCGACGCCTATCTCGTCCTTCACTCTGTGAACGACGTCCTTCGTTGTCGCTCATTTACCGTATGCATTTAATATGAATTTACGAAATTGGCTTTAAACTAAGGGAATGATTTTATTTTAAGTTATAGTCTCAGATTTCTCTTGCTTGACTTATCAAGTTAGACCACCTAATAAGAAGAAATCGTCCCTCGCAGGAGACTGTTTTGTTTGAAGGAGATACTTTTCCCTAATAGTAGTGGAAAAGGCCCTGCCAATTTACGCAAGTGTTTGCCAAAAATATAGTGAAAAATAGGAGACGAACCTGGTCAATCCAAACGGAGTACCAATCGAGCAGTTTGTCGAGAGAATAAAGTTGAACAGAGAAGAACCCGAGCTTTGTTGTAGCACGAAAGTTGGAGTCTGCTCTGAGCCCCTGGCACAGTGCTGGTGGTCGAACTTTATTTTTCCGAGACGGTGGAAAGTCGTAGTGTTGATGTAGCACGTGGCTGGTGCTGGTGCTGAAACGTATCACCGGTACACAGGAAAACAGCTAAGTTGTGATGTGATAAAAGGCACTTTGCGGTCCCACGTTCGAACTGTTGATGTATGGACGAGAACTGGTCCAAGCCGTGATGATATGAATTGTGTATTATATAATGCTAAAGTTCAATGTTGCACAGGCGAACACAATCTTGCATAGCCTTGTAAGGCCGTAAAAAATGTTCAAAACAAATGTAGTATGTGAGTGTAAATGTTAACCCGTCCGTTGTTGCAACGGAAGTCGGATAACCAGTATCTGAAGTTCATTCGAAGTATTGCACTAAGAATAATAGGAAGTATAAAAGTAAATTGCTTACTGGAGCAGTTTTGCACTGCTGGTAGTGGGTCAGTATTGCACTGAGTCAGCGTTGCACTAATTTTATAACCAATAATTCGTCAATTATTAGTTAAAAGTGGTGAGATTTTGGTGTAATTTTGCACAAATCTTTGCACTTTGTGAAAAAACACTATTCCGCCGTGCTAGGACGACTGGGAAAATTGATATCAATTTTAGACTCGATTCTCGGTGAGCCAAATAATTCAATATGCAATTTCGAAATGCAAGAAATGAATATAATAAAGAGCAGAGTTTTTGTGTACTCTTAAAATGAACAGTGTTTTTATTATTCAGTTGGAGACATATTTATACAATACATTTGACCTATTTAATTTCAAACAATCATTTTCCAAACGTTTCTAATTAATCATATCCTTATTTCATTAGTGATTCCTCATAATTATTTATTAGTACTTTTACTACGTACTTCTACGTACTTACATTAAACAGTGCTTCCATTTCCTAAAAAGGAAGAATTCAATAGAAATTGTGAATAATATAATATTGCACTACATTTAACCGGATGTTTTGTGGTGATTACAACGTTTTCACTTATCTAATTTAATTACGTACATATTAACGTAATTTCGTTTCTTATTCTCTCACGTAAGTGAGAACAATTGTGTCATTAAATGTTTGTATTTCCTAATCTCTTCTAGTACAAACAAAGTAGGAGGCGGATAATAGATAGGCAAATGAAAATGATATTTTTTGTGTCAGTTGTATATATATACAACTTCAACAGCCTTAATATAAGCCTACTTACGAAAACATTAAAGAATTTCTAATTTCAAACGATGCTGTGATGATTTTAACACTCGATAATAAGATACAAAGCAATAATTTCTTTTTACAAAACTCAAATATTTCATGCATGCTCGATATCTTCTGATTTTACAGCCCATTTGTAGTACTATGACAATTTGACAGTTTAGCAAGATAAGCAAGAATGAGTCATCCCAACTGTTTATCAGGCTTAAATTGATTAGTAGGAAGCTGGCCCACCTCAGTCCACAGCAAGAAAAACAGAGTACAATTTAGCCACGACGTATAAGCTATGTTTATATTTAATGCTGACGTATTATATAAATTATATTAATAAAAGCAACCTCAGATTAAAGTGAGTTGGAATTTGGGGTCAGTTTGAAATGAATCACCACGAGAAACACTGAATCATTGAAGCAAAGGTTGTTTTTCATAATCCAAGCCTATTTGCCCAAGACATCGTGCTCTTCCCGACCTAGATAAAACCTACCTATATAAACTTGGTCAGCATTTGATAGAAAATCAGTCATGGACAGGATCTCCAGGCAACTCCTTGATAGGATATCCAGGCAACTCCTTGATAGGATCTCCAGACAACTCCTTGATAGGATCTCCAGGCAACTCCTTGACAGGATCTCCCTCTCGCCCATCAACTTATCTTAGTAATCGCCCTAAGATTCCCCAATAATATATGATCTTATTTATTATAGGTCTACCCTGGAAAACGTTTTTAGTGGAAAAAACTTGTTTATTAACAGGTTAATTAAAATGCCTTCTAAAAAGCCTTTAAAAAGCTTTTAAAATGCCTTCAAACAATAAATTGAAATTATAAAGTAACAGGAAATACGTTTGAACCAGAAGAAGTATAAAGAGAACCCTTATATATAACAAACAGAGCTTAAATTTAAAGAGACATTGAAATACGAAATACTTTATGGAATTCGGTTTTGGTTTAGGAATTGGGGATTTGGAAGATAATTAAAAACAATTTTACAAATTAGATAAGCAGATGCAACGATGCCAGCTTAAACTACTTTTCACAGTTTTGAAAATCAATCCATTACAAAGTTCTGTTTACATATTTTTGCCATTTCTGCGCATTAGAAATATGCGTAAACGGTAGTAAGAAATATATAGAATTACGTTGTAGAATTAAGAATTAAAGTTTCTTCTTATATAAATATAAGAGACACTGTAATATAATGTTACAAGAATCCGCCCTTGGTACTGTTACAGCCAGAACAGAACGTCAAATCAATTAAGGGTCTACCCACGTTACTTCGTAGATGAGCGTACTCAGCGTATGTGATGTGAGTAGATTCGTAAAATATGGGAAAATACGCAAAACCACATCAATATTAAAACAAACCCCTGAGCTGAGTACTTTTCTTTGCGTATAGTGGAGTGAGTAGTCAACCATGATTGTTGGATATAGTTTGCACTAACGAAAATGGAAAAATTCTCTATAAATTCAGACTGGTCGTTTACACATAAATATACGAATCTAGATCTACGCACATAAGAAAATCTACGAAGGTACGCGGGTACCCCTAAATATCTTTACAATTAAAGTTTAACTCCTGGTTTCATTTTTGATCTGGCACTCTGGCACCCAAATATTTGGTTTTGTAGGTTCCAATCCAAAAAATAAAATAAAATTTACGTAAAATTTTTATGTAAATGCTCAAAATTAGGTTTACATCCTCCAGTTTTTACTATTTGGTCTTTCATTCATATTATTATAGGCACTGTCTTTGTCTACGTCTAAATACAATTGATGGTTTCACTTATGTACCTCAAAGCATGCCTTCGGTAGTACGAAGGTATACATTGTGCTACACATAAGTGAAAAAGTTAATTGTCATGTAATTCGTAAAGTCGTGTTTTTCTGTATTTCAATATCAGGGAGTTTTTTTTACGAGAAAAAGGTTTTTCCACCAGCACTAACTGCTTTTTATTGCTTGTACTATGCACTGCACTAATTGCGCTGCAAAATGCAATGCATTACATTTCAAAAAATATCTTTGAACGTTAAAAACCGATATTCATAGCTAGAACCTGCAAAACAGTTTGACAACGGATGACGTCACCCAATTTAAACTCACTTTATTACTCATGGCGCTAAAGGAGTTCAAATTTGAAATACCTTGAAGGACACAAAATCCTACAAGTAGTAATAATATAGAGAATTAAAGTGAGATTGTTGATTTAGTTGTTGATTTTTGTCCGGTGCAATGCAGTCTGCACAGTCTGCAGTGTGTCATGTGTGATTTGTTTAGTATTATTTCCCAGTAATTGTTGTTTTACAAAGGTAATCAGTTAATGTTTCAAAATTATTGTAATAAAATCGTAACCTAAAGCTATGTGCTAACACTGAACACCGATCACTAAACACACTGATGACTGAACACAGCCTCTTGATAGTTATTTTGATTGTCAAGTGTTGCTATATTTTGTTTTTGATAGATCTCTCGTATCTCGTTTCGCTTGCTTGTCGCTCGGGGAGAAAAATTTATTCTAATTAACTGTTAACAGTAATGACAAAGCCAAATTGACAAAGCCAAATTACTCACTAATCAGTTGTCAATTGATTATCCATACAGGATACTGCCAACTATACCAATACCCGTCCCAAGAATTGACGACTCAATTAGACGAAAGATACAATGACTAAGCCAAAATTTAAACTTGTTCGAAAATTTCATCATTTCGTATACCCCTGCGTCATTTACAAAAAGGTAAACAATTATTAGATTTTTATATTTCATACATTCTTAATAGTTTTGGTAAAATTAAAGTTGGATATACGATGTTCATTACTGCTTAGTGCTTATCTTGTTTTAAATTGTCAATTGTAGATCTCTATTTGTCGTTTCACATAGTTAACAGATTCCATATTTACCTACAAGTAACATTTGTAGATTAATTTTAGACTTAACTTCTGAAAAGGTTTATCTCACCAATCACTACATATCTTTTAGATATTATTAATTAGTTATTTAATTTTTGCTGGATATTTTGTTTTATATTTGATATTTATGTGGTAATCATTATTTACAATACGCTTCAATATAAAAATCACTTTTTTAAAATTTAAAAATATTAATGGCAATATTTTTACAGTGTTTAATTGGGAGGAATAGACGCAGTGAATGCGTTGTGAACGAACGGGAGGCATTCATCAATTTAAGCACTACTAAAGGAGGTGTATCTAAAAGACATTGCGAAATATTTTTGACTGAAGAGGGCTACTGGAAAATTCGTGATCTGAAGGTGGGTTCAATAAATATTAATTTTTATTTTACGTAATTTGTTATGAATTTAATAGTGACTTAACAAATTGAAGTCTACACCTGTTGATATTTTAATATGATAATATTAAAAATGCGCCAAATGATTTTTATTTTATTCATTATTGTTTCAATTGTAATTAAGTCGGAAATTATAATGTTTAAGGAACAATATCATATCAGCAGTGCTTTTATGGTTGTGAAAATGATAACCATTTTAAAACGCTAAACTACTTTATTATTTCTAGAGTAAAAATGGAACGTATCTTAACCGCAAAAGGATTATGCAGCCAAGGGAATTACGACACAAAGACGTCATCGGAATAGGTGTAACAGGATCTAAAGACGATAAGAAGAGTAAAAGTCGTCAAAATTTCGTATTAGAATTTTTGAAGGTAAGAATTTGTCCCTTGTTTAATCGTTTAATTTATTTATGAAGTTGGTTTTACCTTTACTGCTCATCATAATTAACTTCAAAGATGTATATTAAAGCGGTAAATAATTATTTTTCAGATAAAGAAAGAAAGTAAATAATCCTGTTGACATTTTTCAATATTTTTTGGCTTAACGACGAGCAGAAATGAGTAGTTTTACTACTGGGTTGGGTGGTTGACAATAAACAAATCCAGTCAGTAGAATGCAACATAATTTTAAAATGGTGCCATTCCTTTCCGAGTAATAGAAAAAAATGCAGTCTATTGTAACCGCAATGAAAGTCATAGGAAAAAGCGACAAAATGTAGTACCTAAAAAACAGAGCACAAAATTCTACAGGGGACAACGTGGCCCAATTTCATCAAGTTTTTCATAGAACAGAGAACGATGAGTGTTGTCAAATTCCCACGCATTTCTCCCACTCAAAAACTATTTAATTTTAAAAAGTGCAGGGACTTTTAAGGATAAACGGCCACAATGCCCCCTCCAAAAATATGTGGTTCATGCTTTAAAAAATATGACATATTTTAATTCCCCACAGGAGATTTGTTATCAATGTTCTGCGTATATCGACGAGTCATAATTAATGCAATTAGTATAAATACACTAACTAAAACCATTTTGCTTTCTTAAAACATTCTATGAAGTAAGCAGTGTCATATCTAGTGGGAATTGAAATAATCTAATGCTTAGAAGACTGTAATAACTGTACGCAAAGTGTAAACGCGGACAGGGCATCAGTCTCTGTACTTATATAAACTTCTACTTACCATAATTTTCTTAGTAATTTTTTGGGTCGAGGAAACTAATTGTTGTAATGATTTTTCAGACTGACAGTGACGACGAAGATGAAGACATATCTGACAGTACCTTTGAGGATATTAGTGATGCGTCGAGCAGCAGTACAGGTAATTTACATGGTCACACTACTGTACATATTTCACATATTATGGTAATAATTAATCAATTAATTAATAAGTAATGTTATGAATTGGTAACAGTATCTTTAAGGTCAACTGGAGGCACAATAAATCGGTCGCCTACTCAATCTTCTAGGCATTCATACATTAGCTCTACAAATGATCTGGAAAGCTCAAGTGACGACGATTCTAGTGACGGACTTTCTTATAGCAGTTTAGAAGAAATAGAAGTGAAAAGAAAGAAATTATCGTTACGCAGTATTACTGAACTGAGTGTTAGAGAAAGTGAAATATTAGAACAGAAAAGTAGAAAACAACCAGAAAGAAGAGCTTCATCGCAAAATGCAAAACTTCTAGTCCGTAAAAGTCCTTTACGTCGTACAGGTAATTTAGCGAAACATTGTTGTGTAAAATTACATAATATCTTTCAGGTAGAAAAAAACCAATTGGTTTTAGTCCCCGTTATAAGCCAACCAACCAAAACTAAGTCGTCTCATAAAATTGGTGAGTTAATGTCATTAATAATTGTAATTACAAGAAAGAAAAATCCTTTTCCTTTTCTAGAAATTTAAGATAGAAAAATATTGACCAAATTTAAATTTAAAAAAATTATTTTGGCCAAAGTAATCACTTTATAGTCTTTATTTTAATGTATTTATTATGCGTTTGCTATGCAATTATTCATAATATTTAATTAATTCTAATATTATTTTTTATGAATATGGTTTTTAGATCCTCAAGAGAAACTAAAGACTGTCGTAGTGCTCACAGATTCAGAAGATTCTCATACGCAAAGTAGATACTCCGATTTCGATTCTGAAGAATCCGAAGATAGTCAAGATGAAAGTAGAAATAGAAATTTCAATCCATTTATAATGTCCGAAAGCCAGGATATTGGTCGAAATAGTCCAGACCCAGTCGACGGTGACGAAGAGATTTATTTATGTAGTTCGGATAGTGATGTTGTTGAAGTTGACAAACAAGGAAATGCTATTCCTACACCAAGAAGCACAGCTAAGAGTACAAGAAAGAATAAGCCAAATCAATACAGTCAAGCTGGTCACTCTACTTTATGTCGTGATCGATCTTCTTCAAATGAATCAAAATCTCGAAGCTCAAGATCGTTTTCTAAAACGCCTGTAATGCAAGAACAAACTGCTAGAAGATCTCGTCCATTTAATAGTGCAAAATCCTGCAACGTACAAGTTACCGAAAAATCTAGATCTTCAAGAAGCAAATCTTTAGAAGAACCGATAGCTGGAACTTCAAGGTCTTTTTATGACAAGTCTTCCGCCAAGGGGAATGAAATATCTCGTTCTTCAATTAACAAATCTTCAGACGAATATGTAACTCAAAAACATAGAAAACGATCTCCTTCACCAAAAAATGACGCCGAATTACGCAATTCTTCAAAATCTGCTGAAGATTTAGATATGAGTAAATCTCATTCTTCTAAAAGCAAATCTACCGAAGGAAATAATGGCGAAAAATCTCGTTCTTCAAGAGGAATATCCAATGCTGAAAAATCTCATTCTTCAAAAAGATATTCTACAGACAAATCCAATATTGAAAAACCTCATTCTTCAAAAAGAAATTCTGTAGACCAATCCAATTCTGAAAAATCTCATTCTTCAAGAAAAAAATCTACAGACGAATCCAATATTGAAAAATCTCATTCTTCAAAAAGAAATTCTGTAGACCAATCCAATTCTGAAAAATCTCATTCTTCAAGGAAAAAATCTACAGACGAATCCAATATTGAAAAATCTCATTCTTCAAAAAGAAATTCTGTAGACCAATCCAATGCTGAAAAATCTCATTCCTCAAGGAAAAAGTCTACAGACGAATCCAATATTGAAAAATCTCATTCTTCAAGGAAAAAGCCTACAAACCAAGCCAATGCTGAAAAATCTCATTCCGTTGGGAAGAAATCTGCAGACGAATCCATTACTGAAAAATCTCATTCTTCAAAGAAAAATTCTACAGACGAATCCAAATCCGAAAAACTAAATTCGTCAAGAAAATCTACAGATGAGTCCAAAAATGAAAAATCTCATCCTTCGATAAAAATGTCTGCAAAGGAATCGAATGCTGAAAAATCTCATTCTTCAAGGAAAATGTCTACAGACGAATCCAATACTAAAACATATCATTCCGCTGTGAAGAAATCTGCAGACGCATCCAATGTTGAATATTTATCAAGAAAAAAATCAGCAAACGAATCAAATGCAGAAAAATCAGCCTCTTCAAGGAAAAGATTTACAGAAGAATCCAATACTAAGGAATCTCACTCAAGAAATAAATTTCACACACCATCATATTCAAATATTAACGGATCCATCGGGCAAGAGCATACAAAATCTCGCTCATCTAATAGATCTACTTCCAAAGAGCCTTTGCCTGGAACATCGAGTTCATTAAATAATGGACTATCTAAAGAAACTTCGCGTAATGACAACAGACCCTCATCAAAAGAAATTTCTGTCCCGAAACCTCATTCGGATGGATCGTCCAGGAAGCGTAAACGATCTCCAAGTTTTGATTCTCACCAAGTAAACTCTCGTCCAGCCACTCATAAAGATACGGAACAGAAGGACAAAAGGGCCAGCTGTTCTCTTAAAACGCCATTGGATACAGGAAGTTCGGAACTGCAGTTGTCTAAGTCAATTAGAAATAGTGAATCTTTGTCCGAAAGGCGACCATCTGATGAACGTCGTCGTAGAGATGTCAGTCATAGTAACAAGCATACAGATAATAGCAATAGTATTACCAAAATTACATCAGCGGAAAGACAGAGTCAACGTAAAAATGGGTCTTTATTTAGAGAAGATTCAATTTATTTGGTAAGCCCTCTTAATGCGAATGCTTAATAGCATAATACAGTATTGATTAAATTGATTAACAAGATTTATTTTAAAGTTTGACCTTAGTCTTTTATTAACAATGTATTTCTGTTACTTTTATTACTATTTTTGCAATATTTTTTACTACCGACACAATCTTTTGACCATAAACGATTATTAAATCTGGCCTTTCGTTTCAATTAAGTAGTGTAGTAATAAATATATTTTCATTTTAGGATATTTGCGCCTGGAATGTGGATTCGTTAAAGGTAAGTGGAGATATTTCCTTAATTTGTGCTTTTAATTACTAATCAAGCATTATTTTCCATTAAGTATAATATTATGTATTTGAATGTAACCTTAGGAACCTAATCCACGTTATGTGGAAACAGGCAGGCATTGTGGCTATCACTGGAAGTATTTAGAAGTGTTGAAGCGGTATAAAAACTATGAAGAGTACCAGCGTATATTTTATCCATTGATCTTACACGAGATGTGGACTGGTGCCCAATCTGATTTGAAACAGAGTGAAAGCATGTACGTATTTTATTTTGTTTCAGTCATCCTTTTGTTAATGATTTTTTTGTTAATTATAATGTTATAATGTTAATGATAATTTTTAATGCATCTATTGAAATATGAAAAACGTTTAAGTAAAGATCTGTTATTTAATTTTTATTCTTTATTTAATTAATGGTCTAAATATTAAAGGAAGGGTTTCATTCCATTTCGTTATGGCTCAACCAATTAATTATAAGGTTTTCCTTTTCATTTCCTTTTAATGAAAAATACTTTATTATTTGTATCAGGGAAAATTTCCGGTTAAGTGTCATGTTAGAAAACATTGGCGAGCCCCAAGTAATGAGCCCCTTAACTCCGTACATGGATTCTGGTTTGACAACCAAAGGACAGTGGTTGTGTTTTCGATGTCACGGTAAGTTTTACTCCTGAATGCATGAGTGCTTCAATGAAATTGAGATGGACCATAGTTATAGTTAAGTCTTCTATTAGTTCTATGATAGATACCAATATGTTTAAAATTTGAATTTCATTACGGTTCAGTCATAGGGAGAAATAGGCAGGAATTTCTTCCGTTCCGGGATCTATGCACATTTCAATACTTCATAAACATGAAGAATAAAAGACAAATGACAATTTTGCGAGAAAGGAAGACGTTTGCCCTAATTCTACCGGATTCAGAAAGCTTTGAAGATTATCCAGGTGACCATAAATTTTACTATCATTTAAAAACTGCATTTTCCTTGAATATTTGCAGAATAATATCTACAACTTTTATAGTACTACAAGAATTGATTTAATTGATTTGATTTTCCAAATCCAGAGTCCAAGGTTATGTATTCATTCAGTTTGACTTTTTACCTGGACAACAAAAATTATTTGGACATTGCATGGAGTCAAGGTGGATATATTGAAAGAATATCTAACATTTGTGACGTACTACGGAGCTACGAGAATTTAATATCAATACAAAAACATATACTGTGTGACCACATTTTGAAGCTACCAAAAATTTTGAATCCTTGGAGTTTCAACAGCAGCGCCAGATACCTATCTCTTGTTAAGCTATGCGGCACTAGATACGTGAGTTAAATTTGATAATATTCTACATAATTTTTCCCCTATCGTATTTATTTGAACTAAATTTTGAAACAACATTTCCTTGAACAATATTAATGAAAATAAATAAATTTTAATTATGTCAGGAGTTTACTTTAAGATTGTATTAACTTTTTGGACATTTTGTTTACAGTTTAGTCCCAGACAAAGATCGGTCATTGAATATCTTAGTTTGAGGATAATGGAAAATCAAGGTCAACCGGATATAATGTTAATGAATGGGGCACCTGGTATAATGAACAAAAACATTCTTTTCCTTATATTATTGTTATTATGTGTACCCTTTTATTCAAAGAAAGCAATCACTGACATTTTTATAGGTACTGGAAAGACTAAAACTATCGCTGGTCTTGTTCTGCAGCTTGTTACCGCCCCACATTTTGAACCAGATTATCCACGAATTCTTGTTTGCATTCCATCAAGCTCAGCTCTCGATCAATTTATTTTTTACTTCGACGAAATGCTCAAAGAAGGAGATGGAACGATTTGTCCGCAAATGATTAGAATTAAAGAACCTGGTGAATTAGTTTCTGAATTGGCAAACCAGTACGTTCCTGAAATAATAGCGGCTTCGAGGAGGGGGAACACAACTGTTGACATAATGGTATTTTTAAATTGTCTAAAGTAACAGAGATCGCTTGATTTTGTGATACTTCTCAAAATCTTACAAGATTGCCAGTGTATTTAATCAAACGTATTTGAACAGCGCTTTGATTTTCCTTAATTATCATCTGACATTCGACCAAACACTATAATGTATTCTTTTTTTCTTTGCGTCCATGGTCGAAAACTCGCATTTACCATCATTAAAATGATGGTTATAATATAAATTATACCGGTTGGCAAAATGCAATTGAAAATTTACGCAGTAATTAAACAACTTAAAAATAGCTTCCAAAGCCATAAAATTATATTTTGTTGCTAATAGATTAGAATTCTTTGAGTATTGTAGATGTTTGACGTATGTAATTGCTTATATTTTTTACAGTTTTCCTATATTCTAATGCAAATATTTTTTAAATACAGTGTGAAAATATAGTCAAATCGGCAAAAATTGTGTGTTGTACACTAAATTCCTGTTCCAGTCCCAATAGCAAGCTGAAACATTGTTTCCAGACTATAAGAGATAATGAAAGGTAAGATATACATTGTAATAGAAGAAGGATAATCTAAATTAGATAATGAAATTGATATTAATTTAATTTATACCTTAGTAGTAAACCGGAGTTTACAGCCTGCATTATTGATGAAGCCCCCAGTATCACAGAAATGGAATCCTTAGCTCCATTTGTGTTTCATTTTGAAAAGCTTGTGCTCGTTGGAGATCCGATGTTAAAGGAGGCCAATGTTTTGTCGAAGGTAATTACTATTAATATTTTTAACTATTTCAAAACAATATCAAATAGGTCTACATAACTAGTGTAGCTTTTTCAATTAAATCAGTCAACCAATGCCATCTCATCTTTGATTATAAATGTTTTTTTCCGTCTTAATTATTAACCAACGCTTACTTTTAACTTGATAATTTAAGTTCTAAGCGCTTTAAATTAGTTAATTTAAAAAAAATAAACTACAATATAATCAGTGTTTATTCGTGTTATAATTCTAAATTATATTGTTCGTTACTGTTGTTGTTTTTATACCGATAATTAGTAAAAATTTTTGTTTCTTAGAATTGCCGAGATAAGAAATATGGACACTCTTTGTTCCATAGAGTCTATGAATACTATCGCAAACAACAGCCTTGTCCGGTGATTGTCTTAAAGGAGCACTACAGGACCCACGAAGAAATACTCAAATGGTCAAATGAACAATTTTATGAAGGAAAATTAACCAAACCTGTTCGACTTCGAGAGGCAAAAAATTTTGTCAATTTGGAAAGTGCACTCGAACCATACTTGTTTTGCAACTATGTAACCTCAGATCCATCAAACAAAGGGTAAGAGAACTATATATTATGGTCACCAATACGTCATTCTCTGTCTTAATACCATTTTAAAGATTGTGATTAGTTTATTTGTATCCTATGTCCAGATATATGAGTCAAGATGATGAATTTCATTTGATAGTAGAAGTACTCAGATCAGTTTGGACGGAAACGATGACTATCGTTGATGAATTTTCAATTTGTGTAATGCTGCTTCAAAAGGATTCAAAGAAAAAAGCTGATTTACAAAATATAATAAGAAGGTATGGTATAAGTACTAAATAGTATATTAGTCAATTATAAATCATTTCGTAATATTATGAAATGGCTTACACTTGATTAATTGCCAAAAATAAAGTTTTTGAATCAAGCTTTGTCTAAAATTGACGAAATGCAATGTCTGAAATAATATTTTCTAGAAAACTGCCAAAATTTTACAATCGTGTACAAGTGGACTACTTAGAAATGTTTCAAGGGCAGGAGAGGGATGTTATTGTCTTGCCATGTTACCGCTGTAAAGAAGTAGAAGTGACCAATAAAAATATGTTAAACTTAGCCCTTACCAGAGCAACACAGTCAATTACAATTATTGGCAATACGGATTATTTAAAAACGGTAACCTTTTACACATTATGGGAATAAATATTTTTCATGTAATGTTTGCAAAAGCATACACCATCCGTTTATTTTAATCGTTACTTTTCACCATACGCTGTCAATTATTTGTTATATGTCGAATTTAATGTTATTTAAAATTACATAAATATGTAATCGGTCGATATTTTAGTGCAGTATGAATGAACTATTTACGATGAGTTGATTTGTTTGTCATATAATTGAATTTAAATTCAACTTTACAGTTCGAAGTTTGGAAAAAGCTCGTTGGGGATGCGGAATCTCGTAAGCAAGTTCAAAACATTCCAGTCGAGAAAATAAGGATTCCTCAGTACGTGGTAAATCGTTTGCATTCGTACTTTAAATCTCGAAAATCCTCTGAAATTCCCGAAGAGATGCGTTTACCAAATCGCCTTGATAACTGAAGAACTCGGGAGTGAATTTAGTTTAATAGTTAAGTAGTAAATACACAGTTTATTTCAAATTTTTTAAAATTAGTCGGTGTAGTTGTATTATTTAGATAAATTATAATATGTGGCACAATATTATGTCACAATAACATAAGTACAAATCATCTTGACCACATTTATGATTATTGTGATGTAAATAAGTGGAATAAAATATTTTTGTGTACGTAACTTGCCAACAACCAATGTCCCCCTACCTATTATTGTTGCATCTAATTAAAAGTTGTAGATCTTACAACATGAACATCTATAAAACAATTATATTATAAAGTTAATTCCATATTATGTCTGTCAAAAAGTTGTTGACAAAAGATTTAAACGGCCATAGAATTTTTTAATTATTTTTTATTATTTCCCAAAGCTAAAAATTAAAATGCACAGCTTAAACCTGCACTCTTTTGGCCAATAACATGCAAAGCGGGAATCAGATTTAAATTTAAACCTGTGGTTTGTAGCTTTTAGTCTTATAAATTTACACAAAGTGCAAGTGGCAGGTAAAGTTTGGTTTCATTTTAGATTTTTAATCATATTTTAAAGTGCATAGAAAGCAAAATTAGTAACTTTGCTTCCTACATCCTAGCTAAGTCTATTTAATTCCAAATTGTATTGTCCTGCTGTCAGTGTCATCTACGTAAAATTAAATAGAGCAGAGGATTGTTATCTGCGAACATTGGAGTTGGAACAGTACTTTTAGTCTTAGTACACCATAGATATAGATACGTTTTTGTTATGTTACGTTTGTTTTTTGTTATGTACCCTTTCGTTATTTAAATGTTGATTTAAATCACCCCATATGAATGTAGATAATAGATATTCAAAAAATTAATTACGTATTGTTTATTATTTTCAGCAATTTTAATGCTATAATTCGTCGGAAGGCGAAAGAAAGTGAGTTGTTGAAGACATACAGTGTACATGGTTACTAACACTTTCACAGCCTGACAATATGGAAATGCCTAAGTGGAAGTTGGTTAGACAGCACTATCATCTTGAAATTCCTTGCAGAAATAACAGGAAGGTAAACAAATTATCACTGATCACAATAATTGCTTTAGTTAGTACTTTTTGCTAGCATAAACACAAAAAATACTAAAATTTTAGCGCATTATGTGTGTTGATGGTTGATTTGCATATGGTGGGGTTTAAATATACCAGCTGACAGGCACGTATCTAGAAATTTGTTCAAGGGGGGGCGGAAGCAAAATTTATATAAAAAATAAGACATATTCGCGCGAAGCGCGAAAAAATTTTGCAATTTTTGACCATTTTTGAGAAAAAAACTCTCTTTTTCTCAGATTTAGGGGGGGCGCTGCGCCCCCCCGCCCCCTACTAAATACGTGCTTGCAGCTGATACTAAATTATTATCTAAAAACTACGAGAAGATGGTTTTTCTGTTAATTGCAATAATTACAAATGCAGTTGACAGTTTTGTTGATTAAATTAAATATTTCATCTATTTCAGTGTATTCTTGGTAGAGGGAAATTTCCGACATTTAACTCTTCTTCGACGGAAACCAATCCATTTTGCATCCAGTTAAAAAGCTCCTATGTTTCCAAATTACATTGCGAAATCTTGTTCAGTGATGATGAATTGGTCTGGAAAATACAAGATCTAAAGGTAAAGTAGGCATCAATAGATTCGATTTTGACGGTGTTTGTTTGTACTTGTGCATTTATTTTGTTTATTTCACTGTATGTTAAGTAGAAGAAAAATATCTTCTCTGTTGCCCAGATGAGCCTCGTTGGTACGGGGTGCAGGCTTCAAACCTGTAGCTGATTAACGTCAGAGGGGTTCGATTCCTCCTTCTGGGCGATACCTTTTTTTTTATATTTTTCTTGTGCTGTTCATTATATACTTTATTGCACTATTAGTTTCAAAGCAATTTTAAAGAAATATTACAGCGTAGAGTGCATACGCAAATGATTTCAATACAAACTTTAATGTATTAAACGATTTTATAATTCAACTCTAACTGAGCGTGGCCTGCCCTGTGAAAACCATTTCTAGGTATTATCTTTATGAGTTAAGATTAATAATATAATAATCAAGGAAGTAGGGTTGGGGCGAATAGTTGTATTTAGTTGTAGTTGTCGGCGTTGTCGGTATAGATACAAATAGGCACGTATCCAGGAATTTGACCAAGGGGGATACACCAAAATATATTAGTAAAAATATAACATTTTAACCCTTTTTGACAAAATGGTACTCTTTTTCTTTGGATTTAGGTCGTGAGTCCCCCAGCCTCCCTCTCCCTGTGATATGTGCTTGTATTTTAGGCCTACAGTACCCAAAAGTTGGGAGATTACGTTTATTAAATAGACAAAAAATTACTATTCGCGAATAGTTACAGCTATTTCTCACAAATATTCGTTGTCCCAACTATTTGCAAAACGTCGTCTGCAGCGTTTGGTTATTGTAGGCCTAAAAATACAAATTGTTCGCGAAAATTGAGCCCCATCCCTATTCTGAAAAGCATTATGGAATAAATCATGCTTGTCAGATTTGGCACTACTATCTTTTACTGTCTCCTGAATTTTAATGCTAATGTCTTCCATTTTGTAGAGTTGCAACGGAACGTTTCTAAACGGTGTGCGACTTAAAGAAAACCAAAAGAGAGAAGTACGGCATAGTGATTTAATCGGACTGGGTGTCGGCGGGTCGGAAGACGATATTGATTTTCAAGATGATAAAATTTACCTCTTCAAGTTCATCGAGGTAGAGTACAAATTCCAACTGCAGTTTAAAACATTTTGCTTATTTTGTTCTTAGGGTATATTTCTGGCAAATTGAAAGATTTCTTAAATTGGTATTCAAATATTGGTTTCAATAACATTGTTTTATTGTGATTAACTTTTTTCTGTAGACTGACCGCGATGACGACGTAGAAATCGTTAGTGTAAAAGGATGCACTACCCCCTGTAACAGTACAGGTGATTTTAATATTTTTGTGTTACAGCAAAACAATTACTAATTTTTTATTAATATTGTCACATAGCAGATGTGACATAGCATAACATAATAACAGAGCATAACCACAATGTTTTGCAAATTATTTGCTTTAATTTGATTTGTTTTGGTCCCCAAATTTAAAGGAAAGTAAAAGTACATAATAATATCCTTATTGGAACTAGAGCAATTATATTTATCATAGTGATGCATTAATAAATTTCATTTGACAAATTATTTTCAGAATCTGTAAAGTTAACAAATCGGATTGGCTCGAGTCCCAGAGCAAATCCTAGGTCTAGTCAATCTCCAGGACCATCCCGACGGATGTTGCCACCGGAGAGTCTGCATAATAACAATATCACAGTACCCTTTTCAGAAAGTACCAGTTCCGATGATTCCAGTGACGGACTTTCCGACAGAAGTTCAATCAAAAGTGCGCCTACCATGACTAAGAAACCAAAATTGTTTATTAACAGGAAACCGGAACGAAAAGTGAAAAAGATAGCAAAACCAATAATAATTAAAAAAGAACCAATAGAAATACCGATAGTAGAACGGAATGAACAAGCAGAAATTCCTGTAGCCTCTAGCAGCCTGAAAGCAGAAAATGTAATGAAAGAATGTTCAGTAATATTACACAATTTTATCCAAATAGACAAAGATGGTAAAAACGTGGTGCTGATTCCTCCCGGGCCTTTGTCTGATGTAACAAGAAAGGCAGCTGCAAAGAAAGGTTAGTAGTTTATATTCTACAATCTTAATACGAAGAAACCTACCTACAGAACATGCTTCACTTTGCATTTATAAAGTAATTATAAATTATATAACATCAATTGATACAGTAATAAATTATTTATATTTTGTTCTATCTGTTTAGGTTCGAACATAAAACTAAAGACTGAGCGGAATAACAGTGACTCTGAAGAATCTCATATGTCAATGACACAATATTCTCAAGTATTTGATGAATCTGAAGATAATAGTAGCGTAGTTTATCTTAGCGATGAAGGCGGTAATGATGACATTAGAAATGGCCGTGAAGATGTGGCAGACAATCAAATCAATGACAGTGACGACAACAGTGACGTTATGATTCTCAACATTCCGGATGAGTCCGATGCCTCAGATAGTGACGAAGAAGACAATAATATTGCAGACACCGATGGACGAAAATTGAAATTTGAAAAGACGTCTGTAGTGTCCAAAGACCTTGCAGCTGAATCATCTTCACCTCAGAGCAGATCTCCAAAAAAGCGAAAACTGTTAAAAAGTCCTAATTCCTGCGAAACAAATGCATCTTCTAGTCCCCATAAAAAGTTGCATGTATCCAAATCTTTGGAAAATGTAGAACTGAGTTCTGTCCACCTGCCAAAATGTACAGCTCAAGTAAACAAAATTTCTCAAAGCGAGAGGTTAGTGCCATCACCTGTTACTACAAGACAACCTGATCATAGACCTCCAAACGACGATGCCCATCACAGCAGAGATCCAAGATTGAATAGGGGTCATTTGAAAAATGCTCACAAAGATTCCGTTATTAAAGTACGTAGCCGTTTTGACAAGGAAAGCTCTATTCTGAATGCAGACACAATTTACAAGGTAAATTGTTAAACACTGTGGTAGAAGTATTTGTAGTACAATAATTTCAAATTGCCATTTAATCCCTCAATTTTATTTGGAACTCATATTTGAGTGAGAAATGATTTTTTGTTTTGTAAAAATCAGATTTAAAAAATGTTATGCTTTTGAATTGAACAGGACATTTGCAAATGGAGAGTTGCTTGGTTAAAGGTAATTAGTTCAAGTAATGTTCAATTATATCCGTATAAGTTTTTCTTGCCATTTAATTTATTTTAATGTGGTCTGGATATAGGAACACCTTCGGGGTAAAAGCCCACCACGATTTGAAAAAGAAAACCATAATCGTCCTGCTTTGGAACTTCTTTGCGTGTTAAACCTCTACAAAAACTACGAAATATACCAACGTGTATTTTATCCATTAATTCTACATGAGCTGTGGGCGTCTATTAAAAATAGCTACGATCGAAACAAAAAAGTGTAAGTTGTATTTATTGACGTCTTAATTATCTTCCATACAATAAATAAGATACTACACTGTTCAAGCACGTAAATAGTATAGTAGGGAACGGGCGGCACAGCATTATAAAATTAGATAACAATTGGATAACAACATTTTTCTTTAAACAACTGTACTTTTACATTTCACATTAATTTCTGAAATGGTTTATACAGGTTGGGATTTAAATCTACTGTTTCGTTGGAAAAATGCACCTTTCTAAAAGTTAACCCTCTAGTACCCGTAACTGACTCTTGTCTTCAAACATCTGGACAATGGATTCAAGTGCGCTGTTACAGTAAGAAAAGTTAGTTTTCATGTGGGTGGTGGTTGTGAGTGATGTGGTACAATATTACTTAAATTAGTTTAAATTGGAAGCCTCAGATATCCCAATAGGACTTGGTCGTACATCCTATTGGGAGGCATATAATTCATAGAAATCATAAGCCTCTTTCATCATCGACTTCCATTCAGGTCAACAATGACCCTACCGTATGGCAATTATTCAACGCTTTTTTCAGAAGATACTACATTACACTATACAGAGATCCATACGACTTGGGAGTTTTCCTGTAATTATTACCATGTTTTGTGTCCACTATAAATATAAAATAATTATTTCTGTACTTAAAGGTAATTGCACGTACACTTTATGCATGAATCTGCAGTTTTTAAAATTCCATTTTGTGTAAAATTCGGTAAAATGGTGAATTGAGGAAGAAGTGCTGCTTAGTACACAGGAATAATAGCCCCGAGCCATCTATCATGTACAAGGAAGGCTCCCGGGGCAGGTAGATCGATTTTTAGACATGTTATGCATTTCCTTCAAGTTCACAATTGGTGTCATTCGTTGAAATAGTTATCTATTTATTGGTAACTAGTGAACCCAGCTAAGCGGCAAATCTAGCACTCAAGACAAATTCACCAGGCCACCCAACGCAGTAATAAAAACAATTTCGAAAACATCCCATTAGGTTGTTATGTTAACTTTGTAAATGCAAAGTACATTTAAATTAATACTATTAACTGTAGATCGTAGCATCAAATACAGGGAACAATGAAAGACTATTTTCGAAAAAACTCCCACAAAGTTACCAAAAAGCTTCCTTGTAAAATCGAAATAATAAGATTCCCTCTAGGATTTTGGAAAAACGTACAGACCCCATGAGTCAACTTACGAATAAATATTTTTAAAGAATAAATAGTGGCTCCCAGTACTGTTATTTAATTCTACAAAAAGATATCCCAACTGACACAAAATAATTAAGAGGGTTGTAAGAAGTCAACCCAGCTCCATTAATAAATGTTGAATAAGTATGTCGATATTATAGCAGAACCACTTCGGATTATAAGTTTTGAAATGCTATTTAATACGCACATTACGATCATTACGAAATGTTCCCTTTTGCTAATCATATTTCGTACATGTATTTCCTTATTCAAAATTAAAATTTTAAATTGAATTTTCAATTTTGTATAAAAAATGATTTTCGAAAATCCGGCTTTCATGCCCGATTTATGACAACTGCGTTACTATACGTTTAGCCGATTTCTCTGAGCAATATTCACTGACAGTCCCCGTACCTCTTTAGAGTGGTTTTGAGGACAATGGTCATTATATGGTTATGTTGGAAATATGGAGTACAGACAATCTAATGCACATAAAATGAATTTTTTGGTAGTTAAGTATACGTAAGTTACATAATGTCTAAAATCTGTTTCTTTAGATGATACAAATATGAAAGGGAAGGATTTCATACTGAGCCATAACCTGTGCGTCTTCAACTACTATGTTCACAATGAAACTGGCGCAGCCGGATTTAAGGAACATAGCACATTTGCTTTCATGGTGTATTCTGCTGATGGCTTCGAAGAAGTCAATGGTAATTATTATTTAACCTTATAATAACATTGTCCAAAGTTTTTGATAAAAATTTTGAATTTTACTCTGCATTAAATATCCTATTTATAATATCTCAATTTCGGATTAATTGGAATTATGTCATACAGGGCCAGACTTCGAGTTCAAATATTCCTTCGACATAATTTTTCATCGAAACAGTAATCAACATTTCGACATTGCAATGGGACTTCATGCAAATATTCACAATGTAGCCTGCATTTCAACGATTTTACAGAATTATCAAGCGTTTATATCTTTTCAAGACATTCCACTATGTGCTAACATATTAAATCCTCAAAGAATTGAAAATCATTGGACTTTTAATAAGCGAGCTCGATATGATTCCCTAGTATCCCATTGCAAAGCAGTAAGTAGACGATTTAATTTGTAAATCAAACTTTTGTCAAAGTTCAAAATATTAATCACAAAGAATATTTTTAAAATTTCATTGAAGTTTTATCCCTATAGTATTTAGTATTGAAGAATTAAATTACAAAATCACAATTCGTAATAATCTCAATTTATTTGTTTTTCAGTTAAATCAAATTCAAAAATCGGTTGTTGAATACACTACTTCTAGAATAATGCAAAATGAACAACAGCCAGATATAATGTTACTATATGGGGCTCCAGGTAAACTAATATATTCTTTTTGAATTAATTTTGAATATTGGTTGAGCTTGGGCTATAATTTTGAATTTCTTGATAGGTACTGGAAAAACAATAACGATAGCTAGTCTTGTTTTGCAGCTTGTAATGTCTCGGGAGTTTAAATCAAGGTCTCCGTGCATTCTTGTCACTTCCCCCTCCAGCGTTGCCCTTGATCAAATCATTTTCTACTTGGTTGAAATTTTAAAAGATAGGAAAGAATCCCAACGCCCCAATTTAATTAGAATTAACGAACCTAATAAGCCAATTGCTCAGTGGGCAACCGATTATCTACCCGAATCTATTGCTGCGAAGAAAGTTCAGCAGTATAAAGATGCTACTTTGGATGCTCTGGTAATTCTAATTAACTCATTACTTGACAAATCTGATGACTGTCATTACTGGTTAATATTAGTACCTATGCTTAAGTATTTATCGATCATTGCTTTCAAAAGTAAATGTTTTTTTTTAAAATTTAAATATCATAAAAAATTTAATTTATTTGAGAAAAGTTGCATGTGATTTAAAAAATGCATTATGTTAGTTAATGTATTTATTTAGCAAAAATTATTTTTAATACAGTGCGCAGATATTATCAAATCCGCTCAGATTGTTTGTTGTCCATTGAATTTTTGTGCCAGCCCAAACAGCAAGTTAAAAGACTATTTTCAAGCTGCAGAATGTACAAATAGGTAAAATAATAATGTTTAAACATTAATTAAGTTATTTTAAACTGAATTATATATTTTTAATTATGATTTTTTATAGCCAGTTGAGGAAGTTTTCCTGCTGTATTATTGATGAAGCTCCTGCCGCCACAGAAATTGAATGCTTATCGCCCCTTACATTCAGTATTAATAAGCTGTTACTGGTAGGAGATCCGAAACTAATGGACGTAAAAGTTTTATCAAAGGTATTTATTGGTGAAGCGTCAATATTGTGGTCGTTATTTTCCTAATTTGAGTCGTTAGCACAAAAATTTAATATTGTTTGTTACAGAAATGTCGAGAAAATAAGTACAACCGATCCTTGTTTCAGCGATTATATGACTATTATAGAAAACAAGTTCCTTCTCCTGTAATGGTACTACAAAATCAGTACAGGATGCATGAAGAAATATTTAAATGGTCAAATCATTATTTTTACGGTGGAAAATTAACAACAAAGCCCATTCGGAAACAGGATATTGAATGTCCTCTTTTACCGTTACTGTTTTGTAGCTATACTTCAGAACCTACTACAAATGGGTAGGTGCAAAATGAATGTGTCAGAGATAAAAAATTTTATGGTGCGTAATATTATTTAGTTCTACTTATAATATTTTTACCTCGCAGAAAATTAAGCCCTAAAGATGAAATTCATTTGGTTTTGGAAATATTGAAGGCAATATGGGCTCAAATAAATTATTTAAAAATTCAATTTTCTATTGGTGTGATAATCCCAAATGCAAAAGACAAAGCGCAACTGCTAACTGAAATCAAAGAGTAAGTTTGTATTTAATAATCATTTAACATCTTTTAAAAAAATCTTTTTTTGAATACCTATAATATATTAAAGTATATTACGTCATAATAATGGATTATTTTTGTAGAAAATTGCCTCAACTTTCAAAAACCGTCGAAGTGGACGTTTTGGAAATGTTTCAAGGTCGAGAGAAGGACATTGTCCTATTTCTTTGTTTCCCTTGTGAAGCAATAGAATCTCTCAGTGGACATAAACTGAATGTTGTACTTACCAGGGCAAAACATTCAATGACGATTATTGGCAACACAGAATATTTAAAATCGGTAAGAACTGACATGTATATAATTAAATTATTAGACAACTCAAAGGATAAAATTCCATTGCTTTGCTATTTTCATAATATTAATTTTTAAATGTTAATGTATTATTACTACTTTTAGGCCAACATGGTATTAAGAATTCTAGTGGAGGATGCCGAATTCCGCAGGTTAGTTCATCAAATTCCGGCCGAGAAAATATCGCTACCTTCATTCGTTTCGAACCGTCTTTGTTCTGTTTTCGAGACTCGTACAAACTCCGAAATTCCTCAGGAGCGTCGTTTGCCAAATCGTCTTTAAACTGTGTGACATGTTACGATCTGTGTACAAAATAAAATGTACAAAGTAAAATAGAATGAAGTGGTAAAAATAGGGTCAACTACATGTGCAAAAATACTAGTATGATTGTAAAACAAGCCTAAAACGTGGTAAATTTTATACAATGGTTACAATGCTCTGATTTTGTTGTTATACATCACTAAAGTTTCTAATGAAAAATATTTATATTTTTAATGATTTACAAACAAATCTTTAAGATACCTATTTATAAATGTAGTAAATTTATTTTGTTCCTAGAATATAAACTGTTATGCCGTATACAGATACTTTAAAACATGGCATTAATAAATAAATATATGTATCAACAAGCAATATTTAACCACGATGGAAATAATTTACTTCATTTCCGTAACTTCTAACCCTATTTGGTAATTGGAATAATATTTAAGTATATTAAGCAAGTTGTACATACATACATATATAATAATATATATTATATTACATATACATACATATTACACATATAACTTATATATATAATATACTTATAAAGTTTATATAAAAGTAAAAGTATTACAAATATAAATAATACGCAAACAGAATTTGACTATTGTTTTCACTTTTGAATTCTATTTGTAAGACTTATTGCGGAAATCAAAAGTATGATTTTCTGTATTTTTTACTTGTATTTACGGTGCCTCCCAAAGTCTTCTTTTACTTGTGTTTCTATTTTCGCTAGAACTCAAATAAAACCTCTTTTTTACTTCTAATGCAACTTCTACCTGTAATTAGTATTATTTATTTCATGTTTTATCGATTACTATTACCTATACGAAATTACTCAAACTTGGTTTTCTTATAGCAAAGATAGAGGCAATGTCAGAGTTTAGCGATATGGGCTTTTTTATTATTAGCTGAACAACCTCATCGGACTATTTCATTTGTTGCCCTATTTATAGGAAATGAATACCAATACATAAGTGAGCAAACTTATTATGGATTATACATGAAACCGAGAAAAATTAAATAATATTAAAATATGTAGGCGAACATAAAGTACGACTTCAATTTAATTGCCATTCCAGTCCAGAAGTGTGGTGGCTGGTGCCGATAGGAGTCATGGAAGAGCTCGCAAATCATTGTTCAGTCATGTTAACAAGTCGGTAACATCGACACCTCTTTTAAGTATACTGCTTGGTGTATAAATCGAGTACAAGTTGAGACATACAAGTGCATTTCGTGATGGCCCACGGCTGAATTGATTGACTTTTTGATACATTTACAGCTTTATTTGAAATTTCAAAAGAAATAAACTCTTCATGAAAGTACTAGTGCCAAGTTTTCAACAAAATTCAATAAATTTAATTTCTCATTCCATTCATATATTTACTTTGACTAAGTAAAAGGCTTTATTTATATAGTACTTTTTATTTACAGTAAGGAGATTAACCATATAAACGATTTATTAATTGATAGCAGAGTATAATATTTATAACTCTTAATCCCAACTGTATATAGTGTTCGCTATAAGTACTGAGTGGAACATTTGTATATTTATATATTACTATATACTAACACTCGCAGTTAATGTCATTTCAGCCACTTCCTTTTGCGGCTGCCAATACTCTGCCTTACTTTGGTCTTTTTATTCCCACATCGTAACATTGCTCCCGTT
The DNA here is from genome assembly GCA_020055645.1 of Tomocerus qinae. Classification (NCBI taxonomy): domain Eukaryota; kingdom Metazoa; phylum Arthropoda; class Collembola; order Entomobryomorpha; family Tomoceridae; genus Tomocerus; species Tomocerus qinae. The sequence continues at coordinate 77,771,452 of CM034546.1, forward strand.
TCGTTGTAAATTTCCTTGAAGAATCCTCCAATAGTACTTCCTTCACACGTTACTCTTTCCAAACACGTTTTAATGTCAAAAAATTTCCTTTGTAAATTAAAAATAACTTCATCATTACAATAGGAAAACATAATTTAGGGACAATTGACATTTGTAAACCACTAATGGGTAATGTGTAATAGATCTGCTAGTACTAAAACCATACCTGCATTTATTTTGAGAATTCATAAAAGCCAAGTCTTTGCATGCATTTATCCATTGAGTGTTGGATACTTTACATTTGTCTACATCTGCTATTAACATTGACGTGGACTCTTTAGCTATTTTGTACTTTTCTGTAACAAATTGTTTTTATTAATAAGTAATTCTGAAGGGTTTACTCAGATAGTCAATTAAATTCAAACTCATAAAAGTGTAGGCCATATCGTCTTTGCACGCTGTTTGTAATAGAGTCCTAAATATAATTGGCACTCCTTTATCAGCTCGCTGAGAATTGCATTCTTTAGATTTCTGAATTACAGGCTCCCAGCATTGCAGATACTCGTCTTTATAGTCCGTGCATGCTCTTGCATACAAGTCTACAATTATTATAATATCGGAATACGAGTTTGCAAATCAAAAATCTTATATAAATAGTATTAATCATTATCTGTTCACGTTTTATTACTAACTGACAAAATCAGAGAGCCAGTGATGAAATAGGATTCCAGGATGATCTGGGACATTATTAGTTAAACAGGATACGAATTCCAACTGAAAGATATTACAAAGTTCTTGCATGGCTTTATGGAAATATAAGTATTTGGGATATTGCAATTCACTGCAGCAATAAAGCTGCAAAAATTATAATTACCAACCTCTTTTTCTTTGATGACAGACGACGCATTTTTACAGAACCGTAATGACGAGTACAACTCAATTGAATCTGCAGGGTGCAATAACAGCAGATCAGCCCAAGAAAAAATTCCGTTCAAAAGGAGAAATAGTAGTTTTATTGACATATACATTTTATACTGAACTAAATGGATTTGCAGTAAAATAACAAAATATATCTTGGAGGTAGAGAATTGAGACGTTGTTTCTCATCCAAATAAAATCGCCAATTGAAATATTATATAGAGACAAATTATGTTCAATAATTTGATAGAAAATGTCTACCCATATCCTTTATGCGGTTTGTGTTAGTACATACATGTTATAAAGTCTGTTAAATTTTGTCTATTTATTTATTTTACAACTCAAAGTATATGACAATGGTAGGTATTTAACTTACAACAAAAAAATTCGGATGTGGTAATAAGAACAACTGACATTCTTTTTACTTTACATCGTTTTTAAGGAGTATTTAATTCACCAAAGAAGTAAGCGACAATTTTTAGATTTTTCTTTATGTAGTCAGCCTATAGTCTCAAAAACAGTCAATTTTTGCTTAAAGTTAGTATTAAAGTTGTTGATGCTGTAATGTTTGTCGGCGCAGTTGCCGTTTTCCACATATTTGACAATACGAAAGGCCTAACTTCGAGTCGAGCAAATAAACGTGGGAGGTCCACTGTAATGCAACATAAAATATGATCCATTGTCTTTTGAATACAAAGAGATTAACGTCAGAGTGAAATAGTTATATACATAGTCGACAGCATTATTGCATATTGATGTGATTAATGATTAATGATGTCATATCGTCTGCTTAATATTACAAGGTAACAAGCCATTTTATCATGACTGCTACAAAGTAACAAGCCATTTTATCATGGCTGAGACAAAGTAACAAGCCATTTTATCATGGCTGAGACAAAGTAACAAGCCATTTTATCATGGCTGAGACAAAGTAACAAACCATTTTATCATGGCTGCGACAATGTAACAAACCTAACTCCTGATACATTGGTTTGTTACATTGTCGCGGTCATGATAAAATGGTTTGTTACTTTGTCTCAGCCATGATAAAATGGTTTGTTACTTTGTACCAGCCATGATAAAATGGCTTGTTACTTTGTACCAGCCATGATAAAATGGCTTGTTACTTTGTAGCAGTCATGATAAAATGGCTTGTTACCTTGTAATATTAAGCTGACGATATGTATATTATGTCCGCAATGTTTTAAATATTTCAATTTTAATTTTACACAGAATCACCGGTTGATGACGATCTAAAAATGATTATCATCAACATAAAAATGATCTAAAATGTTCTATGGCACTAAGGGCAGATTACTTACGGCACATAATCATTTTTGCAAGAAGTCAAATAATAGTTATAGAGTTGAGTTGTCAACAAAATAAACTGTACATTTTTGGGGCTATGATAAACGCTATAAACACTGCGTCGCACTCTGACAGCAAACTCTAAATTCTGGGAAAATTGGAGAGATTTGAGAGGATTGTTGTAAAAAAATATTACTAAGACAAGTGTAGTAAATTTTCAGCAGTAAAATCAAAAAGTCAACAAGTGACACGCAAACGGGTAAATAACTGCTTATAAATATTTTCACAACGTCATATTTCCAATATTGACCATTTACACTTTCTAGTGTTTATTTTTATGTCCACAATTATTACCCAAGTATTGCAATTTGCACCTGATCTGATCTATTTGGAATTTGAGAGGTGATTGGGTGAGTAAAATGCAGTAAATACGGGAATATATATATATATATATATATATATATATATATGGGAATACAATTCAGCCAAATATATATTGGTAATTGCAATGTTATTTTGGTTGGCTCTGCGGAAGTGGGTTTTGAGCTTTATTCAAGGATGTTGAAGCTCTCCCCTCCCCCTAAATCCAATAAAAAAAGAAATTATTTCGTGCTTTGCCATTTTTAGGCAAATTTTTGACTCATTTTTGTTTATAAATTGCAACAATTGATAATATAAGTAATTAATATATCTATATGACTTTACTTTAATATATTACATTTTTTCGTTCTGATTTTTTTTTGTTTTTGGAAGTTAAGCTAAATTCAAAGTTATTAAAACTTGATAAGATAAGCCAAGCGTAATTTGAATACCAATTCGTGAAGTATTTCAATTGTGTTTTCCTTTCCTCACAGCATTAAATAATGGACCATTTACTGACACATATAAAATAACAAAAGAAAAGTATTTATCAAATCGGAAGTTGCTAAAAATTCCAAGGATGTCTAGGCAAGGAAGCCTATTCAGTACAGACAAAGATGTTGAAAGACGTCGAAAAAGAGCTGAACAAGCGCGTATAAGACGTGCCAAAGAATCAGAAGAAAAACGCGCATTGCGCCGAGAAGAAAACAGGGTCAGAAGCAGAAATTACCGCGCAAAAGAATCAGAATCCGGCGCTTCACATCATACTGTAACAGGAGAACAAAATAAGCTTTCCCTGAAAGATGACGCAGAAGAGATTGAAGCCAAGAAAGCAGAAGGAAGGCTCATCCTGCATCTCAAAGCAAGAGAAGGGTTAACCAAAGCACTCCGTGTTAACGAAGAAGCTGAATCGGATATTTCACAAAAACGAAATAAAGGTTCCTCTGGAAATGGTGCAGAAGAGAAGCGTAGGTTATTTCTTAAAAGAAGGGCCGAAAAATCGAAATTGCGTCGAGCCAAGGAAACTCTAGAGCAGCGGATATTGCGTCTCCAGAAAAATGCACTAGCTACTAAACTACGCCGAGCCAAAGAAACCGAGGAACAGCTCATCCTCCGTCGCCAGAGAAATACGCTGTCTAAAAAACTGTATCGAGGCAAAAAGGCAAAAGAAGAGAGCTTTTACCCCCAATTGCAACACAAAGGAAAATTGCAAACCATAGACCATAGTCGAATCATCGAAACAGAGGAACACACTTTGCGTGCAACACAGGAACTTAAAATAAATGCAGATAAGGACCCACCCCCTGTTGAATGTTTTAATTTGGGGGAGATTAGACGTATGAAGTTGTCGGTGGAAGCGCTGAAGTCGGCAGGATTAACACTGATTAAGTTCTATGTCAGAATTGCAGTTGAAAAAATCACAGGACGAAAAGGTACTTTGTTCAACTTGTTTTGCGATCAGCATTTGATTATTGTTCAATTTTAAATTTGATTTCTTGTAGTTTTATCAATAATAATTTTTCAGTTCGATAGTTATGTTGAACATTTAAGTGTTTGATTGATTTAACTCCAAGAAGTACCCTATTCGGCTCGGTGCTAGTACGGAATAGGTAAATTACTTGGGACTTCCAGCTGGGAGAACAGTTGTAGTACCGTCTACAATTGAAGCCGCTCAAGTATAAAGCAATTATTATTATTATTATTATTATTATTTGACAAGCAATGTCACAAAAAAATTTATGACTTAATTTTTGATTCGGGGCCATTTACCAAAAGTAGTTCTAACTGTCTGCTGATTCTGAAATATTTTTAATTCCCTGGTGGCTATAAAAGTACCTAAATGACAAATTCACGACAGAATGTGGCCTGCGCCTACATTTTATTGCATTCTCCTAGATAAAAATATTGACTGCCAATTTTAGTGCAAAATTTAATGCATTGAATCCCCCTATAAAAATGTTGCAAATACTTAATTTATATACTAATATCTTAATATTTTATCTTGTATATCATAAACAAAAATTATTTTTGAACAGTGCAAACACCGAAAAATGATGGAAAGGAAACAAGGTCAAGACTATATCGCATGCAATGTATAGATGATCGTTTTGAGCTATTGGGAGAAAGCTGGAAAAATATTAAAGGATTTTTATCAATTCCTGTACATACAATTGATGAATATTCAAATTCGAACTCACCTGTTGTCAACAAGTTATTTGTCTGCATCGTTTGCAAAGAACAATTCAATAACCGAAGTGGATTAATGGTACACATTCGAAATCATAGTGGACTGGAGATTACAAACGCAAATATCCAAGATGGATCAACCAAAGAAAAATTAAATCAGAATGAAGGGTCTTCTGACAGGTTAACGACCAACGTGCGAAATGAAGTTATCCACTGTTACAAATGCCAATTTTGTCCCGAGAGTTTTCTTTCTATTTCAAAGTTCAGACGACATTTAATCGTAGGCCACAATGAGAAGCGAGACTTGTTCAAGGAATTGTGTCTTCCATGTTCAATTTGTGGGGATTTATTGGAATCAAAAGCCCAATTGGTTCAACACCAGAAAGTTGAACACAATGTATTTGTCCAGTGTCCTATTTGTAGTGAAAATATTGCTTCGGAAGATACATTTGCAAGTCATTTAAATGAAAGTCATCCTGAGATCGGAAATTCTAGTGAAATGATTTTTAAATTTTCAAAAGGATTTTTCTGCAAAATCTGCGGGTTTACTGGTAAAAGTCCTTATCAAATTTCATCACACTTCCAGAATATACATTCTGAAAATAAATCCTTTCAATGTGACATTTGTGGGCAGCATTTCGCTTTCAAAAAAGCGCTGGAAACTCACAAACAAAATGTCCACTCTCAAAAATTGTATTGTTGTGAAGTTTGTGGCAAGAAATTTAGCAAAAAAAGTGTGTTCAGGGCGCATCAGAAGAAACATGACAAAGTTGAGCCAAAAGCCCAGTGTAAGGTGTGCAAAAAAATGTTTGCCACGACCAGCACTTTAGATGTTCATATAAGAGCAATTCACAGGAAAGAAAAAGCCTATCAATGTGCGATTTGTGGAATGGCATTTGCTTGTCAGTCTACTCTTCACATTCACAAAACTCTCACCTGTGAAAAAGAGAAGGCGAAAGCCGCCACTTGTCCTATTTGTGGAAAGGTTTTTGAAAATTACCGCGTCCTTGGTCATCACAAAAGCAATATTCATAAATATGGAAATACTGAAGAAACAGTTTGTCACTTGTGCGATAAAACTTTTAAAAATTCTCAAGTCTTGTACATGCATAACAATGCGGTTCACAACCGGAAAAATAAAACAGACGCCAATGGCATTGTCGACCTAACCTGTTCTGTTTGCGAAAAAAAATACACAAGTAAATCTTTACTTTTCGATCATTGGCGAACTCATCGAGAAGAAAAACCATTCCAGTGCAGTTTCTGTGGGAACACATTTAAACAACGGACAGGGTTCTATCTTCATAGGAAACTGAAACATAAAAACGATAAGGTTCGTTAGGTTCGATTCTGTTCACACATATTATTGAAAGTTCTAAATTATGTTTCTATTGAACATAAAAAGTATAACAGGCTTAAGTACATATGTAATATTATAGTCTAATAAGTCTTATTTGCTTTTTGCAGACCAATTTAATGATAACTGACTTTCAAACACAAACAAAACTCAGAGAAATCTTCAACCAGGATCATGCAAGTCAACTTTCAGTAGAAAACCAACACGACCAGTTAAGTGCGATGGTGGAAGCTCCTGAAAGTCAAAAATATAGTTGTAAAGCGGAACTTTCATCCGAAATCAGATTTGACTGTAATCTTGTTTACAATGTACAAGATTTAAATGATATTCGTACCGAAAGTAATACGACAAACGCTGGTAATTGTTTAAAAATATTTAAATTTAGTGTTTTATTTCGCTTGTATCCTTCATCAGTAATTAGTGGAATTGTATTGCCAAAAATTAATAATATTGTTTTGGGTGCGAATAAATGATTTAGTTTCGGGACTCGAAGCTTCAGATCATCAAGTAGCCAATAGCTACCAATCGGTAATTGAAGAACATGTGATTGATGTCGAAGATGTTACCAAACAAGTAAATGAAGTTATCGCTGAAAACAAAATGTTAGATAAACCTGACATCGAGGTGCTAGAATCATCAAGTGACAATGAAAATCCCATTGGTAAAAGTTTTTAAACAATTTTAACAGTTTTATCTTATAAAATTGAGAAAACAATTCAAGTTAAACATAAAAAACAGAAAACTATAAAATACATTTTTTAAATTATTATCCATTATCCACTCATTTTGTTTTAGTTGTTCTGTTGTGGTTTTGGATAATTTTTGGTAATTAATTATTATTAACTAATCCTTACTAACAAATTTTTGTTTACCAAATTTTTTGTAGCCGGAGTGATTTCTGGCTTTGGTGATGAATTTGTGGAAGAAAATATACATGAGGCTTTATTGGGAGAATTAGGACAAATGAACGAAACGGAGTGTTTTTTTGACGATAGTGATGAACTATTAGATCATTTTACTTGTCAGAATTCCCCGTTGCCAGTATATGACAAGAATGAAATTAAGTTAGAAAACAATGAAGATCCACAACGACGAGTGAGACGTTTTTCGCAAGATCCTTTTGCCAGGCAGCTAAGTATTTCACTTGTGAAGTTGAAAGAATATTCATGTTCTCCTTGTGATAAAGTTTTGTACACGTTGCAGTTATATAAGAAACATTTGAGGTCGAGAAATCACCGATGTGAAGCTCGAAAGAAACAAGAAATTGGATCGGAAAATGCAGAAGATAAAATAATCGTCAAAGAAATTGCTGAAGCAAAAACTAAATATAAAAGCAGAGTTGGTGGTCAAAACAAAAGCGATTGGATTTGTGTGACTTGCGGCAAATGTTTTGCAAATCGTTTTACTCTTGGTAGCCATCGAAAGTTGCACGATGAAGCTGCCAAAAAACAATGTCCACATTGTGATAAGAAATTTCCTCACATGTCTCAATATAAGCAGCATATCCAGAGTGAACATATGGGAAGAAGATTCCGCTGTGAGATTTGTGGAAATATGTACAGGCGTGAGTACCATTTGAAATGTCATGTGAAAACTCATGGTGAAGTTGAAATGGACCGAAAATCCACGAAAATAGTATTAACAGGGAATTGTAAAGAAAAAGGGAATCAACTGGAAAAACTTAGAATTGAAAAAAGCGAAAAATTTATTTGTGAGTCTTGCGGAAAACAATGTTTAACGAAGAGGGGCCTTTACAAACATCTAAAATCTCACGCAACAATTGTAAATTTAATTTGTGATCACTGTTCTAAATCATTTAGTTCGACGTCTAAACTAAAAGATCATGTGAATTCTGTACATCTCAAATTGAAACTTTTATGCTCTGAATGTGGTAAACAATATTCTAGCATGTCCACCTTGAGTGAACATAAAAGAATACACATGGGGACACCCCGCAAGCGCAGAGGTCCGCGGAGCAAAATTTATAATTTGAAGATCACACAATGTGAACACTGTCCAAAGACATTTACCAACGGAGCAGTTTATAAAATGCACGTTAATACCGCACATTTGGGCATTAAGATTACTTGTGAGGAATGTGGTAAAGTGTTTTCTAATTCCGTGTCGATGTTCAAACACAGAAGAAGTCACAAAAATTCCCAATACAATTTTTGCTCCATTTGTTCCCTATCGTTTAATACACAAGATGCGTATGACAGACATGTTAATAGTATTCATGACCCCACCAGACCTTTTCCGTGTGACCAATGTCAATCTTTCTTCAAATATCACAGTAATCTCCTCCATCACAAGAAAAATGCTCATCTCAAATTAGGAATTGTGTACAAGAAAAAAAAATCTCGAAAACCTTGTCAATCGGAACTGGAGTTGAAGGAAAATTCTGTCAATAATATTACAGGCTGATAAATTGTGTTTAAGTATTACTTTTAAATATATTTTTGCTTTGCTACTAATTCTAATTGCGATAAAGAACATGTTTTTATTTATTTAATTTTTAAGTGAACGATCATAGTTAATTACATTAGTTGTTAGTTATTATGTGAATGATTATTAAATTCATGTTAATACCAAACCTGTTAATACCAATTGGATCTCGATAATTAACAAAATGTTAAAATATGTAGGCACGTAGGAATTAGAATTAAATATTAATTGAAATAAAAATTTTATTTGTAGTTTTTAGTGATTTTTATGTTAATTTTAAACACTATTTAATGACCGCTATTGTAAATAGTAATATAATACAATACAATATTACCTTTCCTTCATAATTCATATTAGTTGTTTGACAACTAAAACATTGACTCGAACTATACACATACTTGCTATGATTAAAAAATTAGCGACTATGTATAATATTATATAGCAGTGAAATTTTATAGTAATTAAATAAGGAAATAAAATACAGTACCGCATTATTTTCAATGTTTTATTAAAGATATTTTGGTAATTCATAACCAAAAGTATCATAAAATTATATGCATTTAGGTTCTGCAATTGAATTTCAAAAGATTACAAAATTTTGGGTTAATTTCGAAATAGACTAATATACTAACCGATGACCCAGAGTGTTAGTTCATTTTTATGTAGTTGCTCATTTTGGCTCTCCCTAACACGTTTATGTAGACAGGTAGATAAAATTGTACTATCAAAGATGAACATAACATGAATAGTCGTTGTAGTTGTAATGCAGAGCTTGTCATTATGAGGAAACCAGCATGTTAATTCTGGATTCTTAAAAGGGTACTAAAACTACAATTAAAGAGAACATAATAAATTTATTTTGTCCAATCGTCTTTTTTCAAAGTTAGTTGCATGAGAAACGGCCGTTGCCCCCAGGACTGAAATATGGACAATGACAACTGCAGCATTGAGAATCCATCCAGCAGCTTTCGCCTCTTTTTTTACACTGAAATACATGCCCGGAACAAAAGATAAATAATAATACTGTTATCAAAATGTTGGCCAAATTCAAAATATTTTTTGTATACAATATTACCAATCAGATCAAAACAATCGATAAAATTCCCTTTGTGAACAATGTTGACTATAAAGAGTGGCGAAATAATAATATCAGTAAGATAATATTATTATAATGGGGCAAGAACATTAGGTACTTTGCGTTTCTAGGTAAATTACCTTAAAATTGAACATTAACCTTAAATTTAATTATCGCGGGTATTTTCATACCACGTTACCAACTTTCACCTAAGGTTGAAACTAAGGTATGGTGTTTTGACACTAAATTGAACACTAAATCTCAATTTTAGTGTTCATTTTAGTGTACTATTCGGTCCTTCTACAATTTGCAGTTCGTTGTTCAAAATTTGGTAAAAATGGTATCAAAATCTCGTTTTTCGTTTAAAACAAACATAAATTATGACATTGCATTGTTACAAGAAGTCGAATCGCACAATCCGTTTGCATTTAACAAACCAAAAACGATTTGGGAAGAGCCAGTAAACTTCTTGAAAGTGAGTTAAAAATGCCAGTCACGGAAAGAAGTTGCAAAAAACGGACGACCGAACTACTCGACGAATTTGCAAGTGACGAAAATTTGAGCAGTAAACTGTAAGTAACCATTTTACAGCAGCATATTTGTTCATTTTTGAATTAAATTTTTTTTCAACCAAATTGCCTATGATTAAAAAATGGCTGAAATTGGGAGGTCAACAGTGGAACCTCATTCCTCAAATGTACCGTTGACTGCTGTCATGTTACTTAGTCTACTAAGCTAATTTAACTGATTTCAACTACTAAAAATCTTTTTAATTATGGGTCAATAAATTAATAATCAAACTCTTGACAACTTTTAATTTGAACATAAAATAAAAATCGTTCTAATTACAGATCTGGTGTATCTGAGGAAGGACTAACTTCTCTCAAGTTCCTTTTAACCAATGTAGCGAAACTACGGAAAGAGAAACCGAGCCGAACTGGAAAAATTCTCTACAGTAAAAAGAGCAGATCAGAAGGCGAAAAAATTCGCGAGCAAGCTGTCATCGACCTAAATCCAAATTGTTCAAGCGACGAAGACCCTTCTCCGACGGACGGTACTCCTTTGACTTCAAATTTTCCCGTCGATACTGAAAACGAAGTCAATGATTCCAGTGATGAACCTTCTAGAAAAAGAGTCCGTAAAGGCGATGTGGTGTCATATCTTAAAGGAAAACATTTGGTATTAATATGAATTTTAAATAGCTTAGATATTCTAAATAGTATTCATATTATGTACTTAAAATATGTAAACTAATGTTATCTTTTATATTTTGAAAAGGACGAAATTAAGTTTAAGCATGAAGAGTTAAAACTTCGAGTTCAAGAAGCGGTGAACAAGAAAATGGAATTAGAACTGGCCAAAGAAAAGCAAAACTTTGAGATGGAGCAGAAACGATTAGAACTGGAGCTTCTCAAACAAAGACAAGACTTGGAATCGCAAGACAAGCGAATTCTTACTGAAGCTCTAATTAATACCGTGAACAAAAATTTCAATTGAAGTATCAAGTATTTATTTATCAATTATGAGGTATGGCACTACTGATTACATTTGAATTAATTGACTCAAATAAATCAATTTTCATAATGAGAGGCTTTAACATTTATTATGTTTGTTGCTTAAACTTACTATGTTATTGCATATAAACAAATAAATCTGGGGGTTCTAAACCAAAGTAGTCAGATGTCTGAGATCCATAAAGACATGTGTGGCAGTTAGTTAATAAAACAGCTGTAATGTAATATTTAGCTACAGGTTGTAATCCAAGCCTCAAATTCTTTTTATAGTCTAAAAAAGCAAAATTTTGAATTATTTTTCCAAATCCCCATTCCACCGATTGACGAACTCTACTCATTCTTTTATTGCACATTTGCTTGGCATAAGACAAATTGTGGCCTTTAAAAGGCACCATCAAATGTTTACGAAGTGGGTATGCTGGGTCTCCATACAGGTAGAAAGGATTTCCTTCTTCGTTGTTGAATTCAGCTTCCAGCTCTTCAATAATTCCACTTTCTGCCAAAATGTAGGCATCATGACGTCGCCCAATCACAGGACCACTTAGAGCTCCAATTATTCCATTGGGTAGCATCACTGACTGGAATTTTAATGCATGCGTCCGTTTGTGCCCATTGTAATACTGAAAAATGTATAAGAGGTTGTTACTTTTATAAACAATTTTTATACTATTTCCAATAACTAAATAAATTCAATGCTTATGCTAGAATTATAGGATTACCTCTTTTTGAAGCCGATTAGGTCGGCATAAGGGTCGTACCGTTCCATCAATAAATCCAAAGCACATTTTGAATGGCGAACCCTTTTCATGAATGGCGTTTGCAAATTCTTCGACTTTTGGAATAGTTATGTAGGGTTGCTTTAAAGTTTTCAAAAGGTGGCTGTGGTTTTGAACGACAAATTCAACAACTGCATTGAAAATTCTCGAGAGTTCACACTCAGTTCTTGGAAAAATCTTCTTGAGGTCCACCAATCTTAAAATATAAAAATTACATTTTTCATTTCACATGCTTCATATATGATTCATTGATGTCATTTTTTTAAACAGGTCTAAATAGTTTAGCTGATTCCATTTACCTGTTAGGATAAGTAAGTCGACGTAATAAGACGCGTAACGCTTCCAGACCTTCGACTTTGAGTTTATTTTCCAGGGAAAATGAATGTGGAATTTTTAAAGCTTTTTTGAGCTTAAAAATATCGTTCTTAAAAAATCTAAAGTGTTTGCGGCAATACTCGTCACTGAATGTATTAAATGGAAATAAATTGCATTCTTTTCCAGAAATGTTTGCCTCATCCTTAAATATAGCTAAAAGATCGTCGTCTTCAACTTCCTCAAGCAGTGGCAATAAGTACAATTCAGACATCTTCTCAACAATTCAAAATCTGAGTGTATTTAGGAATTAAAATTTCAATCCAAGTTGAAATCCGCGCTGATATTTTTGGGTAAGGTAACATACCTTACCACGCAAGTGGAAAATTTGTCTCGACACTAAATATTTACCGTCTGGTGAAAGTAAGTATCTTTAGGTAAATTTTTAAGGTTGACACTGAAACGCAAAGTACCTAATCGAGAACCCAAAAACCAAACAACCATGGGTTCTCAAAAATTGGTGCATTCAGATATTTTTCTACTTATAGTATTAATGTTCAGATTAATCTTCAGCAAAAGGAACTACAATGACATTGTTTTCATGCAAAAGACAAACTCTCAAACAAAAATAGTATAAAAATCTGAATACCCTCTGGTTAAGGTTTCCTTCTCCGTAGCAACCCCAACCCGCAGCCTGTCGTGGGCGTCCCCAGCCGTAATCGTAATCATCGTCGTCATACATCATCATTTGATGATGTCTCTTTTCCCGCATAATTTTTGCACGACTCTCAACCCCATCATCAGCACTTACTAGTAAATCTCCTTCAAAATTGGAATAAATTCATAAAGTATGCTTGAGAAATATTTTAATTATTTTGAGAATGGCAGCAAAATACATTTTGGAAATACCTGACAGAACGATTTCCAAGACCGCCATGAGGAGCAAGAAGTATAAATACAATTTAGCAATACTTTTCACGCTTTTGAACAACATCTTTTGGGCTATTTATAACACAATGACAAGTTTTTGTAGTAATCGCAGAGCTTATATCCCCGATTTCATTATAAGGAATGTAAATCAACTAGGATTATGATGCAATTGACTTCATTGTTATCGTACAATAGTCATTCCATCAACATTACGTCTGTTATATTAGAAATAATAGGGCGATTATTTTTACGTCTTTTAATGATAGGAATTCTTTTCTTGTGTAAAACATTTTCACGGTCTTATTGTTCTTTGCGGTAATGGAAAACTGAAACGGAGATTAACCAATTTATCTGTTTTCACAGCCCTATGGAATTGAAAACAGCCTAGAAATGACATCCAAAATGACTTTCTTACAGAGAACAGTAGGATGTGACAGACTTACATTAATAGAGTAATAAATGCCCAGTTATTGGTAAACAAGTCCTACCTTCGCATTATCCATTTTATCATGCTTGCTTTTATTTTAATAGGTAATTTTATAGTCGCAAAAAACGTTTCCAATTAAAACTGATCCTGTTAGTGGAAATTAAAAAAACATTTGAGGATTTCTAAATTTGACCTTTAGAATAGAAAGGACAATAATATAATTAAAACTGCTTCCAGTTGCCGACAAACGAGGGTATATTAAAGATTAAATTTAAAATTTAAATGTGCTTTTGTTTGAGAAAGCATGACGATTGCATTTGGTAGACAATATTAATCCATTATTATACATAATAACATAATATAATCGTTTTAACTTTTAATATACTTATCTGCATTCCATTTCTGTTTATTATGATAGTCAAATATAACCTATTTTTTGTTTCCTTGGTTTTTGATAGTCATTGTTTTGTTTTTAACTTTCGTTCATTTTTATTTTGAATTTAATATTGATCTAATTTGAATTACTGTTAACTTTAATAATCAAAATAATCTATTTCTATCTTCCAAAAATGTGCACACGGTACCCTTTACTTAGGCGAGCTTCTGTTACGGCTTGCTGTGGGTTTTTTAACCATTCTCAAATATTATCAAAAAGTTTGGTTACCAAAAACGTTGAAAAATTGACCACCTCTGGTTTAAATTTTTATTGAAATTAAATTTTATTTAAATTCCTATTGCCAGCTAGATTTTTTAGCGTGATTCAATTTTAAAAAATTAAATGGCAGTAATGGAGATCTAACAGTAATGGGGCCTCTGTAGTTTTATAAATCAATGTGATACTATTAAACAAAGGAATGCAGAAACGAATCAATGTGTTCATTCTTACTGAATACATGTAATACATTTAGTAAGTATACTTCAATAAAGACGTCACTTTATGTCTGCACCAAACGCATCTTAATGTGGTGCCATATTATAGTATTAATTATTATTATATTCGTATGATGCAGTCTCGTCAGTTTCATGAAGATAAGATTAGAAATAATATTCGTCTATGAAACCATATGAAACTAACGAGAAGTTAAATGGTAGGGGGAGCAGTATTGGAGCGTACCTATTTGAGTTTGCTAATGCTATTTAATGTATTTGATGACAATAATATAAGTATAACACGTGACCTTATTTACGGGTTAATACTTACTCTGTTGATTATAATATCAATTACCTATAATTTCCAAACTAAAGCTGGACTATCATCGTAGTAATTATTGACTGCGGTTTGAATTGATTTATACTGACTCAAAAGACAAATAAATAGTAATCAAATAGGTGTCTTAAATCTAGATAATAACAAACGGGTTTACGTGAAGTGATTTACAACTTGGCCATTTATTAAGATATATGGTAAGAATTTAGTTAACATATACATGAGATATCTTTAATTAAATAATAATAATCAATACAACCAGTACAATTAAATCATACATGACCCGAGAGTGTGGATTAAATAATTATTTTCTGGTAAATATTTTCTTTAAAAGAAGACTCCCAGTGCTGACTTTGCATTTACATTCTTTATAAAACGTTCCTCCACATTTGCCACCTTTTTGATGTCCTGCGCTCTTGCAACCCATGTCACATTGCTTCCTCTTTACTGGATTTACTGTTGAAAATACGAAAATTATGGTTCATTTTTATGTCACAACTGGAAACAAGCTGTTAAACTACCCACCTTTTGGAAACATGTTATTAAGTAGTATTTGTTATGGACGAAATCATGAAATGACTTACATCGAGTGCTATAATCACACAAGTGGTCCAATTCTTTGACGTGCACGTCGTCGGCTTGAACTGTAATTTCAAATAAAACACTCGACTCGATCAATATTGGCCCATGGAATAATATTTTATCAATAAAGTTAAATACCATGTGATTTTGAATTATAAAATGCTGTTGTCTGGCAAAACTTACCCAAAGATGCACACAGAACAATCGTTGCTAGTAAAGCAACAAAAAATAAATTTGAGTTCATTTTCGAGAAAGAGAATTTTAAAATGACTGGATATTATTGCAAAAGAAATTAATTTACAGCCTATGGGTACACAGATTGTCCTTCCATTCGTTTATATACCATAAAAATTTGTGCTGCTTCCGTTCTGGTTTTAATTACAATCTGATTAAAGCCACAAAATGCGTATTAGCATTAAAATTAATATCAAATGCTAATTACTACTACGTATTTAAGTAAATACATCACATTTGTCAATGAATGTTGTAATGTTGTGGAAATCCTAAAAATATGCTAAATGCTGTGGTGGCTAGATAAGTTTTGAATATTAGGGCAAACATAATCAAATCCCAGAATAATTATCAATTTGTATATATTCGCACATTTAACTACAATAATTATAATACTATACGGTTTACTGCCATGGGAAATTATATTCACATATCAGTTTTATGATATTACCACACCATTAATTATCCATCACTATGTATAATCGTAGGCTCTTGAAATGGATTAAATAATAATACTTAAATCTACGGAGATGGGCTATAGTAACTGGGTTTATGCATAGCAATGCCCAAAAATACATTAGAATATAACTACAATCCAAGGAGTGTTAGCATGTTTCCATGATTTCTGGTATCCCGAACCCAAGTTATATTGCTTACCTACAATTCATTTATAAGCATATTATTATGCTCCTATGGCCCAGTTACTTCAGCCTTTCTTAACGAATCCCCTAATCAGGAACTATTTAGAAGAGGGCAGTTATGGTTGTCCCTATAACTCTGAAATTGAACAAATTCCTGTACAGTATACTATACTGGGGGCCTAGTATACTATAATTACATTTAAATTTTCCACACCTCAATTGGTAACAAGTGGCAATTACATTGGAAAGAATGATATTATGGAAAATTCTTTTCAAAAAATAATGCCTCTGCTTTAATAAACGGAACAAAAATGATTAGTAAATGAAATAAAATAATGAGAAATACTCAATGTAGAAAGACAGTGCCATTTTTTATGGATGTGTCAGACATGTTTATCATTTAATTTAATATAAGGGATATTGTTTATTATTAATGGTTTATATTACTGCGAAACATTAAGGGATTTATATAAGTATGTGAAAACTTATTGAAGGAGAGAGCAGCAAAATAGGTACAAGAATTAGGCCATCTCTGTCATTGTTAAAAATAGCATTGGTGATGGTCTAAGATAAATTAAATAAGCTAATATAAAATAAGTAGTATTACCCACCACCTACACACTTTCCTCTAAAATAGCCACACTACTGCCCCACAATTACTATTTGTAAGGTTAATTTTTAACCCATTTCCGGACATTTTGGTTTTAAACAAGTCAAGGTTTAATAATATAAGCTTCATTTTCCTTAAAGGAATTTTATTTATATTCTACGTTTTATTGTACCCATTGAACTAAATCGTAATTTTATTGGGTGAAAAAATGTACAAAGGCAGACGTTGCACTGAACGCGCTACGTTGTTAACGGACATTTCCATTCTTGGGGCTGCATAGTATGCAAAAAACGAAATTATCCGAATAAATATAATATTTGATTTTCATGTTTTGCTTTAAGTTTTTCTGCGATGGTAGCATATTAAACAATTCATACCCATAAACATAGTCCTGCACCTACAGAACTTTATCTCAGGTCACCCCGTTTCTATTTGCTGAAAATATATTAGTTATCTACTGAAATTTTAGTAACTTATTAGTAAGATTTGCAAACAGCTGTAATTTGAACTCAATTACATACAAAGTATTCGTTTTGGGCGACTAAAGTAAACCCTTTTATTATCAAGACTCAGATCGAGTATACCATGAGGCGGATAGTATACTACCAGTCTGTTATTTGGTAGAAGAATTGTCCCATGTTTAATTACCAATAGTAAATTGTAAGATTTTTGATAATTATGTCGAATGACGTTTTTATCAATGATGATATAAATGTAAAAGTTGGTTGTCTATCGTGTAATCGTCTAGTTCTCCATTGACTGCGTGTTTTAATAGCATAAATTGAACAAAGCATCATTCATGCTTCATTGCCTCCTACATACAATAAGAAGGCCTAATTATATAAGGAGTATCAGTATCAATTGCATATAAACTTTAAACACGTGTGCTTATGTGTGTATCAGCTTAGCCTACAAAGTGAGGCCGTTTCGCTCTTAGCTGATTTAATTTATTATGCATTTAAGTAATGTACTACAATGAATGGCATGCGGTAAAGGAGAATAATATTGCAAAAGAAAATAAGTATAATTTCCTTTTCTTATCAGGAAATAACGCATTCACATAATATATTAAACATTGTTTTTACAGTTTTACCATTTCAAGTACAGATGTCAACCTTTAAGTTAAGACGTAGAACAAATTATTACATGTAAACATATTTTCGTTTACATACTTGCAATAAACAGAATGTCACTTACAGAAATATCTTTTTTGCTTGAATTAATTTCCACAACGCTTTATTTTTACATTCAAGATTAGTTTTAACATTTCAGCAGAATTTTATGACTAAACTTCTCAAATAACCATGAGAATAAGTTAACAATTAAAATAAGTTTAAAAATTAAAATAAGCAAATAAATATATGGCATCAAAGTTTCTGCATACATGTTTTAAATGCTCAACTATACGTGTAGCTACTATCAAAATTATAAAAATATAAGCGTTGAATAACGTTGACATTATAAAAACCTGCACGATCGCAAAAATGCAACTCTGAACAGTAAAGAGTATTAACAATAGCCCGAAGGTAATACCACAACGAAAGATTATTCATTATACGACCTGCATACAAAGGACAGCCAAACAAGCACAATTAGTATTACGCTGTATGTATATAACTACACATTTGTTTGTGTATATTTGTATCATGGTTAACAATTTTCATAGTGATAGTACAAAGTGTGCTACTCATTTACATATGAAGCACAAGTGAGCTGATGCGTGCATAAACAATTATTGAAGTAAAAAATTAGCACGTATCGCTGCTGCCTACTTTTAACTTCCTATAGCCTTTTTGGTACGTATTCTATACGCAAGTGGACTTTTAATCACTCGCACTTATATTTATAACTTAGCTACTATTTTCATACTCCAGCCCAAATATTTACGAAGGGAGGAATATTCCATGGAGAGCTTGAGGTATCTGAGCCTTGAACTTAGCCCTTCCTAATTCCGTAAGGGATTTTGCATCCAAAATAATTATAAAGTCGTTTGCTCCCTCACGACAATCAGTCACAGCTGAAATAAGAACTCCGTCATCTTCTGTCAGACCATTTGGATTGGGAACAAATATTGGTTCTCCAGGAAAATAATATTCACTTTCTTTCCAGAGCAGAGTTTCTTTCTTTTTCGTGTCGAATTTGCATATAGAATTAGAAAATTTATTTTGACTCAGATTACCCGCTGCGTAGAAATAATTGTACTTTTTTCCTAAGATTTTCTTGTTTAATGTCGGCATTTCAAATCCTTCATCCGTTAATATTTCTGGAGTTAAAATTATAGTTGATCCTACACGTATAGCCGTAGCGCTGGACTTGACTGCGACTAAATCCACATTTTCTGGAACGCTTTTAGGATTAACGAGTGGTATAATATATCGATGGGCTGAACCTTGGACGCCTTGCGATAAATCACCCCCACGCAATTTTGATAGATAAAGTGAGTCCAAAAGACCGTCAGCATTAGGATATGAATTAAGATCGATAATTATCTGTAGAAACAAAAAGTAGACCGATTAAATACATTGTCATTGCTAAGTTATTGCTGTGCTAATTTTTATTCTATAAAAAAGGTACCTGATCGTTTTCTTCATAAGAATTTATTGTGTGGAGGAAAAAGAAAGGATCTTTTGACAAAAACTCGGTCTTCATCACTTTCCCTGTTTCCTTTTCAATAATAAAGAATCGATTCTTAAGGTCTGGTCGCCATTCTAACCATTCATTAAGTGACGGTCCTTTCAAGTAGGTCTTGGCCGCCAAGGCAATATTCATCACAAAAGGTTGTTCCACGAAGATCACATACGATTTCGTCATGGCAAAACTATCTGTAGTTAAAGCAAAAAAAAAAAGTTTTTAAGTATTAAGAAACTTTATAATACAATAATGAATTGCAATTTTTACAATTTATCAAAAATCTGAAATTCTTTATTATTTAAAACATATATAAATATATACTTTGAAAATTTGTTTGAAAGATTTGGCACCAAAACGAGGGATATCATTAGAGGATAAAGATGAACTTACGAGTATAACTCATGAGTCCAGTCCAACTTGATGGAATGCTGCAGAGTATTTTTGACTTTTTGAAAATGTCTTTTGAAGATTGATTGCTTGCTGGAGCAGGGATCTTGATAAGATTATATTTTAAGCCGGTGAGACAAGTATTCCCGAAATTGTACATAATTCCCGTGTTTTCGTCAGTCAGAGGATGCGCTCCAGCAACATTTGTCCCATAGCATTTATTGCTGTCAAATTTGTCTCCTGGACATAAAGTGCACTGATCCAATTTACGGAAAAATGAAGTTTCAGATGTGGCAAACAAATCTGATCCCATTTGGAAGAGGGAGATTGAGTTATTATCAGAGAGTTCTATAGGCAGTACGGCGGAAATTAACCTCGAAAAAAGACTTTTGTTTGGATCTGGGTAGGATTTAGTTCCGAATTCCTATTTATAAAACAACAATAATTAAATTAATTATTTACACTCGTATAGACATAGATACTTACTTCTTACGTTTATATCCTAAGTGTTTATCATATTTCTTAGCTTTGTCCAGAATCCAGAAATGAATTATTATCAAAAATTGTTAATTTGTTTTAGAGTCGTAAAAAGGCATTTAAGTTAAAATGCATAGCAATTTGAAAATATATTAACAGTTTAAAACTAGAATTTAAAATATTTATTCAGAACTAATTTTCTTTTCAAATTTATAAAAAAATTTACTACTTTTTAAATTTTTATGGAATTATTTTTATAAATATTGCTAACTGCTAAACGTCAGTAAAATAATAATTTAAGAAAACACTTCATACCGTTATCACTGGTTTCTGTGCAGCACATGCTCGATTATATGCATCAGACTTTAAAAATTTCTTATCAAATTCAATAGTATCTCCTTTGATAGAAAACTTGGATAGCATTGCATAACCATCAAACCAATGGTTCATGGTAAAACTATTTTCAAAATCGAATTTTCCTGGACCAGTTCTGAAAAATGTGCCTTGGAGCCAAGTAGGTACCGTTCCTATGATTCAAATATATAACAATGGTTATTGAACAATTCTACCCACAATTTGTAGTATAGAATTTAAAATATAAAAGTTGGGTTACCATTTATATGTGCCAATTCAGGTTTTGCCAATTCTTCTGCAGTTTTGAAAAGTTTATCCAACGGCTGTAATTCAGGCATGATTTTGTATTTTTAAGTCAAACTCAATTTTCTTGAGTATCTCAAAACTATTATCACAAGATGAACGCACTCAATAATTTTTGAATAGCGAAGACACAAAATAATTTTTGGTACAGAAATAACAATTGATTTCCAGGTCGAAGAATATGTAACGTTTGCGTAGCAATGTAAAACAAAGCTGTTTCTGTTACTCAATTCATTGTTGATGTTGTATTATGTTCACTGTATGTGCGTGAGTGAAGAGTAGGCTTGATTATATGCGATAAGTCAGTTTCCGTAAGATGTGTTGCTCCTTTCCGCTTGGTCTTAGTTGATTGAGTGTTACCTTGGCTGAAGATTACTCTTATATACGCCTTCCACAGAAGACAACAAAAAGATCATTGCCGTCATAAAAATTCCCCACCATCAACTACGAGCTTATGGAAACTGGGAACTTTGGGAATATACTAGACAGTCCGTTACAGGTGCATATTATATGGATATATGTATAGACTTGTCCTTTGTGCAGACAATCTGAAGATCAAGTGCGTATTAGTGTGTGAGCAAATGAAACTGACTCTGCACTGTAATTTCCATCTCGGCTAGCCCAAATAGCATTTCATGATAATATGCATGCAAGTTTACATTTCAGTAATTTCCTTATGGATGTACTTAGGCTACTTGCACTTGTACCTATTTAATTACCTACTTTGATGGTGTAGTGTATGTATACAAATGGATGGGCCCATTGTTAAACAGTTTGTTTTGTTTGCTGAATATTTCGCACTTGCAAATAAAGTATAATGAGTGTCAAGATACTAAAATGATAAGTTAGACGCGTGTTAAAGGGCAAGCATACTTTACATCAAATTCTGCTCTCTGGTATATTGTAAGTATTAGGGACATTTTGCTACTGGGTTTTAAAATGTATGTACATTATACAGATTCACTATTGTACTTGGTTTACAGAGTTAAAATATTAAGAGCAGTAACGCGGCTTCATTAGATATCTAACCGAAGTAAACTTTTTTGTTCAGAGGGAATTGCCCCGATGTTTTTGGTAATGGGATTTTTCACTTCATTAGGAAAATCATTGTGAACTTACATGGCTGTGCAATAAAACAGTTTTACATTTTCCTGTATTACCCCATCACTCATAACTCAATCCGTCTTGTAATGAAAAAGACGTTCTATCTCTTACTTTATGAGACCAAGACGACTAATACAACTCGGTTGAATCAAATTTCGTTTTTTTGGGTAAATACGCTACTTATTAAGCGTATTTACCGTATAGGTACGTATTTATTTTAGTTCAAAGTTATTATCGTACTTGATCCATCATGTAGAATGTTGTTAGCTGAAAAGTATACGATTTAATTATTCTGTGAAAAATGCCATAATCTTATTAAGATGGTTCTCACTTAAGGCGTATTTTAATTTACATGTTTTTATGAGTTGGTCCTTTATTCAATGGATGTTGAGCTATTGACTGATAACATTACTACAAAACACATAAATCAAATATCCGTGCAGCTGTAATGAAAAAAGCTGTCAGCAAATTTAGAAATATTAGGCAATCACATCGGAATTTATGATTTTTTTTCCATAAAACAAGCATTAAAAAAGCTGTAGTGTTATAAATGCATTATGAGTATCAGTCTCAAGCTAGGGAGCTGGGATCACAATCTTAATAATAGTTATTAGTTTACTGAATAACTTGCAAATGCAAGCAAATGATCAAATCTGACAGTAGGCAACCGAGTGGCATAATAATTTAATATTGACCGCATGCTATTTTTGATTATTTATTTATGATCGTATCTACCTACTTTCTACTATTGGTTTAAATATAGCTTGTATGGCACAATGCTTTTCGCAATAAGTCACATTTGCATTTAGAAGACATCAATGGCTCTCGAGAACAAGGTGTGTATTTAACCAAACCTAGAGAGAAATTTTCTACTCTATACATACAAACCTTACAATATACTTATTATTATTATATTGTATCTCTACAGTATTAATCATGCATAGATCATTATTCAATATCGACTCTGATTTTTTAAAACAAGACAGTCTGTAGTAATAAGAAAAATGAAATCCAATATTTAATTGTAGGGAAGCACATTAATGAGGGTAAAAATTAAAACTATTAAAAAGCCTCTCTCCAAGTAGTCGCAAGTTCAAAGTTTATTAAAACTATCCTCAATGTCTGTGTTTCTGTGTTTAAATTGATGTATATATTTAAAAATTAAAAATGGAAAACAGACGATTTATACTTTTTTAGGTATTTTAGTATTTTTTTCAACACAAGACGAAAAAGGATGTTGTAAGATAAATTTTTGCCAGATAACTGTCACTGTCATTCCCCCATTTCAATAATTTAATTTCACACTACTTGAAAGCATGGTATAAATATCGAATAATTAAATCTATTTATTTTAAACATGTCTTGTTATTTATCTGTGCATATACATGTAGAAAAGTTCAAATGCAATAATGTTTGCGATATTTGTACACAAGGCGAACATACTGAGGTTGTACTTACTGTTAACCCTTTTTTTCCTTTGATTGTAAATTGAGTGCTATCTTGGAGGCAGAAGAAAATATCTGATGATGTGTGGCTTCCACTGGACAGCAAAAAATTCACTGCCGTCATAAGGATTCCCCACTATATGAACTCAAAAATCTGGAAAATAGTATATTATAGTATATAATACTAATTGATTCATATCTCTGTATTCTGTGACGAAATACCATATACCATCTAAATAGCAAACAAGTATTATTACATGCTGTAGAAACTGGATCTGTCTGTTTACTCTGCTTAGAAACTCATGGTTTCCCCAGATGTAACGATTAAGCTATTGCAGTATATAATTACCATATGGTTATGCCACTTCGTACAAGTAATTATTCGAGTACAGCTGACGTCCGAGCAAGTAGAGTCTCTAGGGATTTGTTTTCAATGTTCTTTTGTAAATAATAATTATATTAGGGTTCTTATGCGCCCTATATAACGTATAGGCATCCCTCATTATTTTCCTTATGTTTGGAACTGCCCAATATCCATTAGTACAGAACAAACACTTGCATGGGTTCATAAATCTATGGAGATACAAATTCATTTTTCATACGGACAGTGGCTTAGCAGGAATTTGCAGTTAACACCCTTAGTATGCAGATACAGGTATCTTTTTTAGTCTGTAGCATTAACCTCTCTAGCCTTTGAAATGGATGCCTACTTTTGGGAATTTGCTGAAAGTACATTTCAGTTGAACGTCTTCAATTTCCCCGTTTACAAATTATATAGTTGTATCGGCAAAAATGAAAACCAGCCATTAGGGTAGTCGAAAAAATAGCAAAAGGTAAATCTATTTGATTATGAATTTTAGGATATAGATATAACAACAGGATGATTGCTGTTTTTGGGCTCATTTAATCGGTAGGACAAACTTTAATGTTGTAGCAGAATATATTATTATACTACGTTTCACACACTAATAGTTTGATAACAAATTCTAAATGGTAGCATCAGTTAAAACGTAAAATAATAATCTATTTCACTGTTGAGTGTCTGCCAAAAGAGATTCCACACTAATTTACCAAGCTACACATTCGCCGAGCCGACTAATTTGACTTCTTCACCAACTGAAAGACACCAGCAGTTGTTATATAACTTAAGAATCAATACAACTAAGTTAAAAAATAATGAAGTTATAAATATTAATGAATCATTAAATTTATTAATTACCCACAACAACATTATTATTACATAACGGTAAGAAATCGATATGTATGCATCAATGACCAATGATTGCTGTTTAAATAGTAAAAACAGGCTTAGGTATTTATGAATATTATAAGTCACCTCGGATAATTGCTAAATCTAGATAACATGAAATTGGAAAAGATATGATATGTATCAACAACCTATAGTAAAATAGACGCCATTTTTTCATAGGGAGACATTCGAGGCAGGCAATTGCTCTCAGCATTTACAATCCCTGTGATAAGCATTCCAGTACTAGTTCAAAAATTCTCAGGGAGGATATCTCGGAAACTTGAAACTTTTGTCAAAAAATTATAGAGACAGTACTGGTAAAGAATTAATCCATGAAGTGTGCGTTAGCTCAACAACTCTGTTGGAGGTCCGGTTCTCTAGCTAGACCCCGAAGATTCGGTTGTGACTTTGTTTGGTTATCATTATTCAATTGCCAATTTCAGTTTCCGTAGATACAGTGCAGTGGTAGTATAGTGTACTACTCTTCCCAATCCGTACCATCACGTCCTCTCAATCCACTCTGTCATAGTAATACACAAGGTGACTGAATACCGTTGCCTATTACTAATCCAAAGGATTGAATTATTACTACTATGGTACCACTAACCACAACACCAACCTTTCATTACCCTAGCGGGGGTTGGGGGGCTGGCCCCCCAGAAAACCAAATACTGATATCATTCGATATAGTATTTATTAATAATTTTGTAAATAAATGGACATTTCGCAGGTAAAGCTTGCAGAGATAGAAAAATATTTCCGAAATGGGTGAAAATTCTAGGGATGGAAAATATTTTTAGAAATTGAAAACAGCTCCAGGGACAGAATTTTTTGGGGGAAATATTCCAGGGATGAAAAATATGGTTTTATTTACAGCATCCCTAAATATTCTCACTATATTGTCAACATTTTAACTAACGTTCCATAGCATTACATTACATATTAACAATAAAAACTATAAAATAAAATAACAAATTAAAAAATTAAAAACTCATAGGGAGACGCGAGGTTAACTAGAAAACAAGGAAAATTAAAGTTTCTGGCGTAATTAAATAAATATTTATGCCCAAGTCTCCCGGTTGAAATTACAAATTTGAAATCGTCTTTTGACGTTTATTAGTAAAGAAAGTAATACAAAAAATGTAAATCATAATATTGAAAAATGGTTTACTGATTTAAACAGATTTTCCTGAAATGTAGTTATGATTATGGCCAATTTGGCCTTCTATAACCAGTTAATTGTTTGCAGGGAATAAGTACATTGTCGTGAGTTCTACTGATACGATGCGATACTCCCTTCCACTAATTATCTCATTGTCCCCATCTATATAGTATCTAGTGGATATGGTGCCATTGAGATTTAAGACATCTGGATAACAACAAAATCATAACTTAAATATTATTACTATTTGTCCCCACCTAAAAGAATCTCCAAAATATCTGAGAAAAGAATAGTGTAGTAAAATTTAAAATAACTACTACTTGATTTTTCATGTTTCTCTTGATTTTTATGTAGGCTTTTCTTTTGGATACGTTATTTAAAATTATTCTACTTGTAACTACCACATGTTATTAGAATTGCAAACTAAAACAAATTTTCACATTGCACAATGCTAAAAATGATTCAAAAACAATTTCAACCGGGAGACTTGGGCATAAATATTTATTTAATTACGCCATATTTTAATTACGCCAGAAACTTTAATTTTCCTTGTTTTCTAGTTTTCCTCGCGCCTCCCTATGAGTTTTTAATTTTTTAATTTTCATAGAAGTGTTCTAATTGATAAAAATTGTATCGGAGTTAATCAAATTTACAACTGAATGGAGAGAAGTGCTGTAATGGTGTGATTTAAAATAAAATAATAAAATACAATTAGTGTTTCTTTTGTAACATAGAAGAACGAACCAACTTGAAACGTCAATGGCCGGAGTGCTGAAATTTCTTTTTGCATTAGTTTGGACGTTATAGTAGACTGCCATATTCGTTTACAGCTGACGGAGTCCGTATTCAGTTTCCCACTTGTGAAAAGTAAGTTGCTAGTTGCAATCATTCCAACAATGGAGCCATAAGGTGCAATGAAATACAATGGTATACCAAGTTGATGGTACATTTTCACCGTCGCAAAATTACCAACCAATAATCCCAATATGTTTGCGCCCCAATAAACTGGTGTGGAAAATTTGGTCAAATTACTAAATAAGTTGTTCAGTAATAACAAAATGATATAAATTTCTCTGGAACGAATAAATTCTCTCCTTTTTACAAAAATAAAATTTTCGCTATTTTTTTCTCTTTGAGGTGGAATGCTTGCTAGCGAATTGGAAGTTATTTGAATGTATAAAAAGGCTAATCCATTGTACAACAGCAATCCCAGCATCCCAAATGCTATGAAATATACATGATGTGCGAATATTAATAAATGTAAAACAGGATGATCTAGTCCAAACAGTTTCATTGTACACGAGAAAATGTCCAAATCTAATTTGATTATTATTAATGACACTAAAGGGAGTGCAACAATTGTAAATGGAAGAACTGATTTGAGAGCGTATTCTGTGACTTTTATTGCTGGGGTTACTATTTTAGTCCCATTACTTGGAAAGTTCTCTGAAAACAATATTACTTATTGTTTTAATTTTACTTTAAGAGTATTTAGTATTTATTTTCCGTAAATTTTAATCCCAAGTATTCGAATACAAAATAATAATTAGGCATGCATTAGTAATATTTAATACTTACCCGCATTGCAATTGTTGCAAAGAATATTTGACACCAGAAGGCAGAATTCGTTGGTATTATTTTGTATCATTTTGTGCACTGAAAAACTGAAAACTCCAAGTGTAATAAATACAATTAAAACACCTAGTTGAGAAATACTGAAAAGAGTTCTTTTCATGTAAACTTGGGCTAAAAGTACTGCTACTCCATAAATAGATGTAGACAATAATGTTACCATTCCGCAATAGGACAAAATTAGTTTTTTTCTTTCTATTGTTGGTGTTACAATATGTCGTTTTTTGTCATAATCTAAATATCCCATTTTCAGTTTATCGCATACCGTAAAATAATATTCCGCACAATCAATAATTACTTGCTGATCCATTTTACTGTATCAACTGTCGAAGATAATGTCTAGACAAGATTCATAGAAAATAAGACTCTTGTTTCCAATCCAAACAATAAATGTCGAGGATTAAGAAAGAGAAGGTCGATTATTCTTTGATATTGGCTGTTGAACTATTTCGAATACCTATACCTAAAAATTCGCATTAATAAATTAATGAGTCGTGGTTAATGCATACTATTTTAACTAAGTATAATGTTGATTTTCCGAGAAGAAAACAAAAATACCTAATGGGACTTTTACGTCAAGCAGAAAATGGTAACAACAGTAACAAGGACTATTATTTCTTCCTATTTTGTTATTTATCTACCATCATTTTAACTATAGGAATTGACGAAATATGTAATACCTAGGTAATGTGAACCACAAAAATGATGTCAATGATAGAGTACGGTTGATAATATTATGCGGTATGCATTATTTTTGTCTATTTATTGTGCCAAATTCTTGTGATACAGAGGGAGCTTCCTATCAAAGTATAAAACAGTCTACCTACCTTGTATATGATTATGAATTCCATATTAGCTCATTTAATAAATTCGTGTTGCAAATAAATAGTATTTACTCACGAAGAGTTACGTTAAAAGTTCAATGTTCAAAGTAAGCTTTATTATAGTGACAAAAAAGACATATTCAATTGCAAATACATTCACAGTCAAAACTCAGCTTGGTTCAGCTCGTCTTGGTTTTAGTTGACTGCACGACCTACTAAAAGAAAGAATTGAAATGGATAGTAATTTTTATTTTTATTTACTTAGTTACTTACGGTTCCCAATGTAAAGCTTTAATTTCTTTTAAATCACATTAAATTATTAATTATTTATGATGACCAGAGTTGAATATGAGGGAAAAGATTTTTCAAAACAGGCTAAAAGTCGTTATTTTGTCACTTATTTCTCACAATATTAATTGTTGGCACTATGATGAGTTTCAGGATACTTGTGCGTGCCCAAAAATGACAACAATGGGAAATAATTTACATTCTTTAAAACCAATCTAATTGTGCCCCACAACCCTCAAAATTACTTTTATCATTATGATAGGCTATCCAATATTATACAATACACCACTTATTGTCAACAATCAATCGCCCATTGACCAAAAAAATCGAAAAAGCTTTTTGTCAACACCAGTTTAATTTTTGCCTCGGGTTGTGTGGTAGTGACTTATGAAACTTTCCCCTGAGTTTCAAGGGGAAAGTTAAAGTCTAGAAGTTTACATAACTGAAAACTAAGATAATTAAGATATTGACCTATTTAGTTTGGATTGAGGTCTTTTTCACTGCCAAAAGAAAAGTGGATTCAGGTCTTTCGCATCCTTAAGGGACGATATGTACAATAAAATCTTATGACTCACATTTACAGATACCAGTAGTAGTGTTTCCATTCTACCAATCGCATTGCACCCACCTTTTGTACTTGAACATAATATTATTTAACGTAGGCATTTAACTTCAACACATACACCGTACCTCTTTGTGATTTTTCATGAACTTTGGGATGATGAAAACCGATGATGATAGGTTAGCTCTGTTAAATAGCACAGTAACATGTATGGAACAAGGGTTGCGGTGTCCGGATAGGAAGGTGTGGACAAAAGTGGATAAAAGTGGTTTCGGTTCCAGGGCAAAACTAGTTTTGTCCTGGAAGAAATTAGTTTTGTCCACTTTTGTCCTGGATAGAAAGTGGACAAAACTAATTTCATCCTGGACAGTAATAGTTTTGTCCGGACAAAACGCAACCCTGGATGGAATTGCTAGTATTAAAGTATGCAATAAAGCGGAACTCAAATTTGAATGCACTTAACAATCAGGGTTACCAGGTATACTTAAATGGCAAGTATAATACTTAAATTAGACCCTATACTTAAAATACTTGCAAGTATTTTAAACTACTTAAATTATACTTAAATATACTTAAATGAGCTAAAGTCGGTAATGGAATATTTTCATCCTTAAATATTAGAACACAATTTGTTAGCGTTCAAATAAGTTAAAATGTCGAAATTTTCTCGAATGAATTTCAATGTTCATTGTTGTTAAGTTGTCAAAAATCTCTTCCAATTTCAATGGAAATATATTAATAACTTATTATCTATATAATAATAGCAGTTCATTTCCCCTTTAACATCAATCTACGACTTTCAAATTTCTACTGGATGGGCGCATTATAGTCAGAACCCCAAACCTCGAGTTTCAAAACGATATCTTTAATAGAAATCGTTTTATGATTTTTTGAATTTCGAATTTTAATATTGAAGGAGTGGGAGAAAATGCTCGGATCTGTCACGCTTTGTCCAGATACTCCTCCTACAGTTTTCATCCGATCTTTGCTAAACTTCTTCCTGACCTACTCGACTTAATAAAGAAGACGGTAGCCACTCCAGTTTTTTATTTTTTAGTAGAAAATATTTTGCCAGTGAATTTCAAAAATTTGACAAAGTCCTACTCTTTAACCAGAAAGGCCTCCGCCATGTAAAGGGATTAGTGTCCCTTTCACTTCAAACGGGGCGACCGCAGTGGAGCCAAACTATTAATAGAAAGGCAAGGTTTACTTGGTCAGTATGATTTGGTTGTGGATTGAATAGGTTGACTTGACTTGACATAGGATTGGTTAATTAATGTAACAGGGTAGGTAGAAAATGGAGAGAAATGACGAGAACGATTACAGTAGTGGTAGCTAATTAAAATAAGAGAGCTACTTAAAATGAAGAGGCGAAAATGACGTGAATATTTAAGGTGGCGGGAATATTTAAAATAAAGAGATTATTTAAAATGACAGGAATGTTTAAAATGACGAGATTTTTCAAATTGACGAGATTTTTCAAAATGACGAGGTTTTTCAAAATGACGAGATTTTCCAAAATGACGAGATTTTTCAAAATGACGAGATTTCTTAAAATGAGATTTTTTACACTGACGACGTTTATCGATTTAAAACAACGGGGTTATTCAAAATGAATTGGTGATTCTAAATGACGAAATTATTTAAAACGACGGGGTTATTTAAAATGTGGGGTTATTTACAATGACGTCTATTTAAAATGACGGGGTCATTTACAATGACGTCTATTTAAAATGACGGGGTCATTTACAATGACGTCTATTTAAAATGACGGGATCATTTACAATGACGTCTATTTAAAATGACGGGGTCATTTACAATGACATCTATTTAAAATGACGTCTATTTAAAATGACGGGATCATTTACAATGACGTCTATTTAAAATGACGGGGTCATTTACAATGACGTCTATTTAAAATGAGGGGGTCATTTACAATGACGTCTATTTAAATTACGGGATCGTTCACTATTATTATGTTGATTCGATAACCATTGTATTTTGTTCCCCGTCGTTTGGATGTTGTAGCAATGCAGCAAGCAATTTTTTAAACATTTGAATCTGTTAATTTTCATACTTTTTTTAATGCATAATGCATACTCATGACCTACCGTCCCCATTGAGGGTTTACCCAATTCCCGTTCGGAGAACGGGCCTATTACTAGTTGGAGGATAAAAGCAAACTTCTTTTCCTCAACTATGTCACTTAACCATTAAGCTAACTTAAACAAAATTCGTCAAATCATTAATTAAAAATTTGGAGGTTGAATTTCAAATCTTTCTCGCGCTTCGCGCGAATTTGTACCTTTTTACGATATCCTCACTTATCTCTGTAATACAGTGCATATTAATACAGAGTCTGTATTAATATGCACGAATAGTAATTCCAAAGTACATTATTTACGGTATTTTTGTTTCATTTTTTTCAAGAAATCGTAAAATTGCTGTTCACTTATGATAGCGCCAAATGCTATTGAATGTCATTTGAAAGCATTTAAATAAGACGCGCCCGAAGGGCGCGGGTTGGTAAGTGGCTTTTGTTGGTCAGGATACTTAAATTGGCTGAAGGAAATCTGGTAACCCTGTTAACAATATTAAATTTTCTGTGTTTAAATTATTTAGCCAGAATTGGAGGTAATATGTTGCAAAAAATTACTTAAACATCTTAATATGCCCTCGATGTCCAAATTTTAAGCCTGTTTTTCGACTTATAAAAATAACATTACTAAATGTCTAATTCGAACGTGGATAAAAATGGGGGGAATAGAAATAAGAAATAAGTAATTGAAAATAGAGAAAAGATTGTGGTTAAACTTCTAGAATGTCAACAAATCAATTAGTTTGGTATTAAACATGTATTACAGGTCTTGTACGTTTCGACAGAAGGATGGTCTTGTATTAGGATCATTCGGTCGAAATACTTGAATTTGCTCCTCTGCTATGGTTCTGACTGAACAACGAACATAGTTAATCAAGTATAGGTATGTAAATAGTCCTAATTGATTCATAAGTACATAATAATATAGTTATAACTTCACCAATTACATTATCGAAAAAAAGTATTATTTTATTATGAAACAAAACAGTAAAATTAATTGCCAACAGAAATATTATGATATAGATTTTTTTTAAATGATTATTGTCATCTGCTGCCTTACAAATTGTAACGTAATTGGTGTTTGCCAGAAATGCAAATGTTCAAACAGAGACCCAATTGCCATTTACTAACTTTTCCATCTTGCGGCGGTAAACTTGATCAGGAAAAGCATCTGTGTTCCAATTTTCGACACCTGTAATTACATAACCTGAGGTGTCGACATAACCTGGACCTCTATACACCATTGCCGCTTGTGTATTTGTTAAGCGTATGTTTTTTACAGCAGTCTGGTCTAACTGCCTAAAATTCGCTTTGACAGTGTCAATTTCTCTACCTTTCTCGTTTATTTGGTTGGTATTAAGTTGAATTTTTCTTTGAAGTTCTGAAATAGAGCTTTGGACATTCTGGTTTAATGTTTGTATGTCTTTACCCTTTTGGACTATTTCATTGGCATTGAGTTGGATTCTTTTATCCAGGTCTGAAAGAGAGGTTTGAACATTCAGGAGCGTTTCCTTGAGTCGCTTTATTTCCTGATTTGTCTGCAGTAATGCAGCCTGAATCTCTCCGTTGGATAAATATGCAAATCTTTGACAGACCACCAAATTTCGCTTTCCACAACGAACATTGTGCCAAGACGCTGAATCTTGTAAAAATGCCAAAGTGGATCGTAGTTCGATGCAGTCCGTTCCTAAATCCGAAGTGGGCTTACCAGGTGCCCAATTCGAGTAAACTTCTCCAGTAATCGAAGTACCGTCCGGCCAAGCAAAATCGGCAGTGTTATTTATTCTTCGTCCCCCCAGCCAAATATTATCGAAAATATTAGTATTATTAATCAGCAGATTATTAAGAAAATGTTGTTCTTCTTCGGAGTTAACAGTTAGCAGAGTGGCGCTGTCGTCCGAGTTGTAGTCGATGTTTCTACATATTTCTACGGCTGCGTCATGAGTCTCAACGATATCAAAAATTTTCACACATTTTTCATTTTTGTAGGGGATCCAGTCGTCTCCAATGCATTTGCTGAACACTAGGCCAGAAAAATCTGAAATTTAAACACAACATGTTTTCAACACATAATATGTACATCTATGATAAACGTGCCAAGCAAATATTATTATAGGCGAAGAATCGTAATAAAATACAAATACCTAGCATTGAAAAAACTGAATAGTAGACAAGTATTTACATTGTGTTCAGGAAACTCATCTACAATTGGTTTTAAAAATTCGAAGTACTAAAAAACTAAGTACTAATTTGGAATGCTATTATAGGTTTTAATCTAAACTTGGAAGTACAGTGCACACTGGAAATTTATAATGTACAGCAGACGAATTCTGACTCCAAATTGAAGTTTCACAATCTTAATGAAAACCATTGAAATGATTGTTGGAGCATCTTCCCTGAAAATGTGTGTTTATTTGGGAAAGTCGTTACTATGAAGCAACTATGAGAAAAGTAACGAAAATTTGTGTTTCCATTTAAATAACACAGAAAACTTTGACTTGAGTTTTAAAAAATCCTCAACTTTCCCCAAACACCAAATGAACGTGAAAGTGTAGCTAAGACATTTTCAGATCAGGGTACTAAGAACATATGTGCCTTTCCCTGCCGTTCTGACAAAATCACAGGTCAAAGGTTAAGGTTAGTGGACAGTTGATCAAATTACCTGACATCCGCCAATAAGTTATTTGATCATGTCCAAAATGGTTCTATTTAATATCTACTATGTTATTCATGCAGGCACTCCAGAAATTTGGTCAAAGTGGGGGGGGGGCAACCAAAAATAATGTTAAAAATAAGACATAATAAGAAATTTTTATGCATTTTTTGGCCTTTTGGAAAAATTCCTCTCTTTTTCTCAGATTTAGGGGGAGCGCTGCGCCCCCCCCCCCCGCCTACGTGCTTGTACTCATGTAATGGAGAACAGTAACACATTTTTAATGATAGTTACTGCCATTAAACACTCAAACCAATATTTTTCAATTTAAAGGTTCCTTACTCTTAGTTTTAATTCTTCTTAGTAAATTCTGTCGAAGTACGTTAGAAACTATCTCAAATGATACCCGGTACCATCACAGCTTATTTTGAAATATGTTGCATGATTACTGTTGGGTGAACTATCAACTTCATTTTTACTTATTTTAACCAAATGATGGGATGACATTTGAACTTCTGGTGTCCAAATAATCGGAATTTTGCCACAACGTCTGTCAAAGACGCTTGCAGTATACTATAGCAGTGTGGCAGTGGTTTAATTTCAATGAATGGGCCTACCCTTTTTATGTTATACCTTTTATATTATGCTATATTTGTGATTTTAAAATTTAAGCCCGTTATGCCCAATATTCAAAACGCATTTTGAGGTGTCAGTTTAGCTCAAATTTGATTGAATTCTACTTTCATGAAACAAAAATATTTATTTATTGGGCGGTGGGGGTAATGTGGTAGGCATGTGGTGTTGCGGCCTTGGCTTTATTAATATAGAACCCACCCATTATAAATTTAAATGAACGTAATATAAATGAAGTTGTTTATTATATATTTAATGATTTCAAGAAACAATGCACATAGAGGTCAATGTATGACTGGTTGAAATGGTTAAAATTAAAAATTATTTCAAGAAAAAGCAAATTTTTCAAATAGTTGCAGTAAAATTGCATTTTAAAAATTCAAAAATTTATATAAATCCAGTTTGGATACACAATAGCATTTTAATTTCAAAGGGAAATCAGGACAACTTTTTCGGAAAGAGTATTACGAGAATTGTATAGTATTTTTAGCCATTTTTTACTATTGTAAGCCAATTTAGACAGGCCGGTCAAAATAAACACTGGTAGAGATTAACTTACCCAGAAATAAGAACATCAAGAAAACAGAGTAGTGCATGGTTCGATGGGGCAACAATTAATGTCGTCTAATTAAGGTCTAAAAATATAATTAAAATATTATTACGTTAATAATTATTAACAACATGTTAGTAGTCAAGGCCGCAGCAGACAACGATATTTTTACTCTGTGCCTTCCCTTCCCAAAAATTTTTCTGGCTGCGGCCCTGAAAAGAGATTATTTATTTATTTTGTATTTTGTAGGTGCCTAATTTTTTTAAGTTTTGGTGTGAACAGTGTGATGTATATATAAATACCTAATACTAGTATGTAGTTACTGGTAACTTTTAAACCATACCTATTTTAACGAATATAAATAATAAAAGACTTTGCGAATACTTTAGAGAAGATGCACTTCTTTATGCAATTTCTTCCTGTTGGAGTGTAAATGAATGCAAGTAATATCGCAGCAAACGCTTGGTAGTGAAATGAAAATTTCTAGTATTTATATAATGACGTTATCTCTATTTTGCGCGCAAATAAATGCAATCAATTGTGTAATTAATTGGATTTACATAAAATGCATTAATTCATTTTCAATTAACCATGTTTTTTAAAAAATTTCAAGTGGCTAAATTTTATTTATCAGCTTCATAAACAAATTTTTAGTATTAAAAATTTTATTTTTATACACTGCTGTAATAATTTTACATATCAATAACAACATTCTAATCAAAAATTTGTAAATGGTTTTTGTAATATCTATTATTATTATGCTTGTACAATATCTCCCAGAAAACACTTCATTGGCAAAAAATGGCTTTTATGACACTGTTTACACACGTGTGATCATAACAACTATTTTGCTATCAATTTTCACCACGTAAAGGTGAACTGGCTTTTAACGAGGCGTTTTTGTTAAAGGTTTTACAAAGGATTTGGAAAATGCCAAAGCATATTTATATATATCGTACTTGAAGGATAAGATTATTCGATTTTTAAGACTATTTGTAGGATACAAAATAATGCACTCACTTCTAATCCTCGGTATTGTCAGTACTATTTGGCCAACGTGCGACATTATCTCAATTTTTGTCGTTACATTTCATTTATCGATTTGCGTTAGGCAAATAAGAGTATTCGTTTTAGTTAATCGGAAACCAGGCCATGTATTCAGAATATTTTCGTTAGATAAGGTTTTTAATACTGAAATGATAATTATGCTATGTATATTTATGTTGCGCAAATGTGTAGCATTGAGTGTATTTTTACTTTATTGCATAAGACAACGACAGTAACATCTCAAAGTGTCATTTATCGTTCAAACTGTGAGACAGCATGAAGAACACAATAACACAAGTATTTTGGTCGAATAGCAATTAACAATGAACTGTTTAATGTGAAGGTTTATTATTTAGTATTACAATTATATTATGTAAATGCCTAAAATCTAGCATGCTATCTGGTAGAAATTTAAAAATATTTAAATCTCTAAAGAATTATATTATGATGTACTGAAACTGAAATCGAGCATACTACTCCCACCATAAATGTTTCAATGAACTTCATTAGTACTAGATTATAATGTTGTAATTTAGAAAAAATACAAGTAGTCTGATAGCTGCTATTGTCATGAAACAATTGGTTAAAAACTTTGATGGTTTTAATCGAAAGAAACGAAGTGCTTTTACAGTGAAAAACGTTACATTTCGACTGAAAACTGGCAAAATATTCATTCGCCTTCATCTGAAAATACTCTTTTTATTCTATTTTGTCCTTATTGTTTAACCAGAAAGAGTCCCATGCTGGCCTATTTTGAAATAAACCTTGACCTACAATATCGTTAAGTGTTTCGATTTTCATCAAAATCAGTTGATTGGTTATCGAGATATTTATCTTTACTACTATTCAATATTTGCACTTATTGTTAAATGAATACATTAAAATTAAAAACTGACTTAGGCGAAATGAATGTTTTCCTCTACAGTGTTATTTTGCTTAAAGTTTGCATTAAAATAGCTTTCAAATCTACTTTCTGTTACAATACGGGCCACCGGCCACTATTTACACCATACACATATCAAAGTAATATGTACAACTGTCTGCTTCTGACTCAAAATAGTAATCGACTCTACTAAATCTCTGTTTTATTTAGGTATGATTGTTGCAATAATGTCAATTTTGGAATTACAGTAAATTAACACAATTCTAATAAAAAGTAAACTTATTCTGTTCTTTTATAATTATCTCATTTCTTCAATTGCAATAACCTTGAAATTTATTAGGAGTTGTAGACATCTGGCTTTCCTGCAAATTCTCCGTTGATGAAGTAATTGTGTTCCAGACCTCCATTGACGAGGATACATCTAAGTGGTCGGAATTCGACTCTACCGGATTGGATGAAACTAGATTCCATGCACCGATTGAGCCAAATGTCTGCATCCGAGCTATGCTTGTATTCCCCGAGGATCCAATTGAAGACTTTGTTGTCTTTCCTGTTCACCCTGTTGAAACCCAAGATACGGTCTTAAGTATGTTAACTAGACTAGCCGTAATCCTAAGGTGTCATCATGCACTTATACTTCTTCCCCATCACAGCTCCTCACATAATAAGCCTTTCAACCAGAGTTCTATTTTAGCCGGCTTTTTTACATTTTGCCCACCCACCCGGGCAAAAGGGGCAAAGGGGGAAAAAGGGGCAAAAAGTCTAAATCGTAGTTCATCTACCAAAATAGATGTCGCATCGATGTCTCTTCGTTTATATGTACCTAAAAACAGGCTTACTAGAATATCATCAACTCCGAATTTCAATGGCAAACAGTTAGTTTACTTGCGTGAGTTAAGTTTGAAATTTTTTTGTGCTATTTTTAAAACCTTAATTTTACTTTTGCCCCTTTTGCCCCTTTTGCCCACTAGCCACCTGACATTTTGCCCGCCCACTGGCCACTTTTGCCCCCTAGCCACCTAGCCACTACCCACCGGCCAGTTAAACTCTGCTTTCAACTTTACCAATCCAAAATAAATTTCTCTGGGAACTTGAGTAAATTCGAACATTTGAAAATCA
This sequence comes from Tomocerus qinae, assembly GCA_020055645.1. Lineage (NCBI taxonomy): Eukaryota > Metazoa > Arthropoda > Collembola > Entomobryomorpha > Tomoceridae > Tomocerus > Tomocerus qinae. The sequence goes on from CM034546.1 coordinate 77,809,712, forward strand.
TGCTAATCCATTCAATTTTCTAATTTCAAAAACATAATTTTGCCTACTTAACGCTACCGATTTTGATTACTAGAAACTCATGGAATTTACAAAAATTTTCTCTACAATTATGTTGAAAAGTAGTAAAAATAGCATATTTGGTTACCACATATCTCTGAGAGGAATGACAAAGTCCTCAGTGTACATGGAGTAGAATCGGGAAGTGATGAGCGGGACTTTGGTCTCATAGATCGGCATGCAGAGTCCAAGCACCGTAGCGAACATTTTGTACTGCCAGTCGATGACCCAATTGAAGGAATACTCTCTCTCTGCCTGCTCTTGGTGATAGAATATTTCAGTTTCCTTGCTTTCACCATTCTTTTCCCGTTTCAAGAACACCCACGCAGTATCCTAACACAGTTATAAGTTCCTCTATTATTTCAACATTATACTCTATGATTATATTTCATTTAGTTTAGAATGCACCAGAGGGAAAGAGATGTCATTTTCTTTAAAACGATAAAAATTAATAGTTACGCTAGTTGTGTCAGTATTTTTGAATAACATCGTGTTTCTTGAATTATTATTTTTGCAGTCATTAAGGGCTAGCCGAATGTGTTTCCAAAAGTCTCGTTCCGGGTGATTTTTTAGAGGCACTGAAATGAAATCAGTTTCGTTCTAAGATATTGTGTCGAGGTTGAGGTTGAGACAAACGACTTATTTTATATTCAAACAAACCACAACCACCTACTTGGAAACCGATTGAGGATAAAAGGAAAGTAAAAAAAGAACGTACTTCCAGCAACAGGAGCAGACGTTGTGACGTCTTGCCTGTTGTTGAAGTATTTCGTGTCGGTGAGATAATGTTTGATCGGAAAACATTTTTGATAAATTTTTTGGGGACTCTGAAACAAGCTGAACAAAATACACTTTCAATGTCATCCAAGATGACCGACTTCCAACGGTCGTCATCCGTCCATGCCGGCTGTTTGTAGCCGAGAGACGATTGAAACAAATTGCATGATTCTACATCGTCTGGTTCAGCTGTCTTACACGTGTCTGCATAAATAGAAGGTCTAATCGTTTAACATGAATTTATGAGTAAATACCATTTATTACACTCGTTATACTACAAAATCAGTTTACTTCACCCCACCCTTGTACTAAATAATATTGTATGTGGTCATCAATACGATGTATATCTTTTTAACCCCTGAACGGTTTTTGATTTAAAATAGTATACATACCCGTCTGTCCCGTACATCTCCGGGCCTATAATTCTCAGTTTTCCGATTTTAAAATATGGGACAAAGTTTCAAAAACTGGACTTTTCCCAACATGAAAAAGTATTTTCGAAAATCTGTTCGGTCCAAATTAAAAAGATTATAAAACTACATTTTGGGGGCATATTAAGCATTTTACCCCTGCTAAGTTTCAAAGGTCAACTTAGTCTTGTGACGAATTTCCCCATCTGAGGTATCAATCGAAAGCTAACAAGGACCCCTATGTCGCTATTAAGGGAATTATTTTGGCTAATAATGACCTCCTGAAGAATTTAAAGGTCATAAATTGCATAATATTATATTTCATACACACCATTTTTCACCAAAACCCGTTCAGGGGTTTAAAATATATTTTGCTTTCCTTTTACAGAGATAACTAATGACAGGGTTAAAACTCATTTTTTCCTGAAAGTTGTTTGTTCCTATTGCCATGTAGAGAGAAGGAAATGACATTTTGGAGGCCATAGGGATGACCATTTACCTATATAGCAAATAAAATCAGTCAATTAGAAAAGGGTTTGAAAAAACTAAAGGGAAGTATATATTTCTAAATAGTTAATTAGTTAATCCCAAAATGTCAAAGTATAGGTAGTGGGTTTAGAGCTGTTAAAAGTTAATAAAGCATCAAATTATATCACCTTACCTGAGGCTTGAGGGAGTTGGATACAATTTTGTTCAGCCATATTGAAGTTGATGTCCATCTCAATGACATCGGGTATCGGTCTATTCTTTCGCCTTGCCTTTGCTACGCGGTCAAAAATGACTTTATTTGTTACTGGATCCAATGGATATGCAAACACATTTTCTCCTGTCTCTTCGAACAACACTTCCAACTCTGCGGCGAGCGTCAGCCCTTCTTTTATCTTGCCGTAGTATTCTTTTTGCTTATTGAGTGATGCTCTTCGAGCAACAGGGAGTTCCCGGGCAGCATTGTCATGTTCAGTAATTACTCTTGCTATTTTTCCACGCAACTCTGAGTAGTGATATGGCTCTTTTAGTAACTGCTCTCTATGCTCGAACTCCCGATCCTTATAACCCCATACTAGTGACTGTATTCTTTTAAAATTTCTACTTGTTGTTCGCAAATCCTCAAATATTTGATTAGTTCGGTCTGGTGTGGCCTTGAAGTCCGCGTATATTCCAGTAGTGGCTGTAAAAACGTCTTTAATATGAGTCTGAATTGCAACCAGATTGTCTAACTTTGTCTTCTCTTTTCCTATTTTCCTCCGTTGGTTCATTAATTGACTTTTTCTTGCAGGAAGCGTAGCAGGGTCACTTATTTCGGTATCTAGTTTGGCGATGGTACTTGCCATGTCGGTCTGTTTCTGAGTAAGTTTTAGTACTAAAGGAGATGCAGTTCGGTCGACCATAAAATCTAAGTGCTTCGTATATAGAAGGTCGAGGGCATCTCTGCCTCTGCTCATACTGTAGTCAATGCCGTTGCGATTGGTCAAAGAGATACCTTCAGAACCACAGTGTTTGGGTTCTATTCGGATGGGGTAGTCGTTCATAAGAATTTCTCGAGCGAATTCTCTTGCTCTTTTCTGCTCTTCGGTATATCCTGATTCGTCGAGTTCTCCCGTTGCAGGGTTCACTTTCATTAAATTGCTGTATCCTAATTTACAAAAGGTTCCTTCAGTTGCAGAAGCAGGAGGAATCACAATCATTTTCTGATAGTCTTTGTGAAATAGGCAAGGATCTTCTCCGAAAATAATCAAAGATGTGGCGTTGACATACAACTTTTCTCGAGGATCCCAATAAGGTGCCATGAAAAGTTGCATCCACGGTTTGCGAAAATAATCGTCTGGGTTTCCCATCAGTTGGATCGCTTGTAGCTGGTAACGGGTGTAATTTAACTTCAGTAATTTGTTTTGTAAAGGCGTCACATATTATGTTATTTATTATATCGAGTGGAAATTCCATATTATGCAATTAACCATTCAAACAGTTTCGGGCTACGGACTTTTGCACGACCTTCTTCAGCTTTCTACAGAGAATGCTCAGGAATTCCATCAACTGTGAAGGGAAAGATCGTGCTTGCGAGTAAAATTTTAGATATTTTTGCACCTTTACATTTCCTAGTCCTACCACATATTAATAATAATAATATATTAAATTGTACAAAGTTCCGCGGACGAGGCAATTGGCTCAAAAGTTGAAAAAGAAAAATTGTATGTTCATTTGTCAAACCGCCACCAAAAATTTCTAGCTGTGCCCGTGGCCTTAGAAAGAGATGTTTCTGTCTGTCAATAAGACATTATGTAAAATAATTTTTCGTTTTCCAATTAATGCTAACGTAGTCACTTAACGCTATCAGTTCTTGAATATATACTCTGACATTTTGTCAGTGGACGTTATTATTGTATTATTATGCATTTATTTTCGAAATTCGACGGAATAACAAACTTTGTCGACGTTTTTATGTTATTAATTAATGTAAATAAAGTTGGATTACCACTCGATGTGATTCCTTGTGTATGGCTGCACCTCCGGGTGGAACGTTATACATTTCACATTTGTGGTTATAGATCTGCATTATAGGGGATTCGTAGACAAGGCCGAATGTTGTCGTGTTGCTAAAATACAAGAACGCCCTGCGAATCCACCCAAAAATTTCAATTAGGAATTAAGGATATATTATTATCAATTAAATCAACGAAAATATATCCGTACGGTCCGTTGATGCAGATGTAGACGTTGACAAGTGTTCCGAGATTATAGAAACGGACAAATTTGGGGTCTGCAGGAAATACTATTTGCCTTCCCCCTTGACCACCCTGGAAAACCATTACGTAGGGTTTATATAACTGACTTGCATCACATAAACCGGAGTATGTTGCACCCAATTCCTTAAATAGAATTGTGAACACGAATATTATTATGTGCACAAAAACTTTCATTTTTCTTCTATCGTAACTTCACAATTTCAAATTAGCTTCAATTTCGGAACTCACAAACATTTGTGTCATTCTCACTCTTTGGTAAATATGCCAACTGAAATAATAGCCTTAGTATAATCTAATAGAAAAATAATTAAGTGGAATGAATGGCTAGATAGATATTTACTTAAAGGGTCAGTGACATTTTATTATCCAATGTTTATTATTAGAGCTGTGTTACAAAATTACCATCCTTTGTGCTCCAAACAATCCCATTATAGTGGTATTATATACACGACACGACCTTAATAATTTGAACAAAGACGTTAATGCTGGCATATAAAGAATTATAATTCGTTTTATGCAACATTTTCATTAACAATTTAGTAGACAAATGAGGAGACAAATGTTTTTAGGCTACTATTTTGGGGCAACTAGTTCCGAGACTGGATTTTGGAGACCCAAGGACCCATTCGCCTAAAATACGCTAAAAATTGAGGCGAAATGACCGTTCTGGTAAAAATTTTCTGTCATTACAGATTTTTAATTTTCCAGCTTGAGAAGTATATTATTTAGTATCTTGTATTTCTAGTGATTCAGATTTCATTTCACCTAATATTATTTAGAAATCCTACATTCAAACAAAATATTTCATCATCTCTGATATCAAATGTTTTCATCATGCGTAATATATTATTTGCATAGTAAACTGATGGTAGCTTATTCTAGTTTACAGCTGCATTTTACATATGCAAAACCCGTGACGTAATGTGTCCTGTGTCCTGATTGCACAATATACCATTTTCACTCCTACCGTATCTGCCCCAGAACTACACTTTAGGTAGCCTTGGCTGTGTTAAACAATTCGGATTTTTTAAGTTCGCTCCTATCTGTATGTGAAACTACACCATCGTCCCCTGCTGTAACCTATAAATAGTCTAATTTTCAGATGAAGTTTTCATGTGCCGTCTCGATTACATAACAACGGTTTTATTAGTTTATATAGATAGGTAAATGAAAGGTGATCTATCCAATTCTATTTTCAAATGTTATGTAATCGAGAAGGCTCATCGTCATCTCGGTGGTCCAAAGTCCAAAACAAAATATTTCTACTCTTGGTTTTTAAGCATGAAAAAAATAAAGCTTTAAACTCCACATTGCCAATTTAAAATAGCGAAATTAAAGCATTTTTATCGTCCGAAGTAAATCAGTCGTTTCAGGTCGTTAATGAATTTTTTCATGAGTTGATTTGCATAAGGAACTCGCTTCCGCATTACCTAAAACACTATAGACGGAAGAATAAAATTTTGCAATAAATAAGAAATTTTCGTGTTAAATTGCGATTTTAAACATGGGAATTTGGCCTTTAGCTTCCTCATTTTTAATGATTGCAATTGATCACTGAATTTTTATTACCTATAACCTATGTTGTTGCAAATTTTGTTGTCTTTCCAATGGGGGTTATCTTATTTTTGTAGCAGCTTCTGTTAAGGAGTTGAAGGGCTTTAACCGTTTTCATGTATTTATCAAACATTATGTCATTATGTGTCATTATAATAAATGTTGTCATATAGGGACAGCAGCAATTACTGTTGGTAATTTTGGTAATCAATGTTTGTTTGTCATCTTTGTCAAGCTTTATGAAGCATATTCAGACAACCTATATATTTTGTTAGTTTTTTGCCCTAGTCACCAGGTATTATTGTAAGTATTAAGATTTTAAGGATAATTACATATCATTATTCCATTCCGATGCCGATAATTAAATAAAGAACCTTCCCAAATCTAGAATTGCACTTTACACTAAGGAACTCTAGATACAGTCGTTTCGTTGTTCTTGGATGATTTTTACTTTACGTTGATATGCATCACAAAAGCAAAATATTTTTCTGTTTCAAAACATTTTTGACTTGAAATAATTATTTGTAAAATGTTTTTGTCAATGTGTAGCATTGTGTGTGAAATAATTTGTGCTCAACTTTGCATTCCTTATAATTGGAACAGAAAATTGCTGGTATTCAAATCAAAATCTACAAAATTTATATACATTTGGTATTTAAATGTCGCATTTCAGTGCTTCCAAACGGCTGTATTATACGTCAGGTTTTACATTTCTTTGCGTTCCCCAACAACGAAAACATTTTATTTACTCATTCATTTCCTTTGGATGAATGGCCATACACTATTCACAGTTCTTCAAGTGAATACCTTCATTAACCGGATTTTAATTCTCGACTGTGTCAACCAGCTAATTAAATTTTCTCTTAAAGGTATAAAAACCCTCCGTCCAAAACCAAGTATATTAATAGTAATAATAATTATAATACAAAAAATATAATTTGTAATTGCATCTTTTAATGGATTTTGATAAAATTATGGCATTTAATTTTCAGTGACTCCACTTTTGGATCCGCGTTCCATTGCAAAACTAAAATTAATATTTGCTTTCTTCGTCATCAACCTTTTACCAATTATTCCTTTTGCGGTGGCAATTTTTATTAAATTTAGCAATGGAAGTCACTACATGTATTCTTTACTACTTCCAAGTAGAAGCATTATTCTTTTCATAATTTTTGCTATATTCGAAACTATTGTGGCAGGATGGAATGGAGTTTTGTTTTTCTGGAATGTCATCTTTCATATAAGCTATCTGTTCTATTCGGTTTCATATCTACAAATACTCAGGTGGGTATGTCAATAATGTCAAACTTATATACTAATATCATTTTAAAAATAAAACCACAATTTATGTCGAATTTCGAAAGTGATGTAAGAAAAGGATAATGGAATGATTGTTTAATGTGTAGAACCAAAATAAAGAGGTGTGACAAAACAGAATTTGTGAAATCCTACCGACACCTTCAAGTTCTTCATAGTAGATACACTGAATGCCATACAAATATTTTTATGCCACTTCACAAGTTTACTCTAGTTTTCACTATTGTAACGAGCAATTACGCAGTTGTCTCTTTACATAAAGACCCCACCACTGAGTTATGGAATTATGCCATTCTCATATTGGCTTCCATTTTGTTTCTTGGATACCTGATTCTGTTTTGTAACATGACAGGTAAAATATTTGAACTCTCCAAAAGATTCCAGAAACACTGTTTATTCGTTGACGATAACAAAAAACTGGCAGAGGCAATGTATCGATCCTGCATACCTATGAAAGTTGATGTGGGCTCACTCTACCCATTCAGACGACTGACAGTAATTAAGGTCCTTGCCGCAATCCTTCTGTGGACAGCTCGTCTATGTATCATTAAGTAATTAACAGAATGGATTGTAAATGAATGAATGGGGGAACGTCAGTGAACAATATCCGAGAGCATAGAACACTTTGATTAAAACAAATTGATATGTACAGACATTTATTATTACCTTGCTATTATTTTGGTTTCCGCTTCAACGCCTCGAGTCGCATATCGCATATATTTGGTGGTCATCATTAGTCATCAAGGAAATCAATTACTGAAGTCATTAACCAAATTTGTCGCTATTACAAGACACTACAATTTTGTCAACTAAGAGTTACCTAGGTACTTTTGCAGGTCGATAACAAACAAATATTTCGTTCTTATCATGTCTGCATGTCTAACCATGTAGGCTAAAGTACTTACAATTACTGTGTAATAATTATACATATTTACGCATTATGATATTGTATTAATTGACCATTGCCGTTGATAATGGATTAAATGTCTGTCTGTGTAAGTGTGTATCTTAAAACTATGTGAAACGGATTTTTAGAAATTTTGACCTTATAACATCGTTTAAAATATAAAATACTGGGCATTATTATATTTAAGGGTGATATTTATGAACATGACTATCCAAACCAACATATTGTAAAATCAGAGTTTGGTATGGTAATTTTTTAACAGACAGCAGACGAACGGACGCAGAGCGTGGCAAAGTGGCAATCCATATAGGCTAGTTTTATTACTTTTCCTTAAGCTGGTTAAAGCTAAATGTATTTAACCGAAAATATTTGCGAAGCTGACTACGTTTAGTGCTTTAGTAAATTATTACTTTGTGAAGACACACAAGTAGAAGCATAATTATTTGCTGTGCGTAACAGGTTTGTGCCTTCTTCATTTCATTTTCGATAAAGAGCAATACAAAAGCTAAATGTTCTATAAATAAAAAAGAAGCAGACCTTGGAATTCCGCTTGCATTTATGCATGTCTACGTGCTAGGTTGCTAACTATATAGATTTCCCACTAATCTTCTTATTTTACCAGCCCATCTTCAAGTATCTTTTCCACGGTATGCGTCTAATTTTGCAACACCTAAGCTGTTGAGCGCCTTTTGGTTGATCAGTTGATCATTTAATTTCTGCTGTTTAAATCTGTCATTTTACAAATACGATATATGTACGCACTCACACCTTGAACTGTATAAATCTTTAATAAAACACGAATTTCAGTCGGTTTATAATTTTATAAAACACCTGCTTTTAGATTATTGTAGGTTCTAATTGGTTATCCTCTTCGGAAGATGCCGAAACCAAAAACTGAATACCAACGAGCTTCAGATCTTTTGAAGATCATAGACGAGTTGGACATTGTGGAATTTAATCGAACAACTTATTCACATTTCGCCTTATATATTTCTGATGGATTGTGTGTGCATGTTCTAGGACCGGATAAAAAGGATAACGACAAGTCTTATGGAACTAAGTCAGCCGAATATCTCATTAAAATTGCCAAAGGAGACCTAGTTCGTGTAAATAACGGGATATACACTGCAGCCCTTCTCAGAGTTAAACCGAGACCGAGAAAGGAGTGCATTGACAAAGCTTCCGCTGGTCTTACAGACGAAAACGGTGAATTAAAAGTTGGGAAGACAATTAAAGTCAAATACGATCTTATTAGCGACAATAACTGTGAAGGTTATGCTACATATTGGAAATACAATCATAAATCCGGATGGAGTGCACAAGCGCAAGTATTATAATTACACTCATTCCTTTAAATTAAACATTATTTAGCAGTTTAAGTTCATTTATTCATATTTTACAGCTATTGAAGAATTTGAATGCATTTTATGAATTTTAAGGCTGTAGCAATGGTTGGAGTGGGGCATGTCGGATACTTGGCAAATACTACCCGACGAATTTGCGAGAATTCAAAAGCAGGATGGGAATCTTTGTACAATGAGGCTCCTCCGGAACTCAAGCCGGTGGCTTTGGTAGCTACCGTACCTGTAGATGCAGTTAGAAAAACAGCTAAAGCTACATCTGCAACCGTTAATTTTATTTCAGGAGCAGTAAGATCGGCTTTTGAATTTACTAAATTATAATAAACTAAATTTACACAAACAAGGCTGTATTTCACAAAAGTTAATTCAATTCAATTGTAAGTTGTAGCTTTAATTTTATGTTTGATGTTAATAAATTTAAACAATGTTGCAAAGTAGTAGTTAGTTATAAACATTAAACATTTACCTTTGTTTTCACTAGGACTAATAAAATGTATGTGTTTATACATACTTTATATAATAGCAGGTTAACATTTTTCGGTGGCAGCCTGAAAATGTATATTACGTATTTGATACCTTAAGGAACGTATAGTCTTTCGTTCGTTCGTCTTACTGACTGCAAAAAAAGCATCTACAATTACTTATATTATACTATTTCTCCGCCATTTAAAGTTAATGTATTCACTCAGGCATCGAAAATTTTTGGCAATTTTGTTACTGCATGATATTATCATGGTAATTGAATTATGCTCCGCCCACTTTCTGAAATTCCGTCCTGTTAACAACGTTACTGTAGAAAATCCGGATAAAACAGACTGGTTGCTATTATAAAATGTTCATATGCGATCTTAATTTTTTGCATTTACAGTTTTTAAATAATTTTGTCATCAAAAACTTATTTAAAAAAATTTAACTACACATTTTTATTATTTGTTTCCATTTTTTAAAAATCGAAGCTTCGAAATATATCCCGACGTACAATAACGTTGTATGCTTCTATATCGACTACAAACTTATTATTCTGTTAAATTTATTAAATTATCTGATGTTGTTTGACCTTCTTGAATTGCAATGACCTTAAAATTTATTAGGAGTTGTAGACATCTGGTTTTCCTGCAAATTTTCCGTTGATGAAGTAGTTGTGTTCCAGACCTCCATTGACGAGGATACATCTAAGTGGGCGGAATTCGACTCTGCTGGATTGGATGAAACTAGATTCCATGCAACGATTGAGCCAAATGTCCGCATCCGAGCTATGCTTGTATTCCCCGAGGATCCAATTGAAGACTTTATTGTCTTTCCTGCTCACCCTGTTGACACCAATGATACTGTTTTAAGTATGGTAGCTAGACTAGCCGAAGTACAAGAGGGTCATCACTTATATTTATTCCCTATGCCAGCTTCACACATTTCAACTTCGTCAAGCCATAATAAAATTTACTGGGAGCTTGGGTAACTTCAAACATTTGAAAATCATGCAACATTTTCTACAAATGAGTTACAACGTAGCAATAACATAATTGGTTATCCACCAGATATCTCTAAGAGGAATGACAAAGTCCTCAGTGTACATGGAGTAGAATCGGGAAGTGATGAGCGGGACTTTGGTCTCATAGATCGGCATGCAGAGTCCAAGGACCGTAGCGAACATTTTGTACTGCCAGTCGATGACCCAATTGAAGGAATATTCTCTCTCTGCTTGCTCTTGGTGATAGAATATTTCAGTTTCCTTGCTTTCACCATTCTTTTCCCGTTTCAAGAACACCCACGCAGTATCCTAACACATTTATAAAATCCACAATTATTTCAACCTTATACTCTATAATACTCTATGGTAATATTCCATTTAGTTTTGAACGCATGAAATAAAAATAACAGGGAAAGTGCTGTCAATTTACTTAAAACGATTTAAAAAAAATTACGCTAGTTGTGTCGGTATTTTTGAATAGCAGCATGTTTCTTGATTTATTTTTTATACAGTCATTAAGGGCCAGTCGGATGTGTTTCCAAAAGTCTCGTTCCGGGTGATTTTTTAAAGGCGCTGAAATGAAATCAGTCTGGCTCATTGAATATTGGGTCGAGCAGGTTGGGACAAGTAGATCCAACCAAATAATCTAATTGCAGACCGATTTAGAGGATAAAAGGAAAGTAAAAAAGAACGTACTTCCAGCAACAGGAGCAGGCGTGGTGACGTCTTGCCTGTTGTTGAAGTATTTCGTGTCGGTGAGGTAATGTTTGAATACTCGGAAAACGTTTTTGATAAACTTTTTGGGGACTCTGAAACAAGCTGAAGAAAATACACTTTCGATGTCATCCAAGATTGCTGACTTCCAACGGTCGTGGTCCGTCCATGCCGGCTGTTTGTAGCCTAGAGACGATTGAAACAAATTGCAATCCTCCTCTGGTTCAACTTTCGTACATGTTTCTGCATAAATAGAAGTTCCGATCGATAAAAATAGATTTTAAGATCGCTTTTTATTAGAAGTTAGAGTGCATATCTTAACCTAAAAATAGAGGGGGAGGGATATTTATCAGGCCTCACGATATCATAACTCAGACTAGACTGAGAGGCAGTACCGTATTTCGAAAATGAAACAAATACCCTAAAATGAAATAAAATCGCGCAAAGCGAGAATGTTTTTGGTATTTTGAGAAAAAACTCTTGTTTTTGGTTTTCGGAGGTGCATTTGTCCCCTATGCATCCCTCAATAAAGCTTGCTGAAAAAGGATATTTGTGGTCATACTTTCTAAACGGTAACAACAGTCAGAAAGACGATACTAGCGTAGTCGATCAAATGTCAAATGAGCCTAGAATTAAATTAGTATCAAGATAGGACATCCTATTAAAAGATATTGTATTAAAAATAAAATTGTAAATTGAATTTATGTTATATCATTTGAATGGGATGTCCAGTCTTAATAATAAATTAAACTAGGTTTAATTATAATTAAGTAAAATTAAGTTGCTTATCAGACTACTTTTAATTGATGATGTTAGTATCATCTCTCAAGTTACCGTTGAGTAATTATCATGTAATTATGAATGACCACAGATATCCCTCTCAGTTTGATATCCCTTTCGGTCTACCACATATGTATGGATCATTAATTAGATATTCTTATCTGACAATTGGCTAGCTTTTATCTCTGTCTTATTCAATTTTTGGAAATTAGAAAAAAATAATATAAACTTTTATTTTTATATTACCAACCTTATTCTTTGAAGTATTCCTTTCAAATTATATAATAATATAATAACATATTACCTATCCTGAATCGAATTTTTAAAACAATTTTCTTGTTTTATATTTTCAACAACCTTATCAAGGTTCTTGGGTTTTGAACTTTACGACATGCGACATCCATAAAAATGACACAAAGAATTTCGAAAAGGTATTTATTAAGAATTAAATTATATCACCTGAGGCTTGAGGGAGTGGGGTACAATTTAGATCAGCGGTATTGAAAATTTTATCCATCTCAATGACACCGGGTATCGGTCTATTCTTTCGTTTTGCCTTTGTTACACGGTCAAAAATGACTTTATGCGTTACTGGATGCAATGGATATGCAAACGGATTTTCTCCTGTTTCTTCGATCAACACTTCCAATTCTGCGGCGACCGTCAGTGCTTCTTTTATTTTGTCGTAATATTCTTTCGTCTTCATTATTGCTGCTCTTCGAGCAGCAGGAAGATCACGGGCATAATTGTTATGTTGAGCAATTTCATATGCTATATTTCGTTGCAACTCTGAGTAGTGATATGGCTCTTTTAGCAACAGCTGTCTATAACGTAATTCCTCTCTCCTTGTAACCCACATTCTATCTTGTTTATAATCATATACTTTACGTGTTTTTGACAAATCTTCATCTATTTGTTTGATTCGGTCTGTTTTCCCGGTTATGTCCGCGAAGATTCCCGTCGTCGATGCGAAAATATCTTTAATATGAGTCTGAATAGCAACCAGATTGTCCAATTTTGTCTTTTCTTTAATTATATTCTTCCGTTGATTTTTTAATTGACTTTTTCTACCAGGAAGCGTGGTAGGGTCATTTATTTCGGAATCCATTTTGGAGAGGGCATTTCCCATATCGATCTGTTTTTGAGCTATTTTAAGCACCAAAGGAGATGCCGTTCGGTCGACCATAAAATCTAAGTGCTTCGTATATAGAAAGTTGAGGTCATTTTCGCCTCTTTTCAAACTGAAATAAATACCGTTGTTCTCGGTCCAATAAATACCGTGAGCACCACAGTGTTCCGATTCTATTCGGATGGGGTGGTTGTTCATAAGAATTTCTCGTGCATATTCTCTTTCTATTTTCTGCTCTTCGGTATATCCTGATTCGTCGAGTTCCCCCGTTGTAGGGTTTACTTTCATTAGATTGCTATATCCCAACTTACAATAGGCTCCTTCAGTTGCAATAGCAGGAGGAAAAACCAGTATTTTTTGGAAGTCTTTGTGAAACATGCAAGGGTCGTCTCCGAAAATAATCAATGATGTGGCATTGACAAACAACTTTTCTCGAGGGTCCCAGTAAGGAGCCATGAAAAGTTGCATCCACGGTTTGCGATAATAATCGTCTGGGTTTCCCATCAGCTGGATCGCCTGTAGCTGATCACAGGGGCAAATTTTACTTTGTTAATTAGTTATTTAAAACGTCAAAAATATTATATAATTTGAGTTCTAAGACCATTCCATAATATATAAAATTAACAATTGGGCTAAACGGTCGACTTGTGCACCTTCTTTCATTTCCCTACAGAGAAAGTTCTGAAATTTTAGCACTGTACAGATAAATGTGAAGCAAAAGGTCGTGTCATCATTTAAGACATCATTGCAAATGAGCTTATTGGTGATCAGAACTAGGGCATCCAGTCTCGGGTAGTTTTGGCCAGTCCCGGGAAATGAGACTTCCCGGGAATTTCCCGGGAAATTCCCGAGACTGAAGAATTCCTACATTTAGCACTAAAAATTTCCAAATTTTTATTTAAAAATGGTGAATATTTTATTTATTTTAATGCCGTCAACAAAACTTGGATTAAAATTTTTATTGCAATAATGTGACTAGCCTTTAATGCAATAAATTTCAATTTATACCTATGAATTTATTCCAGAAACGAAAAAAGAAGTCTCACTTATCCAGCTGGTTCTGTTGGCGTGTTGTATACTCTAAATGACATTTCAGAAGCACGACTAGGCACATACTAAATACGCTACGCTACGGCTACCACCTATGGCATACTATCTAATACTAATCGTCGGGTGTTAGATGTGTATTAGTTAGATCATTAGATAAAATTATCATGTCTTGTGGGTAGAAAACTGGTAGAAATGCCATTGAATATAATGTTTCTGCTCTTCTAGGACTAATTCTTAAATAAATATTTAAATTAATAGCTATAATATAAGACTGTGATCATTCTAAAGAGATTTTGAATTCTTTTTTGTCATTATTATCGATGTCAAATAAAATTTCATTGGCTGGGTTTGCTTACGTGATGCAGTCAGTATTTTCTCGGTTTCAAAGAAATAGGATATTAGGGGAAGGGGGTCCTTCTTAAATTTTCACTGTGCTTTTGAGTCATTTAAATTTGCTAAAAGTTAAATGGCTTTTAAGATTTGTAATTGACTGGCAAGGTAAACCTAGAATTCGATGGAACGGATTAGCTGTCTTGTTTAGTAAATACACCCTAATTGGAAAATTGTGTTAGACATATTTAAATATTTCAATAAAGGTTTGACAATTAATAAATAAAATAATATTGGGAGTAGAAACATAAGTTACTAATAATACCTTTCACACTCACATGCTAATAGTCTATAGCGTAAATATTTTCAAAACCAATTTTTATGAAAAATATTGTTCTCTAAAATGTTTAAATTAAGTTTTTGAGTCAGTTAGGCTACTATCAATATGGTACTGTTTCCTTGAATCAGTAAATTTTAAAATGCAAACCCCTTAGGTGGGCAAATAATCCAAATTTTACAGAATTTCTTGTTAATTATTCCTCATTAACATCGAATATTGAAATTCTAGATATTGTGAGCTATTTCTTATTCTTATGTAAATATTTTGGCCCCCATTAAAGCTCATCATGATGTGTGTTTTGGCCCGTAGACCAGTATCAAAATCATAGCCCATCATAAACAAATAGATTAAGTATATAGTAAAAGCAGTTAAGCGCATAAACATAGTAAAATAGCACAAAGTATGTTTCTGTACTTTATTTCAGATCGGAATGTGCAGTGTTTGAGTTACCAGGTCCAGAATTTTATCATCATGTTCAAAGTTAGATTTTGGTGTTTATGAAAAAAACCGAAAGACTAAGCCAAACTTTTTACTTCTGTAGAGTAAATATTTTGATATTATTGTTAATGTAAATAAAGTTAAATTACCACTCGATGTGATTTGTTGTGCATGGCTGCACTTCCGGGTGGAACGTTGTACATTTCACATTTGTGATTATAGACCTGCATCATGGGGGTTTCGTAAACAAGACCATGGGTTGTCGTGTTGCTAAAGTACAGGAATGCCCTACGAATCCGCTTTTCAATTAAGAATATTCTAATATTTAAATCAAAGAAAAATATTTCCTTACGGTCCGTGGATGCAAATGTAGACATTGACAAGTGTTCCAACATTATAGAAACGAAGAAAATTTGGGTCTGCAGGAAATACCATTTGCCTTCCCCCTTGACCACCCTGGAAAACCATTACGTAGGGTTTGTATACCTCAGTCAGGGGGTTTGCATCGCAAACATCGGAGTATGACTGTTGACTTGCACCCAATCCTTCAAATAGTATTTTGAAAAGGAAAATGTACACAAGAACTTCCATAGTCTTTCTATTACAACTTTACAACTTAAAATCAGCTTCGGAACTTTTAAACCTTTGTTATCATTTTCACATTGGTAAATATGGCTACTATAGGCTAAAAATAGGTCTAGTATAATCTAATAGAAAAATGAGTAGAATGAATGCCAATAGATATTTACTTGAGGGGTCAGTGACACTTTATTAGCCTACTTTGTTATAGCTAATACCTATGTTACAAAATTACCATTCTTTATGCTTCAAACAATCACATTACAATGATAATATTATTTACATGACACGGTCTTATTAATTTGAACAAGGGTGTTAATTCTGACATAAAAAGAGTTATAATTCGTTTGCTTTATTGAAGATGTTGCAGGAAACGTATTATAATAATTCATTGCAAAAAATTCCGATGAATGATGGAGATGAAAATAATTCAGTCTACCAATTTATGGCAACTAGTCCTGAGACTGAATCAGGCACGTATC
This sequence comes from Tomocerus qinae, assembly GCA_020055645.1. Lineage (NCBI taxonomy): Eukaryota > Metazoa > Arthropoda > Collembola > Entomobryomorpha > Tomoceridae > Tomocerus > Tomocerus qinae. The sequence goes on from CM034546.1 coordinate 77,826,149, forward strand.
CAGGAATTTGATAAAGAGAGGGCACACCAAAATATATTGGTAAAATTGTGATAATTATTTTTGTATATTTAACCTTTTTTGACAAAACAATCGCCTTTTTCTGTGAATTTAGTGGGGGCGGGCTCCAGCTTCCCTTCTGGATACGTGTCTAGACTGGATACAGCGGGAACTAAAAGACCCATTCGCAGGAATTTCGCGAAAAATTTAACATTTTAATGAATATTATTCAGCCGTTTAAGTTCATTAACTTATATTTTACTGCTATTTAAGAATTTTAATGGATTTTATGAATTTAAAGGTTGTAGCAATGGTTGGAGTAGGGAATATCGGATACTTGGCAAATACTATCCGTCGAATTTGTGAGACTTCTAAGGCAAGATCGATGGGAATCTTTGTACAATGAGGCTCCTCCGGCACTCAAGCCGATGGCTTTGGTAGATACCGTGTGCATAGTGCGTACCTGCTTTAGTCGCTTTTGATGCATGCAGATAATAATATATTTTATATAGTTCTCTATTTATAGTGTTTCAATGGGCTTAGTCTACTCACCGCGCACGCACCGGTCTCATGGCGATGATAGCGCATATTCCACAGACAAGTGGTACGGAGTACGCCAACAGCTTTGTTTGCTTCTGAATTGATGATCTCAAGACGTCTGTAGAGGGCTAGTGCCTTTTTTGGATTTTTATTCAGATATCCTTTGACTTTCGAAACATATTCGTCGTCATTTGTTCCATTCAGAACCGTGAGCCAATACTCGGTGATGTTGAGATAGATTATCCCGAATATGCAGGTGAAGACGAGGGTGCACTAGACAATGCAGCCAATGTAAATGCAAACAAAGAAAATCAAAATCTTAATGTAGACTTGATAATCTTCATACAGTCAAGGGAGGTGGTCTATGACAAATCTTTGGAGGGGATCCACAGGTGCAGCCACCGAAAGAAGAGCTCCACAAATTGCTGAAAGGATTGTTCCAGGAAGCATATGTATTTCAGCAGTTTTTCGTACTTCCGAATTTTTTCCTCCATTTGGTTCTCTTCATTGACAATCCTATAGCCAAATCTTTAAATAATAGTCGAGAAATGATTAATCTGTGGTATTACATATTTATTACACTTATTAATTCATCAGATTTACAAAAACTTAATGGTAAGGTCAGCAGCCTAAAAGGCCTTTTGTATGTAAATTGTGGTAGCCAAAAGTGTGTGGTAGGGTTTAGTAAAAGACATTCAGGCAAAAAAGTAATTCATTCAGAAATAACCCCTCTGAATAAATTGGGTAAATATAGGTTCACGAAGAAATCTAGCTAATATTGAATTATATCAATTGTTCCCCACAATGAAACCGATGTTTATCACAATTCATTTGACGAATCATTCAAAACGGTCATTGAAAACTTTTGTTAACGAATGGAAAAAGCCCGAGTAAAAATACCATGTATTGTAACTAGTAATTATTATAGCAGTGACTCACCTTTCATTGCTTTGTCATGGAAAATCGTTTTCCTTTCGATCTGATTCAGGTACACGAGGTTGACGCAATTCAACATGATGGAAACCAGAAGGATGAGATAGTAGAAAATGTACAGGACGACTTGGTAAAATTTGAAATTGTCGTCAGGGTGAAACAATTCCACCAAAAGTCTGCCTGTACAATAGAGCAGAACAAAAGATCCAAAAATCTGCACAGAGATATTATGGAACTGGGCCAATTTGTTTGAATTCTTGTAGATGTAGAATGTGGCTTTGCCGTAATGAAAAAGTGAAATTATAAAAATATTTTCGTAAAAGTAGAAATAATCTTCAATTGCTTTAAAAGCTTCACTTGTAGCCATCTTATCTTACAATACCGACTACCGATTGTCGACTAACATCGTCAGGCAATAGGAATGACAAATAATTTAATTTATAATATTCGTATGGCCTTCAGCCTTCTCATTTTCGATGTGAATGTTTTATGAATAATATTATATGAATGGGAACTTATTTTGTACAGGGAGCTCAACAAGTCTTTTAATGGCTTTGATGGTTCGAAGTTCGAATACGTAAAGCTAATAAATACAAGATTACGGTGGATGGAATATGATGGGTGGTTAAAATTGGACAAAATCTATTTCTTCCATGACAAAAGTAGACAAAATCAGTTTCTTCCTGGACAAAAGCGGAGAAAACTAATTTCACCCTGGACAGTATTAGGTATTAGTCATTTCGTTTGGACAATATACAACTATACAACCCTGCTGTAATGTAAATTACTTTTATGGAGCATTGATACCAGTGTACAAAATTTACCCCTTTTTGGTTTTTTTACTATCACAGTGTGGTAAAAATGCACTTAATGGTAAAAATGCATTTAATGCCAAAAGTGATAAATTTTAGCGATTGATGAATCAGCTTTAATACATACACACAAGACTCGCTAAACTATTGGTTTTAAAACTTAATTTCCTATGAATTATTTTCAATTAGCCCATTAATTAATCAAATTAATCCTATTTATTTGATTGTTTACTGAAAGTTATAAAAGCAATATTACTAAAGCCAAGAATAATACATTTGGTATCGCAAATTTAAAATTTATGAGTGTGGCAATATTGCAATTAATTTTTCAATCGGCAAATAAAAGGGTGATTAGTGCCCCCCAACTGTTGAATCCAACCCTGATGGATGAACACTTATAAATATGTGTCAACAATCATCAGCAGATACGCTATTTCATAGTCTGGCACCGAAATTTAAATAAAACTATTTGTTACCATTGATACCATTTACCACAGTACTTTATGGATGGTGGTATTTACTATTAAATACCATTAAAAACCACTTACCACTGGTAAATCGTATTATGTACACTGATTGATACATGCGGTTAATTTTACGAGAAACAATTACACACACTGTGCTACTTGCTACTATGTGCGTGCGTCAGGGCGTACAGGTCTGTCTAGTGGTCTAAACAGCCGCTTCTCAGGCTGAGGTCTGGAGTTCGAATCTCTGGAGCGCCTAAGGTCTTAAAGGTAGTAGTCTGGAGCAGGGAGAAGCTGTCATTTCGTTATTCGTTATTAGCATTGATTTGCCTATCTTAGTGACAATATGATTATCTATCAATGCCCTATCTGTAGTGTATAGGTCGTCTGTTGGTCTGTATACGTGCTACGAGTTCTACCTAGCACAAGTCTGGACATTGGACAATGGGATGCACAGATGCACATGAGGTAATAAGGTGGGTTGAAGTTGACTGCCATAAGTGATTTGAAGGTGGTCACTGGCGGTCGGCTTACATGTCCCGGTCCCTCTCTGCCTGCTCACCAGATCGAGTTGCGGGACAGTGTTGAGTCGTTCCGTCTCATGGTTCAGTAATCTTCACCAAGTCTCTTCGTGTAAGTCTGTACCCTTAGTAAAGTTGTTCCGGGAGTCACTGCAAGTAAGCTCTCGCGGCTTCAGCGGTAGCATAGCTATACTAATCAATAGTAGTAGCCGCGCTCTCCCCTTAACACACACTCACACATGTCGTGCGTCAATTATTTTATTAGCAATCCCACCTAGCCCCTGGGTCTTAGTGTATTGATTACAAGATTGAAAGATAGCATTTCCCATGTTTAAGCTGGCAAAGAGTAGGATCTCGCCCCAACGTGTTTTGTAACATTATTTTATAGCTCATAATCACATTAAGGGTTCAGAATGGATGATGCCTAGATGATGCCTATAGCCGTAATATTATGAATACGTTGCAATAGCTCCCGTATTGGACTAGCTCCCCTATTGTAATAGCTCCCCGTTGGACTAGCTCCCTATTGTAATAGCTCTCCGTTGGACCTGCTCCCTATTACATTAGCTCCCCTTTTAGACCTGCTCCCGGCATGGGAAATGAGGAGAAACGGCAGAATGAAAATCGAAGCTACAAAATTTAGCAACTTGAGATGTGATTACAATAAATTATATTGGAAAACAGTTCCATGAATCACATACATTCAATTATTATTTGGATGTACTAATAATAAATACCGAAAGTGCTGCACAAAAGCAATAAATATTTGCTGTTATAGCCCCCGCCTAAATTGTTAGTAAAGGAAAGGACTGGGGTAAGGAAAAATGGTATAAACGAGATCGGTCACTACTATTAATTACTTGAACAACCAAAAGTGACAGTTTAAATCCCACCAGTTTTTTTTGCATACCGCTCCTGTCATTCTACTGAAACTTTTTTGAAACAGTAAATGGACAAACAATTGTTTACTTCAAGTACAGGTAAACAGTTTACAGACATCAGGAGTTTCCCATTACAATATTGGAATCCCATAGTTTCATCAATCATTCCCATTCCGTTCCACCTCCACGTATTAAGTTACACTTAAGGTTTATAGTTCGATATTCGTTCTGCCGTTTCTTCTCATTCTCATATCGGGAGCAGGTCCAACGGGGAGCTATTACAATAGGGAGCTAGTCCAACGGGGAGCTATTACAATAGGGGAGCTAGTCCAATACGGGAGCTAATGTGTTGATACCAATATTATCAGATAGATTAATCAAATTATATTATAATCTATTTAAGTAAACGTGGTTCAACTAAAACCCTAGGGAAAATTCCATTTCATAATTTATTTACAGACAGGCCTTGCTGATCAGTTTAAGTATTAAAAAATCCCAGATTTTCTTTTTCTTGAAAGATGACAATGACTGAGTATAAACGAGCTTAGATGTTTTAAAGATAATAGACGATTTGAACATTGTACATTCAATTTAATTGGACAATTTATTCACATTTCGGCTTGTATGACAATGAATGTCCATATTGTATCTTGTCTACGACGGTTTTGGCTGGTTCATGGAAATCGCTTTACAGGCATTTCGTGTTTTGGATGATTTTTGCTTTTACGATACCCCATTCTGTTGATATTGCCTATTTTAATGAAACGAAAAAACTGATAATTCATTTTCGAAATTCTGTCACTTCTTTTTGCCAACATGTTGAATCTTTTGTCGACCACTTGTCATTTAATTTTTTGATATGCCACAATTAGTCAAGCAGCCATTTTTCTTAATTTTACTCCCACTCTAATCCACACATAACCGGCTTTTTTACATTTTAGCCAGGAGGCCATTTTATCCGGATAAAATGGATAGTAGCTAAAATGGTCAAATTTACATGTGTTTTCATTTTAGCCTGGATAAAACCATTTTAGCCACTTGCCGGTGGCTAGTCAAACACTGAATCCACATTCTAAAATCAATACAATAATTGTTCATACACAATGATATTCTGGTGAAACTGTGCACCAGCCGTAAACAATGGCTTTGCAAAAAATTGGCATGCTCGGATGATTAATACTTTAAATTACAGTACCTGGCATTCAAATAATAATTTTACCCCGTCATGAATCCAACCAACATAATTTTCTCTCGAATTGAGTGTTTAATTCAATGGGAATAATTTATAACGGTACGAAAGGAATGACGGTGAAAAAATAAAATTTCGAATGAGAAATGCCCATTGTTAAGTTAAGATTAACTCTTACTTTACTAGATCACACAGTTGCAACTGTGCAACTAATTGCACGTTCTTTGTATTATATTGAGTGATACCACACGCAAAGTGAATACCTAATACGTAAGTATCCTAGAGTTGAACCGAGATATTTTTGACATTTACCAAAATAGATTTCGCGTTGCAGAAACTCGGCTAACTTTTGTGTGAACATGTAGATTTCGAAATTGAGAAAACTAGTGGTTTTCATTTAAATACTGAAATACTGGTTATTTATACCATTCTAATGAACTTATTGTCTCACTCCCATTCTGTAGAACAAATGAAGTATGAAAACGGAAGCATTATGCTTCAAAGTTTTTTTTACCCTATTTCGATCCCAAGAGAGGACGGAAAAATGGTTTTCGGTGGGGTCGATGTTTTAAAAACAATATATAATCGTGCGAAAATTTTTGTTGATTTGAGAAAAAATTTTGTTTTTCTTGAATGTCGGGTGGAGTCCAGGCACATAATATGACACACTTCTCCGTCCGTCTAATGTCGAGTGTCGTTCCAAAGAAATAAACCTTGAATTATAATTTCATCATTTCCTTGACTATGGAAATTGTACCTGAGTGAGGAGTCATAAAGCAACCGATTGATCTTTCACCTAGAGTTTTGTTTGGAACCTTGAAGAAACGCATTCCTTTTACAATAGGCTTAATGCATTTTTTGTTTTGTGTACGAAATAGCCTTACTGCACTACTTGTTTAATGCACTAAGGCTATTTCGTACACAAAACAAAAAATGCATTTGAGGCTATTATGAAAGTCATAATTTTTTAAACAGTGTAATATACTTTTTTCAAAACAAAAACATTTCAAAATCATTTCGAAGAAAACATTCCAAGAACAAAAACATATTATTCAAAACTTCGTTTAAAAACGAGTAGAAGTTTTGTCTGTATTGTATTCAAATTCAAAATATTGAACTCTGCTTACTTGTCCTATTTCCTTCCTATTTTAACGAACAGGTGCAAGATAAAGAAAAAATACATCGTTTGCACGTACAGTTGCATGTCGTGTATGTAATTTTATTTGTATTCTATTGAAGAATATATTATTATATCTACCAATCTATCTGTGAGGATTCTATAAATATTTGGCTTGCCCACTTCATTATTGACCTTAGTAGATGACCTTGAATTAAAATGTACGCGCCTACTACTTAACGAACCCAAATTATTTACCTTGTAGAAATGAAAATCCGTTTTAATGCAGTAGGAGCATAATGATCACCAGTGTATAAAAATTTACTCTGAGAATATGATGACCTGTGACTTGCATTGTGTGTGTAGTGTTTTCTTATTTTACAAAATAGTGGTAACCACTGCTATTAACTTAGAGTTGAATGGCTTTGAAAACTGCTACTTCTTCTTACATTTTTCAAATTCTTCTTCGGAAGACCTGAATAAATTTATTTTCAAAAATGGGGAGAGAAAATATCAACAATTTATTGTGGCCAATGAAGAAATTGTAAGAAAAGACAAATTAGTGAATAAATGTGCACTATTTATTATCTGGAAACTAGATGCTAGTTTATTTCTGTACGAATACGTTAACAGTCTAGGAGTAGAAGATGAAAGTTTCGTCATCGTGGTCGCAAGGGAAGATCTCAAAGTGAGTTCAGGAATGAAATTCAGTGGAAATTTGGAAAGAGGATGGACAAAAAAGATTTTCGTAGTCTCCAAAAATGTCAGTAATTCAACTTCTGTTTGGATGCCAAGTTTCTGGAAAAAGGAAGGATGGAAGAAAATAGCAATGCCAATAAATGTAGTCCTTTCGTATGATTTACTGAATTTACAATGGAAAACGCAATATAAAAGAATGGAGGGGAGGAGTGTATTCATCTGTAAGGAATCGTGGTGGAAAAATTCCTTGGAATTAATTGAATGTCTAAGAGATACACATCGTCACCTGGTGAGTTGTTATGGTGCACACAGAGTTCTTGCGAATTTGGCAAAAGAATTTAATTTTACAGTGGACAACCTTTTAGTTTGGCAGCAAAAGTGCGACCAGATAACTGACGTTGCAATAACAGTAGATATTTATGTCTATCAATTCACAATCGAACATTTCGTTTATGCGAACAAATTCCAGAATTTACTGTATTGCGAAGCAACAAATGAATTGCACTCGTCTGTGAAATGGCTGGAATGGTTCCAACCTTTCGTTAATCAAACTTGGATTTTCATAATCACGTTATTTCTAATCTCCAGTTTTCTCTTTCCTCTTCAAAATCGTGGCAAGTTCTCCTTGAAAACATTTTTCCTTGAGGTGTTCACAAATTTTGCAGAATTAATCAAGCAATTTCGGCTTTCTAAACAGAAAAAGTGGAATATTTTACTCACAGCTGGTGCTATTGTCTTAACAACAGTATACGAAACAATTATCACAAGCTTTTTAATAGCCCCACCTGCCAAAAAAATTTTCAAGGACCTACCAGAACTTTTGGATGGAGGATACAAAATTCTTTTTGATGTATACGGTCCAGGCGATTATTATAAGGAAATATTTTCAAGATATAATATGTCTGATAGAATAGCTGACAGTTTTATTTTGTATGCTCCAGAGCTTAGCTGGAACGATGCTCTAATGCTTCCAGCGAATTTGTCTCTGAAAGGTGCATTTGGCATTGAAGATCATTTCTTGGCTTGGGCGAAAGTTGAGATACAATTTAAAAGTTATTACAAAAATCCTCCTGCTGTTCGATGTCACCATGTTACCAAACAATTTTTTCAATTTACAAAAGGATGGAAATTTAACGGAGCATTGACAAAAACTTTCCACAAAATGATGTCAATCTTTTTCCAAGAAGGGTTATTTTCGTTTTGGTTCGGCATTAGCTACTGGAACCATAATTTTGGTCCAAATGTACATAAAGAAAATGTGGAATGGAGAGAAAAGCAACCAGCACCCTTGAAATTAAATTTGTGGTTTAATTCAGTAATTTACATTTGGAGTCTGTTGTTAGCAATTAGTACAGCCGCCTTTGTAGGGGAAATTATTGCTCGACGAAAGGGAAATATCATTAATTATTGGTATCTTTGGTTCAACTTTCGAAAAAATCCTTAACTGTATTATTCTACTTTTTATTGCATAAAAATGCAGTCGCAAGTTGTTGTCCTAATTAATTAACAGAAGAAATCGATTAAATGATTTAGAGAAATCCTCTCTCAAATTTTTTTAAGAACTACGGAATATATATACTACTATTATCCAAGCAAGTATCCCGAGGGGGGGGGGGCCGGGCCCTCTTAAATTTCCAGTAAAAGACGATATTTTTGTCAAAAAAGGTACAAACGCCAAAAAAATTTCGCGCAAATAATATTTATGTCTTTATTTAACTAATATAATATTTTGGTGATTTGGTGCCCCCCTTGGTCAAATTCCTAGATACGTGCTTGCTATTATCTATTATACAGTAGCAGAGTAGCAGCTATATTATACTTAAGCTATATGTTGTTAACAATATGACAATGTACAACTATACACATGCACGAGTAAATAGACTATAAGTCTTAGGTCAATATAGTCAATCAATATTACCATTTAGGGCCATTATTGTAATAAACAATTGCACAATGTTTTCATATTAATTGACTTAAAACACAGCATGGTGGAACTGGAGATATCATAACAATCATGCTATCACGTCAATTAATTTCTATATTTTGAAATTATGTTATTTTGCCCATTTTCGATATCCAAGATGTGAATCTTTCTCAATAAATCTTTTTATTGCATTTTGAAATTGTGTGTGTGTAAAATCATTCCGAGATAAACCTATTTCAACCATAAGGAATTTAATTTAAAATAGTTCGAATATGCCAAAAGCATTCTAAAAACATGAAACTATTTGTATATAATGGAGAACATAAACAAAATAGGGTCAAAAATTTAGTTCGCACCTAATCAATAGGAAAACTTGGAAAAACCTTTATGGCATTTCAACACATCAAAATCAATTTTAAATTACCCAGACGATCAGATGAAAATGACTATGACTCCCCAAAATATTGAGTGCACATTTAAGTTTTAAATGCACTCATGCACTGTGAATACTAATAACATGTTTCGGTGTTTTTTTGTGATAACGAATACATTTACTTTGTCGTCAAAATTCCTACCAAGGGCCAAGGAAAACAAATCACGCTGCAATAATTTGGGCCAAATCTGCTTATCGATCCTATTCCGCCATTGATGAGAACAGACAATAATTATTACAGTACTATATTCTTACAGACACAAAGTAAAAAAAATGGTGGAATACAATAGGGAAAAGTCTATACCCTGGCCCTATCCTATATTCAAGAAAAATGAAAATGTTTTCTCAAATTATGCAATGCAAGTGAACTTAACTGCAACATTTGTATATATGTAGTTTTTCTAGCTTTCGATTTCAATTTATCAATTTTAATTTTATTGCAAAATTATGTTTACATGTCCTTTTATTCTCCAACAAGGGAGACTTCATCATATGCCAAAAGCAAAACAAATGCTGACACATTTTTCTAATGTTGGATGGATACACATTTTTCAAGAAAAAAGTAAACATGCTAATTAAATGCAGGTTTAAAAAAGAGGAAAATGTCAACGTTATTGCACTGGGATGTGAAGAAATATTTTATAAGACATTCATTTCCGTAAATTCATTGATAATGTCCACCAGTCTTTTCTTCGCTTTTTCACTGTTTTTAAAAGCAATTGGGCAAAAGGTTTTAAAGCCTTCAAATACGTCAACGGCTGGAATAAGTTGGAGTTCATCATCACCAAGTTCAATTTTTGTATCTTCGGAATCCTTCTCCTCCTGTAGCGGAAATATGCCTAAATGGAAAGGGACAGCAAAAACTGTAAACGCCAAGGCAGAGACAAGATTTTCATAAAACTCTGCGGTAAATTTTTCGCGGGTAAAATATTGGGGATGTTGAGTTCCAATGAGCCGCAATTCCTGGATGAAAGCCTCATAGTAAATATCCAGGATGTTTCTCAAATGTTCCTTGCGGAATTCAGGGGAAGTGCTCGTGAAAATGAAATAGTACAAGTCTTCATAAATACTTCCAAAGTGACAATGTTGATAATCTATGAATTTGACATCCAATGGTTTCTGGGTTTCTTGGGAATATTTAAACAAGGCATTATTTGTCCACAGATCTCCGTGACAGAGAACACTGAGGTATTTCCCATCTTTGGCAAGTTTGTTAGGCACAATTATATTTTCGACCGTACGAGAACAAATGGCGTCCATTTTATTTGCCTGATCAACACTAATTCTATCTTTGATAAAGCCAATAACATCCTGACACACCTTACTGTAATTATACCAGTGAGGATTCGTTGGTTCACTCTTTGCTTTATAAAAATGTAGTCGAAAAATAGACAGATCGAAAGCTTCGTGATTTCCTTCTTGAAGATAATAATATCCTTTTGCGTGGAATGCGCCCAGTTGTTGCATTATCATTTTGGTTTCATCAAAACTAAGTCCAGGATACTTTTCTTGCATTTTGTAGCCCAAGGAGCGCAAATCTTCCAAAACAATGAAGTCTGTTTTCCCATCGTTGAGGCAGTCGTACATCTTTGGGATTGGAAGCGGGGACTTGCACAGTTTTTCTATTCCTGGGGCAATTATCTTGTACAACATATTTTCTCTCTCGAACAATTTGAAGTGGGAGAAGAAGCTGAATAGCATAAAGTCTTCACTTGGGCCTCCTTTGTACACTACGTGGTAGGTGGTTCCTGATTTCGTTTTAATGACAATAGGTTTAATAGTACCCATAACACCACCTCCAGAATCTCCAGAATAACTGAACTCTTCAACAGGTTCTTTCACTAAGCCTTCGAAGAAAGATTTGTCCGTCAATCTTCGCTCCACTAAAGCCTTCAGTGTTATCGCCATGGCAGATGAAATCTAATAACAGTAAACGTAATGACAATTATGCGTAATTAGAAACCAAACAATGGTCATTTCGGATTTTTGTAAAGTTCAAAATTTTCTATTAAATTTTAATATCAATACCTATTTATGAAATTTGTTTCCCTTTTGAAATCCCTTTTGTTGAAATATGCCTTCACTGCAATTTGTATACTCTCTGCAGACTCTGCACCAACTCTGCACTCACTCGAATCGAAGTTCACTCGACTCGTCTCATTAAGCAATCACTTGTTCAGTAAAAATGATAAAAGGTACAGTATATATCGCACACAGATTGTGTGTATGCATATATAATATATTTATTATATTATGTCCTTATCTGTCATCTGAATTATAATAGAAACTGAACCAGTACCTGACCAGCAAGCAACAATAAGTATACTGCACTCTTATAGTACATTAATATTGCTGTGTAGTTAAGTTAGTAAATAGTCGAGCCAGTGAATGCCGATTGGAATAACAAATACCTATCAGCTTTAGGTTGGTGTCCATTTACCCTTCATAAATGTTACGTGTAAGTAAACACAATGACCTTGGCAGGTTTTGGACATTGGACTATATAGGTCAATAATTTTAGGTTAACACTTTTCTATGCCTGTTTGTTTACGATCAATCTATTGCAGTTAGCATATACTGATGATACGTGCACTGATAGACAAGAGTTTTAATTGGCAGGAAAGTCTACATTTTGCCATGTATTAGGTAGGTGCTGGAACAGGCACGTAAGTCTATGTCATAAATGGATTTCGGCTAGTATGTACTTAAATACCACATTCACTACTTAGTGACATAGCCTGTACAACAGAAATTCCAATTTTCACAAACATGACCTTTGACCTCTTTATAAGGTCTTCTATTGCAAAAATAGTTACATATTTGGCCTTCATTTCATCTTTAGCTTCTGAACGACACCTTACATCGACATTTTTCGATGAAAAATAAAATTTGACCTTTGACATCTCGTAGAGGTCAACAATTTTGAGATATTTTCCCCATAAAAACCATAACTTTACAAGGGCTTTATTTTTAATCGGGCAGAATTTAGATTGAACAATTCCTTATATGAAAAACTGCCTATTTCAAAATTTATTTCGTAATTTTGAAAGTAAAGAAATTCAAATTTTTCACAAATTCAAAAACCAACCCGAGATACTGCGATTGTTGATTTCTGTTCCAAGTTTCATCCAAATTAGGCATACAGAAAATGTTTTTCTGCCCGCTAGCCAAAATATTTTGGGTTCGTTTTCCTTTCTGAGCAGGCAGGCGGAAAGCTGACTGCTCGTGCCCGATAACTTGGTTAGTGCGGCCAAAAATTAAGGACTGCCCGTTAACTACCGTTAGTTTTTAGAATGTTTGTTTTCTTTCTTTTTCAAAAAATTGAAGCGAGTAAATTTTTTTTGTGTCCGCATTTGATAATAAATATTCTGTTAAGGCGGGCAGCGCTTCGCACTGCTGGTCCGTTTTCATAAAATTTCCGATTTTTTGGTGATATTTCCCATAGGCCTTGAAATACTGAAAAATTTTTTTGGGTTGGATTTAGGCATCGGGATCTCGTTGCCCCAAGCCGCCAAGCGTAGTGAAAAGTAGTGCACGTGCACTATATTGGGGGCAAAAAATGCAATTTATTGGGGCAAAGGGGGTAACGAATTCAATAGATTAGAAGGTACATTAGAAGCACTTGGGGCAACAACGGAGGGAATAAATTAAGGTAGTAGGTTAAGAGGCCAAACTTGAAGAAACGGAGGCAATTGGGGCAACCAGATCCCGCTGCCTAAATCCAGCCTTTTTGACCAAAGTTGTTAGTTCACAACACTAAATTACACAGATAAAATAAAATGCTTAACTAAAAATGTCAACTGAAGACCCATTTTTTTCATTTTCCTATAGCAAATAATTTCTACTTTAATTTCTACTGTCTATCGTTCGTGTCATTAATCATTATTCGTTTGCTTGCAAACGGTCCCTAATGGGGCTCCATTTAGCACATAGGGACTCCCTACACAATGAGCCAAATGATTTTACAAGCTTCGCGCTGTTAAAAACTGCGGTAGGTTCAATTCAGAATAAGAAAACAGAGATATTCGTGGAAGTTCTATTATAAATTCGTCATTAACTTTGAAAAATATTATTTCTTTTTAAAGTGTACGTCTTTTTATATAAATTTTTGGTTTCCGACAAGAATTCCGAACCGATCACAGGATAATTCGTGTCGAAATTTAAAAACAGTTAACAGGAAGAACCGTACATATATGTAATGTGTAAGTAAAAAATTTGAAAGTAAATACAAAAATACATAATAAATGTTAAATGAATAGTTGATATTATGTTCTAAGGGTTATGTACTAATGTAGGCGTAAAATAATGTAGTAAAATGTCAATATGTGTCATTAACGTCGATAACCAATTAAGGGTGTGACTCTCAAGCTCAACTCTTGGCCACTTACTTAAAATTTAAATGTTAAAACTTAATCGCACTTTCAGTCAGGGAGTTAGCTCTTTCCCTGGCTCTTTTATAGCCAGATTTGGCTCCAAAAAAGGAGCTAGTTCTAGCTCCTTAAGCGCTAATATTGGCTCTGTTTTTTGAAACCCACGAAGGAAACTAAAACTACTTTTCCGTCCGAAACTGGACGGTTGGTAGTGAAGCTACCCGACATTTGACAAAATTAGCAAAGAAAGCATGCATCTATCTACCCACAGTGTTAACCTAATGAGAAAGAGGATTGTTATAATTCTTCATTCTTTCCGATTTTCGATATACCACCTCCTTTACTCAGGCCACACCCCCCCCCCAATAGTCGAAAAGCAAGGTTGAAACTACTCCGAAACTACTCGACCGATTCGAATCATTATTATTGATATAGTGAGAAAATTGTAACTTGAGTCACACAGTACTGGGCCTCTAGTTTTATATAATTATTTTAAATTGCGTTAAGAAAATATTCGTCATATTGCATAGTTTTCTGCATTTTGTACTACACCATATTTATACTGTCGGCTGCGTACACGATACAGCTTTCGTGTCCGGCCCAATCTCCTTTGTTTAATTTTTCTGAGATGTGATCTGAAAGAGTTGGTTGTAGAATGCATTCTATTATAGGAACCAAAAAGTCCATCGGTGAAAAGATAGATTTTGACACGCTCTTTCCAATGGTGATGGTTAGAATGAAATCGGTCGTTGGCTTTTTTGGCTCTGGAGGTTTTGGTGAAATAATTTGATAGAAGAGCTACTTTCAGCGCCTTAGGAGCTACAATTTTGTGTAAAAAGAGCCAGTTCTGGCTCCAGAAGCCCATATTAGCGCCATAAGAGCTAGATCCAGCTCCTTTTTTAGGAGCTAAATCTGGCTACAAAAGAGCCAGGGAAAGAGCTAACTCCCTGACTGACTTTCCGTAAACTTTGCATCATTCATTCACCATTCAAAAAATAATGCACTTTGGGTTGTTGACTTATTGATGACTATTGAATATTATGGATTTTTTTCGGTCATTAACAAATGTTTTTATTTGATATAGTACAGTATGTGACTGGTTTCATTGACAAGCAAAATTACATCTAATCACTTCCATTATTTTACAACGAGGAAATGTTATGTGGTCATTCGACTCCCATAAACCGCAGTCATTTAGAAGAAAACGGATTTACTTGTTTGTCATTTGTAAGTCTTACAATTTTCATCAAATCTTATATAGACAAAAATAATACAAAACTTTTTTTTAAAGGAAGATGGCTAGATAATTATTGATTTGTGAGAATTGTAGAAAGTGGTTGCTATAAATATTTTTGATTAGAAGCTGTTGGATAATACTCGCATAGTTTGTCTGCCTGTGTTAAAACTAGATTAAAACTAAAACTAGGTGGGTTGTGAAATAAATACTTAAAATAAGGATTTGGAAGGATAAGCATCCTGAACCATAATACTGCATTAGCATATAGGGCAAACATCTGACGATGTCTCAGAAAAAATAAGCTACCTACGTTGAAGCTAAACAATTGAGCAACCATAATATTATTATGTTTTATGTATATAATATATATTTTTCTGTAATTTTAATTGATAATTGAAAGGGTTTGGAGGAAAGTACAAATCCAGCTCTTTTATTTAAAATCGAGCCAGAAAATTAGTTATAATCGTGTAACATATCCACGCAGTTTTCATTATTTGTGATATGTCCTACGCTATATTTTGAACGCTGTGGTCTGAGAGCATGAGTGATGGATTGATGGATACATTTTTGTAGACTAGATAAACTTTAGTTGCTGTCTAAAAATTATATAATACTTTTTGTTATTGGAATTGATGATTAATGATGTAACATCAGGTTAATTAACTTGTAATAGGATTGCTGAGAAAATCGACAGCGTCAGTTTCAACTTCTACTTGCTCTTTGTTATTTGCAATCCGTTATTGTCGTGCTGTATATCCGCTGCTGAGCCTACCTGCAATTCTGAATATTATCTTCTCCAAACAAGTTAATCCTTTTGGTTCAAGAAGTTCACTTCGCTTTGAAGTGGCTCTGTAAAGCATTGCAGTCATGAAAGTTCATATATATGTTTTCGGGCTTGCCCTCTTTATGCAATCATTGTGGACAGTTTCTTCAGATGGTCTAGCTCCACTAACGAAGTTGTCTGGTAAAGACATAACTGGAGAAGTATTTGGAAACGGGGAGCGAAGGGCAAACGTTTTCCCGACTGCATATGGCGACTTCAACTCGGACAAGCTGACTGACATGGTCACTACGACCCGAAATATGTCATCAGTTGTAATCTATCTTGGATACGAAGAAGCTCCCCTGTTAAGAAGAGCTATATCTTGTGATATACAAACAAGCGAACATAGGGGATCGGTCCATATTGTCGGAGTTGGTCTTGGAGACTTTACGGGCGATGGATTGATGGATGTCCTTGTTTCGTTTATTCATCCTGGAAAAGAAGACCTAACCCGTGTTATAGTTTTCCAAGGAACTGGCAACGACATAATGTGCAACTCGGAAAATGAAGTAGAAAATACAATCGATATGATTCAAGAACCACTCATCCTGGACCTTAATGGAGACATGGTTATGGATTTACTGGGAGAAGTTTGGGAAACCGAAAATGGAACCAAAAAGGAAAAGCGTATGATATGGATTTTCGAACCCACCATCGGTAAACCAATATTTTCAAATCAAACATTTGTCGTGGGAAAGGACAAACTAACTAAAGTAAGACCAATGGTAAATGTCTCTTCTAATGCTTTTGTGGACGTAAATGGAGATATGATACCCGAATTAGTTATTATGGCAGACGACAAGCTAAACGACAAGCCTAATGATGCGACAAAAAGGTACGTTATCGAATACTACAACATTCAGAGAAATCCGGAGAACCAGGAAATATATTTCACAGAAGCTCAACCTCCGGTTCTACTTGATCCAAAAAATGAGACACAATTATATGGGCAACCTATTTTTATGGATTTAAATCAAGATGGTAGGCTCTTTCATCTGATTCCGTTTTGCACAAAAAAAGCATGCTCTAGTTCAAGAGACCAAGGAATCAAAGCCATTTATGGTAGAAATGTCACTACATTGCCACTCGGATTTAAAGATCATTGGAGCTTTTTCCAAAAACGACATGACCGCGGGTGGGACACTCACTACGCCAGAACAATCACCTTACGAGCTGGGGATTACAATTTGGATGGCTTTCCAGATCTCATTGGAGTTGTCGAGAATCCTGGAAAAAATGTCTACGAAACAAATGCTGTAATTTTTGAAAATGTTCCCTGCCTTCCTGACGCAAATCAAAACCCGTGTAATTTGTCAAGAACATTTAGAATAAACTATGAAGTTCTGCAGCAATATAGTCAAGTTGCATTGGCTACTTTCTATGACATATTTGAAGATGGCCTAATAGATGTCATAATTGTGAGAAGAACAAACAATGATACAGCTCCAGATAAAGATGAATATGAAGTTCGATCTTTTCAAAACAGTCCCGACTACGACGCCAACTTTATGAAAGTCATGGTGCTTTCAGGGTCCAAGTGCCTTAAATGTCCGAAAACAGAAATTCCATATGGAAATATTCTTCCCGGTCCTGTCATAAGCTACAAGACCACTACTCAAGCTGGAAATTCTCAAGTGGCAGTTGCAGCCCAATTCTATCGAAGTTCGCACATGGCTATGGATTTGCCATGCACCATTTTCGGAATTGGCCATTCTCCGAACTTTGTAGAGACTCTCCATGTGAATATTGGAAGTTCATATTCTATGCTAAATGCCAGTCACGTTTGGCCTCAAATTATTCCAAATTCACAAATAATTGTGGTACCTTCGCCATTAGATCGGCCAAAGCAATGGAAGGCTAAACTATTCCTGACACCCAGTAAAGCTGTTCTCAATACATTCGGAGTCTTAGTTGGATTTTGTCTGTTTGTCACTTCGTTAGTCCTCGCCTTACAATATAAAGAGCGAAGGGAGGACAGAAAAGAAAAATTAAACGAAGCAAGACAATTTCATATGATGTAGAAAGTGATACTGTATGAAACTAAACATGTCTGTGACTTAATAGTATGTACCTAATATGTACTTATACTTTAATTGCTATCATCTGTACATACATAGATGCATACATACCAACAAATCATTGTTCACGGACCACTTAACTGAAATCAAAAATTATCACCTTTGTTCCCAAATCTCTTTTTATGTGCTTGTAAATTTAACCCACTAATTTCAACCTTTTCTTGTGATCGGTAAGATATATTACAGATGCATTATCTTATATCATAACTTCTTTGATACCTAAAATTTTAAAAAGTATTTGTTAATGGCCTAGGCCTACAAAATCTTGGTAGTTTGGCCTTGGGCCATGTGTTTGTTATTTCATGGTATTACAGGGAGGGACATTTAATGCCTAATCTCGCATTTTGTTATTTTGAACCACAGTCCAAAGGACAATAAATGTACGTACATAAGTATATACCACATACATTCTCTGAAATAGTCAAAGTCAAAAAAACTAAAACTAACTTGTAACATTATAACGTAGTTTAGGAAATCCATTTCAAAGATTATGGCAGTGAAAGATTTATGAAAGTTTTATATCTATGTAGTCGGTATTCGAGAAAAAGTCGTTTTGTGTCTATGCATTTATTTACATTTTATAGTTCTATATCTAAATCTAGTGATAATGGATGCTTATCTAACTTACCTTCTTACTTAGATTGTTGATCGAAGGAAAGAATTTTCAATGACAAGAAAGGGCAAAATGATCAAAATTCATGAAGCTTAGAGTTGCTAGCTCGTGACCCGTAGTCATGGATAAGAGGTTTTAAATATTTGTAACAATCACAGTTGAACTTCATAAAATGTTTCACTGAAATAATATTATTGTATTACCACACATATAAATAATAATATTGAATATTATGATCTTTACTATTTACTTATACCATACAGGGTGAGTAGCACAGAATGAAATAAGAAAAAAAGACCACGAAAAATAATCCATTTTAAATAGATGCGTGGGATTTTTTGTTCGCATTTCAGTTCAGTGTTCTAGACCATTCTATGTGTATGTATAAAAGTATTTAAAAAGCTGACTGGTTAATTTATTAGTTGAAGTTAACGTGTAAGTTCGAAGGTTGTTTTTCTAGGGTGTAAATGTTGTGATAAGATCATAAGAAAATGGTAAAAGTGTTTATTTATAATAGAAATTGGCAAATTGGGAGGAATGCGAATAATGTAGGAATTCTCAATCAGTGACTTCCTAATACTGATACCAATGCCAACAATAATTATTGTATTGTTTAAGTTCTCTTGTGATAATAAGTATGGGACTGCGATTGATGATGACATAATTAATAATGTTATATTTACTGAATTTACAAAGATTATCGCCCAACATCCTAATGGTAATTCCATTGAAAATTTTGCCAACTTCTTAAGAAAAAGTAAATATATTATGGTGAAAGCTCGTATGGAGTTGGTTCATCAATTCGATTCACAGAAAATTAATCTTGTTGGGCGGAAATCTTGTCAGCTGTATGTACGGTGAAATACAATTTATTATTAGTGCAGGATTGTAAGTAATAAACAATTAAACCAAGTAATAAACGGAAATATAATAATAATAAGAGTTTATCCAAAAAATATAGTTCATGTTTTAATTAATTTTCTGCTTTTGTATGTATACATTGGTTCATTGATCTCCTTAATATCAAAGAAAACAAGTTATAGTTTGCATTGAATTTCAAAACCTTTGCCCTAGTCTTGGAGCAGTTCACAGTTTTGCACATTAGAACACTACTTAATATATCTCTTCAACCTCTACTTCTTAGTCACCCACATTTATAATTTCTTTGCTATTTCCTTGAATATATTAAATGAGTACTTCTAGGTTTTGGCAAATGTAACTTTATTTTACTGGCATAAAACATAGTTGTTAAATAGCGCACTGCAGATACAATTACATTTGGCATTTTAATTAGTACCATTTAGTTGGGGAACAGTAGTTAAGTCATAGTAGTATTGAATGGCGTCAATGTATCCAAGTCCTTTTAAATTGCCAGCATTTGGAAGTCTTCCGATTTCTCTGAACCCAAAGCGCTCCCATAATTTCAAAGATGCGACGTTAGTAACATAGACTAGATTGAACACACTAGCCTTGTAGCCCAGGTCACTTGCTACTCTCAGAAATTTTGGAACCATGTATGTTGCTATTCCTTCCCCTTGGCATGTTTTCTTCACCATGAATCCCGCATTGCATATATGAGAACTTCTTCCCTGGATAATTTGGCTTCACGTAAAACGAACCTAAAACTTCTCCCGTTTTTTCATCTCGGACAACAAAAGCATCAAATGACAGGTACATCTGACGAAACTCTTGCTCCGTTTCAACTGATTCGTAAGGATAGGTTTGCCCTTCGTCAACTACATCCTTAAAAATGTTATGCAACTCAGCAATGTCGGATTCTTTAAAACAATCAAATATAATCTCTCGTCCTGTTTTATTCAGCGTTTCATGTTGTGGCAAATAAGGAAGTGGTTTACGTTCCACCTTTTTGACAACACGTAAGCCATTTTCCTGGAAGACAAAGATTCCATTTAAAAGTTTTCGCCAAACAATTATATTGAACCATAATCACCGTTAAAATACAATTTATTTCAGTAACTGTATATTTTTGGTATTGTTAAAATAATTTAAATTAATTTTTTTTATAACATTCACAAAATATTTTTCTGCTTTGAAAACATGTGAATTAAATTAATCAAATTCTTATTTTATTACTTACCTTGCTTTGTTGTGTGTATGTACGACGATGACGATCTGTAAATTATTGAATCTAATGTAGTAATAAATGCTCTTTACTAATTCTTTCCAGCCACTTTATCATTAAAGATATGTTACGACAAGGTGAAGGTTAAGGTCACTTTAGAATGAAAGAACGTGAACTCGTCATGCAGGGTTAGAAGTTGTGGGAAAACATGGAATAAATAAGAATGTAGTGTAATTAGTAATATTTCATAAAGAACATTTTGTTCTTATACAAGTTTGTATTTATAAATATCATGTAGTAATAGTAATATTATGTCGTGGTTAATAATACGATATTGTCTTATCATTATCAAATTTATGCATACCTATGCAAGTACACAGCGCACTACTATATAATTTTTGGTCTAACTGCTTTCAGGATTTGCCAATCCCTAATTAAGTCTTTACCCTTTGGTTCAAAAATTCTAAGAATGAATTTCTCGAAAACCTGAAACTTTTTAAATATTTAAACATAAAATATTTAACATATTTTAACATTTTAACATATCAATTTTTTTTATTTTTCTTGGAACATTTTACAACAAAATAAAAACGTTGGTATTATTTAAGTTTAAAACATAACACATTTCAATCTCTTTTTATGGTGTGCTAATAACCCAACTATAGGGTCTTTCAATTTTAGTAATTGCAGTAATTGCGGCGTGATGTACATTTCCTTTACTATACATAATATTATTGTACTTGTGACCGAGGTTCTCGTTACAGCCTTATAAATAGCAAACTGCCTTATGCCTTTAAATAAATAGAAAATCCTGAAGAACTTGCGCTGGTATATTTATCATTATAATAATTTGGCTTAGCATCTTACATTGAACATAATGCAATAACATAGTGCAATAATACTTACCGTAAATATCGATAGATTTATAAAATGTTATTTAATTTAATGATGTATTCTTCTTATAAAAATAATTGGCATAATATTCTTATTATATAATACCGTTTTAATGGTTATACAAAGTAACATATTAAACATAGTAAAGCAAAAATGACATCATTTAGTGTGGTCATTCCTTGTATGTATAGAATGTCTCATGTAACGTGTCATGAATGAACTAACTGTAGCTGCTAACTTGAGTCGTAGTTATATGCATGGTATAGTTTTGGCTAGGGTATTCATGCACTGAGAAATAAATGACTAGGCCAATTTATTTTTCAACTGTGGTAGTGTTATTGGCAGCCCA
Organism: Tomocerus qinae; assembly: GCA_020055645.1. NCBI lineage: Eukaryota > Metazoa > Arthropoda > Collembola > Entomobryomorpha > Tomoceridae > Tomocerus > Tomocerus qinae. Next base: position 77,848,109 of record CM034546.1, read on the forward strand.
TCCCTAACTTTCCGATTGTCACATAACATGGAGAAATAAATATATGATAAGTTGAGCAATGCTAACTCTAACCACGTTGTTTTGTGTTATCTTTCTTCTACGCTATAGATGTAGAAGTGCAGTGGAACAGATATATTGAAGCACATTCGATTCTTTTCATACATTATACCATGGCACATAAATGATGACTGTATTATAATATTTTATTAAGATAGGTATATCGAAATTATACGAGAAAAGAAATGTTTGTTAAATAAAGGTCAGTTGTATAACGCCGAAACAGTAATTAAATTGTCTTAAATAAACTGACATAGAAAATACAGTTTATAGATCGATTTCGACTGTGCTATTAATATTTGTTACCATTGTAACCATTGCTTTACATTGTAATCAATACAAAAGGTTATTACATGCTATTACTAGTATTATTTATTTCATCTTACTAGTAGCTTCTAAAATGAATGTCAAAATTCCTCTAGTATCCACTGGGTGACAAAGAACAGGAGAAATATTTATACTCATAAGTATTAAATAAAAGTTTATTTATCCAATTTTTTGAACAATAAATATAGTATGCTTAACATTACAATGTAAACATACTAAATTATCATGCCTGCTACAATGTAGAAAACCATTTTTATCATGACCGCGACTTAAGTGGTGTGCAACACCGCTTTATAGGAATGCCTGCCTGATCTGTCTGTCTGTCTGTCTGTTAGCATGATAACTCAAAAACGGTTTGAGACAATCAACTCTAACTTACTGTACGTGATATAGTAGAGCTGAAAAGTGAGGTCGAGTTTGAAAATGAAATAAATTGTACACACCCTATGCCTGTGGGCGTGGTCCAAAAATTAAAAATTGGTGTAATTTTAGTTATTGACATTGTAGAACGTCATGAGGTAGCTCGTTCGAAAAGTTTAGTCGTTAGGCCATGTCAATGTCGTCACACGTGACAAAAGGTCGAAGGTCATTGAAAAAATTTAATAAAAACGTCATGTAACGTCAGATAATCAGTTCAAACTTTTTATGCAATTTCACACCACTTTTTTACATCCATTTGAACATGGTTTATTAACTTCAAAAAATCGGGCTTTCATGCCTATTTTAAAATCTTGATAGATTTTGAATTCAAAATCGTCTTTCTGAAATAAAATTCGTTCAAAATTATCTACCTCCCTTAAAAAATAAAATTGAAATTCAGAGGGAGTCAGACCGAAGACTAACGTATAAACTGATATCGGTTCAATTAGAGTAGTACTATATGTATGAATAGTATGTAATTGAAACTTTTGTGAAGCAAAAGCCAAAACTTTTGTGCATGAACTTTAAACTAAATGATTACATAACTGAATATAAATACATAACATTTGTACAGATAAGTAGATTTAGATGATGAGTAGATATGAAGTGCATACCAATTAAGAAGCACCTGTTTAGCAACATTTTTCGATTTGACAGCTGGAAAGATGAAGGTTGGTTAAATCAGTCATTAGTCATTTTACTATTGTAAATATAAAACAGTGCATACTATATAATATTATAAGTATATTGTAACATAAGGGTAATTGTGTTAGTAAACACCAACACAACAGCATCAGAATGATGTGTAGTAATTAGGTTTGTAGTAAAGTGCCTTTTTATTCTTTCAATGTCAATTTCACCTCCAACATACGAGTAAAGGTGTCCAGTAGTAGTAATGTGCGTAGTAGACAATAGTATTAGATCTTCCAAGTTGAGAATTTTTTTCCGGCATTGGCAGCTCAGATTATGAAATGTGAAGCACGTTCTTTTTCTTTTACCGTCTTGTCTCAAGTTTTTCTGACATGAAAAATTCCTGATATCATTTTTCCATTGTAACACCAACTTAGGTATGTACAAAATTAATACTTATTATATGTAAATAACTTTAGTGGTGAAAAATCTATCTGAGGCCTTGTGATGGAAAGTTCCCATGCATATTTCAATACATTATCATAAATATTACTATATTTCGTTTACTTTTTAATGCAATGGGATATTATTTTCTCTATATCCTAATTTTTGCTGCGTCTTTGCATATAGTTCATAGATAATTATTAAGACTTCATAAGTTATAACTAAGACTTAAGTAAAGACACATTTGAATGATGTAATGGTGTATCTGTGCAGGTTGGCTATTGTATGTAGTGCAAAATAGCCAATAAAAAGTTAGTCAATGACAAGGGGAATTCCGTCGTTATATTAAACACACAGAGATGAATTGCTTTTCTTTTGTACTTATGGCTTGATGTAAATGAATTGCCCACCACCACACACACTTAAGTATATGCAGATAAAATTGCAAAAACACTTCACGCTTATTTTTAACAAAACCGAACTCTGTAGCATAGATTATCTCACGGCACCGTCCAGACACACATTCAGTATTTTCAGCTATTATATACCTATCTTCCCTGTGCAACGAAGAGCAGTTGCCATTGTGAATTTACTGGACAAACACACTTAAGTGTAATATTTCAGTTTGCGAATTTAGGAACAATGTTTGCTATATTGATAACGGCACTTATAGGTGCCTTGGTTTTATATACGTATATTATAAATACTAAACTAAAAAATTTCCCCCGAGGTAAATTCCTCTCAATTATCATTTTTTTAATTTTTCAATATTATTTAAGATTAAATTCCCGTTTGGTTGAACAGGGCCGTTAAGCTTGCCAGTCATTGGAAGCCTCTACATTTTAGGAACCGAACCTCATAAAACTCTCACCAAAATGAAAAAGAAATATGGACATGTTGTCAGAATTGATTTTGGATCCTACCCGTAATTAAAAAATTATCTGATACTAATTTTAGTGCCTAATTTGAAACTAACTAATTTGAAAAATTTTCCAAATGAAATTTTTTAACCATTTTCAGTGGAATTGTTTTGAATGACCACAAAGCAATTAAAGAAGCGTTAAATATGCCTGCATTTCATTTTCGTCCTGACTATAAAGTTTTTGCACAAATTCGAAATGGGGCTAATGAAGGTATTCAGTTTAAAATGCAGACTCAACTCTAAATTTATTATGAATCACTTTTTATTTTATTTTAGGAACTATTTTCTCAAATGGGAAAGTCTGGGAAGAACAAAGGAAGTTCATTTTTGACTATTTAAGAATCATGAGGAAAGACAAAAATGCATTTGAAGTTTTAATATTGAATGAACTGGAATACATTAAAAAACATTTAGATAACCAATTAGGGAAACCTTTTCAAACCAAGAATTTCTTTAACACTACGGCTATTGCACCAATGTGGTCTGTCTTAACAGGGACAACCGCTAATCCTGAAAACCCCCAGTTCCGAAACTGTGTAGATTTAATGACAAGGTAAGCATCTTTGACGTTACGTCCTTGTGTTTTATGAAAATATGTATGGTATGGCAATAGTACTCGAAAACATTAATCTCCATGTAATAAAGTAACCGCAGCAGGTATTAGGACCGCAGGTTAACTAACCTCGTAAAATTTAGTTAGTTTAATTTATATCAGGTTAGGTTAGAAAAAATCTGCAAAGTTAAATTGCATGCGGTTCTAATATCTGCGGTTAATTTACTTAAGTTCTATATATCTGAAAATTTACGGATTACTGCTGAAAATTTCTTCCTGCTAATTTTTGCAATTTTTTATTAAATTTTTATCAGAATAGCCGAAAAATTTTCGACCGCCGGAGCCGTTTATTTTATGCCAACCGTGTGTAAGCTATTTCCAGATGCAACAGGTTGGACTGATGTTGTGGACAGCGCGACACAAAATATAGATTTTGTGAAAAATCTACTGCGACCTTTCGTATCATCGTATTCAGGAGAGAGTCTGCCGAACAACCTAATTGAAGAATTTTTGTACAAAATTAAAAATACTGAAGAACCTGAGTCAAGTTTCTTTGGAAAAACAGGAGGTATACCTATATACCTTATTTTATTGTATAATAATTATGATCACATTTGGTGAATTTTAAAAAGGTACTTAAATAATATTTAAACCCATGGGTGATGTAGAGAACAATATGGTCGCGAGTATATGGGATATTCTTCTGGCTGGAACAGAAACAGTTTCAACTTCACTTGTTTGGTTCATTAATTTGATTGCTTACAATCCAGACGCACAGCGCAAAATGCAACTGGAGATCCAAAAAGTACTTGGTGGTCGATTACCTTGTTTGGAAGATCGTGCTAAGTAATTTGAATTTATGTCGTAATAAACCATTCAATTGTCAATAGATTTAGTAAGAATATAATTAAATTTCGTTGATTTGTAATTGATAAACTAATTGTCGTGTATCGTTATCAAGAGATACATTAACGTGACATGTATGTTTCCTCTTTACAGTTTACCGTACATAGAGGCGACTGTTCATGAAGTATTACGATGCTCAGCATTATCTCCCTTATCAAGCCCTCGTGCAACAGGCGCTGATGTTTATTTCCGGGGCTACTTTATTCCCAAAGGAACAATAGTTGTTCCAAATCTCTTCGAAGCTTTGAACGATCCCAACTTGTGGGAGGATCCTGAGTCTTTTATGCCGGAGAGATTTATGAGTAAAGATGGTACTACCTTTCTTAAGGAAAAAACAATGAATACCAAATTTGTATTTGGGTTTGGAAAACGAGGCTGTCCTGGAGGATCTTTAGCTAAGGACCAAATATTTTTAATAACGACAGGATTACTTCAAAGATACAACTTTACATTAGATCCAAGTGTTAAGGGTAAACTTGAAGCACATTTAGGGGGAACTATGGCTCCCATTTACAAGCCAATTATTGTTACTAAAAGAACAGAAGTTTTATAATCTTTTTTACTTTCAAAACTAACAACTACAAAAACAGCGAAAATTTAAAAGCATTGTTAATCTATAAGATAATCAAATCTTAGATAAAGCAATAAATTTACCTATCTATGTATGTCTGGAAGGGAGATTCTTAAAAGCATAATAATATGCAGAGTGTACAGAGACATTGATTTTTTTGAATTGCTGAACGATTTACAAGTGCGTGTGTAAGAATGGAATTGATATACCTCCTCGCACTCACTTTTTTATCTTAAGCCAAGCAAGTTTTTGTAGAGAAATGTTTGAATTAAATAAAGCTGTGACCAACATACGAAGTTATATAAAAGACAAGGGCTAGTTTTTTGACACTTTGAATATCAAGAGTAGATTGCATAATGCATAATGCATAAGCATGTATATTCTTTAACTTACAGATATTATTTTTTTAAGATTCTTATAGGGTGATTATTTCATAGATAGTTCATTTGGCGTACCTCAACTTTATATTATTAGCCAAAGATATCTACTTTCTTCTTAATGCTCATAATTTGTTGTCTGTAAAAACAGGATCCATTATTTTGATATGTAAAACACGTGTCATTTATTTCTAATTAATTTATACTATGTAGTCCGACAATGTTTTTGAACCGCATAATATTATTATTTATTAGTTCCACGTTCACGATTTCTCTTTTCATTAGAAACACAATGGATCATATTTTATAATGTTCCATTGCAATAGGCTTATCTTCAACGAAAACTTCGAGTCGAGCAAATGAACGTAGGAGGTCAAACTGCAACAATTGGACTTCACACGTTGATGCTCCGATTGTTGAGCTTTCGTTGAAGATAAGCCAATTGTAATGGAACATGTCGCACTTTAAGGTATTGATTGGTATTGGATCCATTTGATGCATTTGGTGTTACGTGTCTTGAAATGATCTCTCCATGCATGGAAAATGAGTGAATAGCGATATAAAATTTAAAGTTAGAGTTACAGTGTTTATCGATTTATATCGATTTATCAACTTCAACTTTGAAGACAACTGGGTAATACAAAAAAACGTGGGCCAATTCCTGACATTTGCTCACGACATTTTGGTGTAGTTTGTCAAATGTTTCCGCTATTAAAATTTCACCAAAAATTGACAAAATCAAAGTATAGTTGTAAATAAACGTCGTTCGAATTTTTGTGTTGGTTGATACTTATAGTGTAACCTTTCATCTTAGATTTATAAGCAACAATGTAAACAATAATAAACATTAATAAACTCAATCTTCGAACTTCGAAGAAGTTCAATGCGTATACTGCTATAAGGTCTAGTTCAATGCGTAAACAGTATACTCTATATTTTAATTATGTTACGTTATCATTATCAGATATTATACTTTAAGTGTTCTCATCTACCACGGTTAACTGTGGGAAAGGGAAACTTGAGACGTTGAGACTATCACAATAGGTATAAAATGTTTCAAGTTCGGTTTAATTGCCCTAATTGCTCTCAGTCAATTTTCATGGTACTCACATAATAATCATACGTCGGAATTTTATTTATTTAAAATCGCAAAAAAGGGGATGGCACCAGTCTTATGGAGTTCATGGACCGACAGATCTGAATAGGATTAATATATGTTGTAGCCCTATTTTTTCTGACCAAAAGTCATTATTGTCAAAATTCAATATGGGCTACCGTTTTCGAGATATCTGTGGTCAAAAACTGCCTTTTTAACCTTAGGGGAGCAATCCGGCAGCCGAAACCCGCAGATTTATTACCTGCCAACCATAGTTATTATAACAATAATCTGCGGGTTTCGGCTGCCGGATTGCTCCCCTAACGTTAAAAAGGCAGTTTTTGACCACAGATATCTCGAAAACGGTAGCCCATATTGAATTTTGACAATAATGACTTTTGGTCAGAAAAAATAGGGCTACAACATATATTAATCCTATTCAGATCTGTCGGTCCATGAACTCCATAAGACTGGTGCCATCCCCTTTACTAAAAAATGGTAAAAATTTTTCATAAAATTTTACCAAAAATGGCAAAAAATTTTTAATAAAAAAAAAATTTTTATAAAAATTTACCAACATGGCAAAAATTTTCTCTTAACAGTTTTTTTGATTTCGGCAAAATATTATCTATAATATAACATTGAAAAATCAAAAGCCAGAAACTCTACCTACCTAAATAATCAGGTGGTACATAAGAACTGCATGTATTATATCATTTCATTATTGCACATTTAATCTTCAATTTTAAAATCCAAACTTAACATCTTAAAACATATATTGCAATATTAAAATGTTGTCCAAGCTAGCCATCTTAAAATCATATAAATTTTAATATTAAAATTTAATCTTAAACTTAATATCGAATCTTAACTTCTTAAATTCCAGACCAATTTAAAATC